>JAJLTG010000007.1:20804-260038 GCA_030568095.1 Naumovozyma baii
TTTTTTTTTTTTTTTTTTTTTTTTTTTTTTTTTTTTTTTCTTGATTGATTACAATTATAGATCTGCAAACAATATTAAACTATTTTAAGGATGTATCTCGAGATATTCGGGAGAATCTCTGGCAATTGAGGTCAAGGTAATAATAATAATAATAAAAAAATCAAGAAATGGGAAGAAAAGATAATCAACGTAGGAGACTCCGTAATTTTGCGAAACAAAAGGAGAAACAACGTCTTTTAAAAGGGACTTCACAATCCATCAAGGAATCAAAATCTACTACAACTTCGCCAAGGGAAACAAAAATTAATGAGACTACTCCCCTTTTATCAGAGCCTCAAAATAAAGATCATTCAGATAAAGTCTCGACTGCTCATAATGAACAAGTTTATGGAGATAACCTGGGCATTCGCAAGTCATCAAAGTCCATAGAATTTGATAATTCACGTCTGAATATTGAAGAAAATTCAATCACAATTGACCCTATCCCATTATCAACAGAATATATTCGAGAATCGTTGGATTCACATGGAGATCATGCTCCAAATACCGACGAAAGTACAAAATCATCTCAATATGAAGGGGCTTGCAATGGGTATGGATCAATGTCTGGTAATCAAGGATCTCTTTCTAACCAAGATTTAGAGGCAAGTGTGGGACGATCCAGAAGCAGTACTTCTACTACAAGATTTCATTTCGGAACAGTCTTATTTTCTCTAAATTTATTCATGATTAGTCTCGAATGGTCAATCAAAGTCATGTTATTAATTTATATTCTATCTTCTTCTGAAAATTTTGTTCAATTGCAAGCAGTAATTGGAACGTATCTAATTTCCCTCGGAGTAGTGTTATTCTTCGAAAGAAGATTATCCAATCATATATTTGCCAAATCTTCATTAATTATGGGAAATGTATTGTTCTTCATTGGTTGTATAATAATCTCTATTTCACAATCATTCTATGGTTATTATTTTGGAAATATCATAACCGTAATTGGCGCTGGTCTAATTTTGAATATAATCTCTAGTGGAGAAAATAAGATAACGGGAGCATATCATTGGGTATATGGTATGAGCTCTATTTTAGGTGTCTTGTTTGGTGCTGTATGTTCTATGTCATTGTACTATCAATGGAAAGTGTTATACATTGTGCTAGAACTACTGACAATTATTCACATCTGTTTGATAGCGATGTACTTCTCAGAGCATAGTATAAATAGAAAGGATTTCCTACCAGTCTCATCAATGCTTAAAATTCAAACGTTTAAATTGACCATTAATAGTGTTACGCTAACGGCACTTAGTTTAACTCTAGTATATGTCCCAATATATTCCTTGATGGTCTTGAATGAGTCATATCCTGAGCTCATTATAAGATCAATTCCTACCTATATCAGTTTAGTTTTAATCATTATTGGTTTAACTTACGGAAATACGAAAAACCATGCCAAGACATTTGGTTGTATTATGGTATTTTCGGCAATTGGAATATTGGGTTACTACCGACTCTTTAAAGTAAGTATGCATATCTCCCGATGGGAACAATTCATATATGGTTGTATTCCAATCATTGGTGTAACATCGATAAACACTGTATTGACAGACTCAACACATGAAATGGGAATATCAGTCATATTAAGTGGTGGCTTTATCATATGCATTGGTAAATACGTGTTTAATTGGGTGCTCTATACCAATTTGAAGAAGAATTTATTAAAATTGCAATCTCATGATATCAAGAAGAAGGAACTACTGCACATCTTAAACAGAACTATTGATGATCCAATATGGGGTAAGATTCAAGCACCAAAATATGCAAGGGATGCTATATGGATTAGCTTTGCTGTTGCATGTAAATATATTTTCTGCATAGCATGGATTGGTGCCACTTTTGCAACTGTTTGTTTCTATTTCCATATGAAGCAGATGAAGCAGATGAAAAATGCAGCTGGTTACTAGGTTATTCTGGAGCAGTATACCAGAAAGCAATTATAGCAAAATGATTATGTAATATTATATAAACTTGCATATTATTGTGTTCGACCTATAATGAATAACTTCTTCCGATAAGCGCGCCTGGCACACAAATCGCGTACAAACACCAGAGTTTTATGTAAATTTGATTATATAAGGAAACAGCATCTTTCTGGGGAAACAAAATAGATCTTTTGTCTTTTATTGTCTGAGTGAATAAAGAAAGGATCAGGAAGAAAATTTTTTTTATATTAAGTTAGATCACTGTAATGTTTTTTAGTACAATTTTAAGAAATACGGTGAGGAATACCGTACTCCCCAAACAAGCTTATACTAGGTCATCGCATATAGTGGGACCATTAACCGGTGTGCGCTTGGTTAAAAGTGAGGCTAAAAGAGTTATGCCGATTTTAGGTATTTGGGCTGCTATCCTACTAGGTACTCTGACTTGGCCAGCGCCAATTTATCTTTATGGATTGAGGTACCAAAGGAAATCCATTGCTAATTGAGACATGCAAGGGGGTTTCGACAGATTATTTGCTAGTCTATTATTAACGATTATACATTCTAAATAATATTTATTATAATTTTGAAAAATGGAAAAAGATTCATATGACAACTTTATGGATTGTTTTTCTATGCGTGATACATCTAAGATGAATTTGGACGAGCCTTGGGACCCCAATTCTTAGTAGGATTTTCTTGATACCTAACAATTTTCAATTTTCTTAGTTTTTCTAAATGTTCACTTTGTTCATTTGGTTCAAATGTTAGTTTACTTATATCCATATGAGAATTCTTTTCAGTAGGTTCCTTTGGTAACCAATTATCAATAGCCGATAATATCTTATACCCTGTAGTATTTGGATTCATCTTGGAGATATCTTTAGTTGAATCATCAGATTTATGTAGCACATACCAAATGGCTTCCCAAGGGGCATTTGTTTTCAATGAGGATGGTTTAGCATGAGTCAATGAACAATTGTAGCCTAAAGACCCCAAACCTGCAACCACTTTTTTCAATGGTGGGACTTGTAATTTTATCACCGAGGATATCTTATTAGGAGAGAAATAAAATGGAGAGTCACTTAATTCATTCTTAGCCAATGTTAGCATCCCTTCAATTCTCTTCCTGGTACCATATATTTCATCAGTATGTTCTTCGTTATTGATACGTAATACTTCTTCAATAAATTCCTTATTATGTAGAGAACCACCATACATTGGACCTGCCACATGATAAGTTCCCTGACAGAATTTACATTTCGAGTCCACTGGTGGTCCTTGAGCCACGTTATATTTCAAGTATTTCTTGCCATTCTTTCCTTCACGTTCAGTCATACGTCCTAAAGGTTGATTCTCTAAAGACCCACATTGAGAGCAATGGTAAGTAATCATTGTTTTGGATTGTAATTGTTTCACTTGTATTGGACAAGTCTTCACTTTAACAAACACTCTCACATAAAAATCAATACTCAAACATAATAATGGCTCCACCACTTTTTTATACTTAGCAGCACTTTGATTTAGTAAATTTAAAACCAATCTTAGGGCACTTTCATGAGTCGCTTCGTGTGAGACCAAATTAACACCACCATATAATGCAAAGCATTTCTCAGGGTATCCATTACCTGCTAAGACAGATAAATCCGTACAAGTGACCAGCATTAGCCCATCTTCTTCAATGGCCTGTAGTGATGCATCCACAAAGGGAGTAACTGTACCATATGGATCTAAATCGATGACGTGATATTTAGAGTTTCTAGTCTTACTACGATACATTAGCACATTAGCATCATCCAAATTTCCAATGACTTTATCAGAAACATTATTATATTGAGCATTTCTTTCGATTGATTCTACAGCTGCCGGAAGCAAATCATTAGCGACAATTTCTTTCACATTTGGAATCTCATTAGCATATCTAATAGCGCGTAAACCCGTTGCAGATAAAGCCTCTAGGATTTTCAAATATGGTTGAGCTTCATCTTCACATTTTGTTGTCTTTGCCGTTTTATTGTTTAATTTTCTACGTTTGTCCGCATGCTTACTACCGTTACGATTGTTTGAATTCTTCTTCTTAATGGAACGAGATCCGTATAAATTATCCCATGCTTTAATACATGTAACACTCAAATCTCTATTGAATTGCTGCACAGGGTTGTAAAAGACAGTTTCCTTCTTGGAGAACAAAATTTTAGCAGAACCCTCTTTGACAATATTATAATCTTCAATGTTGATTTGTGGTTCTTGTAGTGGAATAACATTGCTGATCTTTGATTTGACCTTCTTAAAGGCAGCACGAATCATTTTAGAATCTTTCAGTCACTTCTCAATTACACTGGGCTCAATGAGTTGATAAGCGATGAGTTTGGATGAATTTTCTTCTCATTGATGTTTTTGTAACAAGTAATAATGGAAAAATTGAATAGTTTCCTACGACATGAGAGAAAAAATAATTGTATGTTTTTGACATTATGTCGAGAAACGCGTTAATGATAACTAACAAATGATCAGCTTGCTTCTAAACCAACCGATTTAAATCCAGTGAAAGCAAAGAGCAAGAATATAGTACAGACATGCCTCCAAAAGGTTGGAGAAAGGATTCGCAGGGGAATTACCCCACTACATCATACATAAAAGAACAAGAAAATGTAACTATTGATGATCTTTTGTTTCCAAGAAGTGTTGTAGTTCAATTAGCTAAAGAAATCCATCAACAAAATGGTAAGAAACTTGTAATTAATAAAGATGCGGCTTTGGCCTTGCAGCGAAGTGCTACAGTTTTTGTGAATCATTTATTGTTGTTTGCTAGAGAGTTTGCTAAAGACCAAGATAGGAAAAGTTGTAATGTGGATGACATATTGAACGCATTAGATCATATTGGACACGGTGGGTTTAAAACTATTGTGAGGAATAAACTGGATGATTATCAGTATATCATGGAATTGAAAAAACAGCAAAAGAAGCTGCAAGCGGAAACGATTCTGGAGACTGAAGAATCTGATCCTAAACTTAATGACGAAGAGAGTGAGAGTGGGAATGATCACGAAGGGAAAGCTGAAGGCAGTACTGAAGCAAAGAAATTGAGAACGTCGGGTGTCGTTGAGGTCATAGCGAGAACCGAAACCACGGCGACACCTCCAGAACTTTCAGTGGACACGCCAGCACAGCCTGAGGTCCAATCTGTACCACAAGAACAGCCTGACATAGACATGAACTAGGCCACAGTGGTAGCAACCACAGCAACACCATGTATACGAATACCAAAACTCTTGCTGTCTAACGTCTGAGGGGTCCCCCCACGACATGCCGAGGGTAACAAATTCCGTGTAGCCCCTTCTCCGCACAATGAAACTTGACTTGCATTTACTGAAATTTGCAAAGCTTATTATAAATATATATATATATATCTATGTATGTATGTACATATGTGGACGTGTATAATACATGTATTGTTTCTCTGTTTGCCACTCGATCTAGGGTTAAGCTAAAAGCAAATATTCTGACTGCTTGACTAGTCCGATTAAACATCGACAGTTTTGGACTGTAACATTGAATCATTCCCAGAAAATTACATTCTACTATCCGCCCATTGTGTCGTTCTATAGTGTATCCCTATTCGCTAGACGCATATGAATACACTTTCAGAAAATAACTTGTTAAGTTAAACACTACCACTGTTATAAGCTGCAAAAAATAGTTTACTATCAAAAGAAGCATTGATCAATAAAAAAAAAGGCAATACTACATAAAAGAAAAAAAAAAGTAATCATGGCTACAGATGAATACAAGATAAACACAGACTTCAAATTAGGAACTCCTCGGATTCCAACTACAGATACAACATCTCCTAAAACACCTAAAAGTACAAACACAAATGAAAATTCGCCAGCCATTCCAAGAACTATAATCCCGACCATACCCAAAGAGCAGTTGACTAATGACGCCAACAATAGTAAAAAGACCCAGAAATTGCGACAATTCCATAGGACTTCCCTAGGCGAGTGGGATTTCGTAGATACCGTGGGAGCTGGCTCCATGGGGAAAGTTAAACTGGCCAAAAATCGTCGCACTAGCGAGATTTGTGCCATAAAAATTGTTAATAGAGCTACAAAAATATTTTTAAGTAAAGAGTACGCCAACATGAATAATAGAAATAACGGTCATGCAGTACCATTAAGTGAAAAGGAGGCTATCGAAAGACAAAAAAAATTGGAAAAGGAAGCGTCAAGGGATAGACGAACTGTCAGGGAAGCCTCCCTAGGTCAAATCCTTTATCACCCACATATATGTCGACTGTATGAAATGCATACTTTATCCAACCATTTTTACATGCTATTCGAGTACGTTTCTGGTGGTCAATTATTAGACTATATCATTCAACATGGTTCGTTGAAGGAAACCCAAGCAAGAACTTTCTCAAGACAAATATGCAGTGCTTTAAAATATTTGCATGCGCATAATATTGTCCATAGAGATTTGAAAATTGAAAATATTATGATCTCAAAAGAGGGTGACATTAAACTGATCGATTTCGGACTATCTAACTTGTATGATAAAAGCAACAAATTGAAAACTTATTGTGGTTCTCTTTATTTTGCTGCCCCCGAATTATTGAAGGCTACACCTTATATTGGTCCTGAAATTGATGTTTGGTCATTTGGTGTGGTGCTATACGTGTTAGTGTGTGGGAAAGTACCATTCGATGACGAAAATTCTAACGTTTTACATGAAAAGATTAAACAGGGGAAAGTATTTTATCCAAATTTTTTGTCGATAGAAGTGATATCTCTATTATCAAAGATGTTAGTAGTGGATCCTTTCAAGAGAGCTACATTAGATCAAGTGATCCGCCATCACTGGATTGTAAGAGATTGTGGAGATCCCCTAAGATCATATATCCCTGATAGACCACCTTTGACCATAAATCAATTAAATCCAACAGTAGTGGGAGAAATGAAAAAATTGGAATTTGTTGATGACGTCAATCAAACCTTAAGAAAATTGACTAAACTGATATCTAATGAGCGATATCTTAGATTATCTAAAGAATATTGGTATGAGAAAGAAATGTTAAATAGCAATACTAGTACAGAATTCGAAAGCCCTCTGTCATCCTATCATCCATTGGTTTCTATATATTACTTGACCGATGAAATGTTAAAAAGAAAAGCTGAGAAGTTGACAAAGTATAAGCTAATATCTGATAACATTAATTTAAATCAATTACAAATAAAAGATAAGGAAAATGATAACAACATAAATAAAACTCAAGAAGAAGGACAAGAGGAAGAAGAGTGCAAAGCAAAATATGCCGGTAATGATGATATCCCATTGCCAATACATCCTAAGGAGCCCGTTTCATCTAAAGGTAAGGTACCAGAATCTGCAGAAGCCTCCCAGACTAATAAGAGAGATTTGGATGAGTTGATAGTTACTACAGGTGAACCTGAGTATGTGTTATCACCAATACCTAAGGCGGAAAATGAGTCACCAAAGTTGAATCAAACATCTCTTACAAGTTCACTAAACTCTCAAACTCAGAAGAACAAAAAAAGAGATTCTCCTGAAGAATCTGATAAACATAAATTTGGGACATTGCTTAGAAGATTATCTCAACGGAGGAATAGTGCAAAGATTCCAAAACAAGAGGGACAAATCCCACCATTACCATTAAAAAAAACTCATGTAAGAGCTGTTTCAGATTTCCCCCAACCTACTACTTCAACTTCGTCATATTCATCTAATGATGGAAAGAAAAATAAAAATGGTATTTTAGCAACATTTGGAAAGGTAAAATATACAGGAAATGTTGACAATATACCTTCATTACCACCTGAGGCAAATAAACTTGTTCAAAATGAAATAAATAAAGATAAAAATATTGAGCCTCCAGAACAACTTTTTGCTCCTGAACCACTAGGAGTATCCACAGAAAAATCTAAAGAAAATAGAATGCGCAAGACACAAAGAACCAAATCTGTCGGTCACGCTCGTAGAGAATCCTTAAAATTCCTAAGACCGGCAATTCCAAATACCACTGATAATGATAATAATAATAGATATGGAAGACCTGTCGATGCCACAGGTTTCCTAGAATTTCATGATGATAAATCAGAAGATGAAACAGTCTATCCTATGAGATCGACTACGACGAATGATTCACAGTTATTAACTGATGACCAAATACTTAGAGAAGCAGAGAGAGCACCACCAGGTTCTATGCCATCCATTGATTATCCACGTTCGCTATTCTTAAAAGGATTCTTCTCTGTGCAGACTACATCCTCTAAACCTCTACCTATTGTCAGGTATAAGATTATTCATGTGTTGAAAAGATTTGGTATTAAGTTTAAGGAAGTAAATGGTGGGTTTATCTGTATTAGGGAATTGAATCTCAAAGATACTTCATCAACTTCTTCTGGAGCCAATATCACTTACACAGCTGAAACGGGTAAGACAACATTTCCTGGTGATATTGATTATTCTCTCTCTCAAAGAAAGAAAAGTATTGCTAAGAAAGTACCACCAGGTAGAGATAATGGTTCTATTGGTACGGGTTCAATTGAAACTGGTAATGAAAATATATCGCCAATTGACAATTCTATTAACGAATCGGTTATTATTACACCTCATGTGCAGAATATTTCCGAAAACAAATCTTTAACATCTTTAGGTTATGGATTTGATGGTTTAAGTGGTGCTGAAGACAAGCATTTACTCAAATTTGAAATTCATATAGTGAAAGTGAGGATTGTTGGTTTAGCTGGTGTTCATTTCAAGAAAGTGTCTGGTAACACTTGGACTTATAAAGAAACAGCTTCACTGATCTTGAAGGAATTGAATTTATAATCTATCTACATATTCATAATGTACTATTCTCTACATGTTTACACTAATTGATATTTGAAAAAAAAAAAAAAAAAAACATTCCTTTGGTCTATAAATTTTATTTCATACACATGTACAGACGCAATTTCTATTTTACTTTATCAAAAAGTAAGATTAGTCATAAGATTTCGAACTGTTCCCCTTTCAAAGAATTCAAAGTTTGCTCCAATTTTCTATTTGCCATTGTTATTTCCTTTATGTCTTCCACAATACAGTTCAATAACACATATTTCGGTATTCTTTTCCCATTTCCGTTTAAAGGTTTTCGTATCATTCCAATTAAATCTTCATATGCTCTCTTGGTCAAATTTCTTCTCGTTTTTTCCACTTCAACATGCTTCCATTTTTTTATTGCAGCAGAATCCTCCTTAATATGTTCTGGAATATTATCATCAGGTACAGTAATATCTGGAAGTATCAATTCATCAGGTCTATATTCTAAATCTTGCATAGACTCCAAACGAATGTCTTTGTTATTACTATCTCGTTTCTTACACAAATAATTCGATTCCTCTTGATCTTCAGAATAGGCAATCGCTTGCTTCAACTCAGGTATCAGCGGTAGTGGTGGTGTAATGCTATCCTGAGTAATAAGATTATCTAAAAAATGTTCAATGGCATTGGATTCAAATGCGCTTAATAAACTTGGATTACTCTCATTCTCATATTTGGAGAAATGATCATGTATTAATAAGGGGCCCCTATCTGGCTCATTCATCTGATGTGAAAGACGACCATTACTGTACTGTGTTTGACTATGATTTGAAGGTACCATTTCACGATGGGTAAGATTCGGGTAAATCTGCTCGTACGTGTCACTGAGAACCTGGATTGCTTTTGTTTCGTGGTCATGAACATTATCATGTTCCAAAAATTTATCAAAATCATTTATTTCGGTGTCATGATGCAAATGTGAAGTATGGTTCTTTACGTTATTAATTGTATTTGTATTCTCGTTTAATTGCATCCACGGTTCATCTAATCTACTGAGCATCTGATATGCTGTTTCAAAATCGATATCTGCATCGAGATCAAACATGTCTAATATTTCTGAACCAGTTTCAGTGTTCATTTCAATAGTATCATAAAATTTGTTGAATTGGTTTTTTTATACCCCTTTGATTGGTTGTATGACGTAAATCCAGAAAGAAGTTATTAAGTAGTTATAATACCATCAATCTGCTGCTAATCTTGTGTACTGACTTAATATCTAAGGGTCCGATCGGTGAGATTATCTTCCGTCTTTCACTTGGACTAAAAGTATGGATTCATCCTATAGATTTCAATTTCACATGGCCTTTTAAAATTGTAAACAAAAGTCGGGTAAGCTGTTGCAACACAAAAAAAAATGTGTGAAGTGACACATTGTATATCAATTATGTTATGGTATTACAAGACGTTTTCTCAATTCCAGATTTTTAAAGTGTGTTGGGAATTACTATCTTTTATCTTATGAGTTTTTGATTATAGTTATTATTACAGTCCTTATTATTTGTATTTTATATGATTAAAAGAGGCAATCAGGGGTGATTTTAATCTAAAACAGACCAAAACCCCAAAAATGTACAATGTTATTTGTAAAAAGTTGTCCTTCAAAGTTGAGTGACAAACAATAATCAAGTGAATAAAGGAACGAATCCTTTTCTATTCAATTGTGACTCTTTTTTAGGCTCATTGACTGTCATTCTCCGCGTCTTGTCCGTTCAACGCGCCATCGTTAAACAAAAATGGATGAGCATAGACATTTAAAGCGAACCTGAAACAGCACTGAGAGATTTCATTCAATTCTGATACTTCTCTCTTGCAACACAATCAGCGAAAGTTGGATATAAGAATATGTATAATTTTGTATATTAAACTTGTAACTATGTTATCGATTGTATTAGGTCTACAGAAAATGGTAGAAGTAAGCTCGAAAAAATGGAAGTTTTAGAAAATAGTTTGAAAACTTTAAGTCATCATGGATATGAATTTTGTGTCTTGATAAGAAAAGATAAAGCCCTCGAAAAAAATAATGCTGATAGCAAACCATTCTTTAGCAAAGGTTATGCCACATTAACAGCTAAATCTCAGGTATCTATGTTTCTGGGAAATTTAGTGCAAACTGGAAATGTGACGATAGTGGATTCCCAGAAAAATGAAACAAATAGAACTAATCTCGATCCCAATAATACAGAACAAATAAGAGAATACTTATTAACTGCTTTCAAATTATTAAGGCAAGTACCTTGTAAAGCCCTAGCCAAGTTGTGGATCAAAATCATAGAGCCTAAGAAAAAAACGAAATATCCATATATTAAAGGGAATTCAATGAAACCAGAATGGTGGCCCGCAAGCGTGGAACATAGAGAGCCAGATCATTTACAAAAGCCGGAAAGGTTGAATTTAATGTGTGCCATAATTATGGATGTGTTGCCTAATTTATCAGATAACGAAATTATCCATGATTTAATGCGAACTACTTTGAGCATGGCCTTGTTCAAAACTGACCCCAAGAAAACAAATATCTTATCAAGTATATTCTCCATTTCAACACATCTATGTGCAAAAAAAAGTTCTAGTATTAGTGTAATAAATATAAGTACCGCCAAGAAGAGATACACGATAAACAAAACCCATCATCTCTATAAGGAATCCACGGAAAATTCTGCCACGGTTACCAAAGGGGATCCGTTAGATAGTCTTAAATCAACGCCCACGATCTCCACACAAGAAATTAAGCTAAGCCCAGATTCAGTTACTACCAAACACGTGTACGAATATGACAATACCTTGACATATAATTTAGGAAGCGTTAATGAAGTTTTACCCACACCAACTTTACTTGACATGTTTATTGAAAATGATTCAGGTTTGAGAAGTTGGAGCAACATAGCATCAAGTTGTTCGAATAATACCAGTATATCTTTAGATACCCTGCCTCTGGCAATATAGGATATTTTATCATTCAAATAAGTTCAATTTTTTATTTTCCATGAATGTATAATATCTTAATAAGACAATCAATATTAAAATATTCATTTACTAATAATCATGCTTTGTTTAATGATACATTCTGCGTAGATAGGAACTTGATTAATGTCATTAAAATTATTTAGGATTGTTCAAAAGCGAATTATGACCTGATTCTGATACCTCTTCATAATATCCGGCATTGTTGGCTAATCGCTCATTATTCTGTTTTTTTTTGTAAGGCAGTATCCGGCAGACTTGTTCATCCAATCATGATATACATAGACTACCATTAATTTCTTTGTTTTTAATTGTTCAATGCAATGCATAATGTGATCGTTGGCCAATATGGTTTGTGTAGATAGAATAATAAATATCTTAGAAGAATACTGCAATGTGTTGCCATTATCAAAAAGACAAATAAATACCTCTTGTATTTCATTGATTGAAGTTGTTGGTGTGTAGTTAATATATAATTCCAACATAGTTTTGCTTCTGAAAAACCCATCCATTGTATTAACTCAAATTGGGCTTGGAATAGTTGTCTTGATACGAAGAATTACTAGGCATAATTTTGCCACTTGGTCAGGATACTTTAAAGAATATTTGAATAAAAGATACCCTCCAGATGAATGGCCTACAAGATTTATTTTGCGCAGATTATTGGAAGTTTGCCATTTATGAATAGCCTCGAGATAATAATATTCACTGTTCTTAATTAAGACTTTCTCCCTTTTTTAGAGCCGTTATGGTTGATTGAAATATATTAGCGCTTCAAAATTTTAAACTCAATATAGTTGTGTATGTTAATCCAATCAATGGCAAGTTTTAATGCTAATAGACCATTACCAGGAAGATCAATTGCATATAAATCCTGGATATTCGTTGACAAATATTCAAAATTTCTAAGAAAGCATACTGATAATGATTATGATGCATAAACTTGGAATAGCCAGTTTGGTATATTTATCGTGGTCACTCCGGTAGTATAAAAATGCCAATGACTTATCTCATTATCTAAAATACAATTTTCTTTGGCCCCAATTACAGTCACATTCTCCATAATTTCTGTTCATAGTTTACTAAGATACTTCTCGGGATCATGAAATCTTTCAAGCAATGAATTCCTTAGTTTAAATACAGATAAGTTGACCCTTCCTCTTCATTACTTAGAACGGGAGGTTTTAGTACCCGGCTTAGAATTCTAGCTTCGAAGTTTTCCCTCCGTGATCCCATGTTCTGTATTGAAAGACCTTATAGCATGCCTTCATAAATGGTTTTTCATCTTTTTTAAGCTTCACTCTACTACATAATGGCATAGGCCACTGTTCTACAGATTAAGTTAGATACTAAAAGTGTATGATGACTTTCAAATTGTGCAAATATCACGAAGCTTTTGGCGTGAAAACCGTCTTCTCGAGGAAAGACAAAGGTGAAAAAATCGAGTCATAGTTATTCAAAGGAAACACACAATGCTCGTTAAAAGATCCCCATTATATTATTTTCTTTGAGGTGTTCTCAATTACATAACATTATCCAAATACACTACATTGCAAAATTGATTTCAATGGTTCATCTAGCTAAAGTTCCAATTCTGGGCAAAGAAACAATTCATGTTGGTTACGATATTCATGAACACATCATCGATACAATTATCACGGGCTGTAAATCATCAACTTACGTTATCATCAACGATACCAATTTAGCCAAAGTTCCTTACTTTCAAGAGTTTTTTAAAGAGTTTGAATCTAAACTACCAGCTGGATCTCGTCTTTTAAACTATGTTGTCAAGCCTGGTGAAGCGTCAAAAACGAGAGAGACCAAAGCGGATATTGAGGATTACTTGTTGTTGAAAGGTTGCACCCGTGACACTGTTATGATTGCTCTTGGTGGTGGTGTCATTGGTGATATGATTGGGTTTGTTGCTGCCACCTTTATGAGGGGTATTAGAGTTGTTCAAATTCCAACTTCCCTATTATCAATGGTTGATTCTTCCATTGGTGGTAAGACCGCCGTTGATACTCCATTGGGTAAGAATTTTATTGGTGCATTCTGGCAACCACAATATGTTTTAGTTGATATTAAATGGTTACAAACTTTAGCAAAAAGAGAGTTTATCAATGGTATGGCAGAAGTTATCAAGACAGCTTGTATTTGGAATGCAGATGAATTTGCCAGATTAGAATCTAATGCATCCATGTTTTTAGAAATAGTCAATAACGCTAAACAAATCAAGGTTGCTAATAAGCTCACTGGTGTGATTGATGAGATTTCTCATACTGAAATTGAAAAGATTCTGGAGCATACTTACAATTTAGTCTTGGAAAGTATTAAGGTTAAGGCAGAGGTTGTCTCTTCAGATGAAAGAGAATCTAGTTTAAGAAATCTTTTAAATTTTGGCCATTCTATTGGTCATGCTTATGAAGCTATCTTAACTCCACAAGCTTTGCATGGTGAATGTGTTTCCTTTGGTATGATTAAGGAAGCAGAACTTTCTCGTTACTGGGGTATCTTATCACCAACACAAGTTGCACGTTTGTCTAACATTCTTGCTGCGTATGGTCTTCCAGTTTCTCCAACTGAAAAATGGTTTAGGGAACTGACCGAAAATAAAGAAACTCCATTGAATGTCTTGTTAGATAAAATGAGTGTGGACAAAAAAAATGATGGTTCTAAGAAAAAAGTTGTTATCTTGGAAAGTATTGGTAAATGCTACGGAAAATCAGCGCAATTTGTCTCTGATGATGACTTAAGATTCATTTTAACTGATGAAACTTTAGTTCATCCATTTAGTAACATTTCTAAGGATCAAAATAAGATAGTAGTTCCACCTGGTTCAAAGTCAATTTCTAACCGTGCTTTGATATTGGCTGCCCTAGGTAAGGGTAAATGTAAAATTAAAAATTTGTTACATTCTGATGATACTAAGCATATGCTGACCGCCGTAAATGAACTAAAAGGTGCCACCATTTCTTGGGAAGATAATGGTGAAACAGTTGTCGTTGACGGTCATGGTGGTGAAACTTTGACTGCTTGTGCTGACCCATTATATTTGGGTAATGCTGGCACAGCCTCAAGGTTTTTGACTTCCGTAGCTGCTTTAGTGAACTCATCCAAGGAACAAGACTATGTTGTGTTAACTGGTAATGCTAGAATGCAGCAAAGGCCAATTGGTCCACTAGTTGACTCATTACGTGTTAATGGTACGAAGATTGAATATTTGAAAAAAGAAGGGTGTTTACCACTAAAAATTTTTACTAATTCTACATTCAAAGGTGGTAAAATTGAATTAGCTGCTACAGTCTCTTCTCAATATGTTTCCTCCATTTTAATGTGTGCACCATACGCTCAAGAACCTGTTACCTTAGCTCTTGTAGGCGGCAAACCCATTTCCATTTTATATGTTAATATGACTATCAAGATGATGGAAAAGTTCGGTATTAAAGTTACGACTTCAAATACAGAACCATACACATACCACATTCCAAAAGGTTCCTACGTTAATCCACCAGAATATGTTATTGAAAGTGATGCATCAAGTGCAACATACCCATTGGCATTTGCAGCTTTGACTGGGACCACAGTTACTGTTCCAAACATTGGTTTTGATTCACTACAAGGTGACGCAAGATTTGCCCGTGACGTTTTAAAACCAATGGGATGTACTGTTGAACAAACTTCCACATCGACTGCGGTAACTGGTCCAGAAATTGGAACAATAAAACCATTAAAACATGTTGATATGGAGCCTATGACAGATGCGTTTTTGACAGCCTGTGTTGTTGCTTCTGTTGCTCATGATTCAGATGAAAATTCTCAAAATACTACCACCATTGAAGGTATTGCGAATCAACGTGTTAAAGAATGTAATAGAATCGAGGCTATGGCCACTCAATTAGCTAAATTTGGTGTGAAAACAACTGAATTACCTGACGGTATTCAAATTCATGGTGTGAATTCCATTAACGATCTCAAATGTCCTGCAGAAGCCATTAACACCTACGATGATCATAGAGTCGCTATGAGTTTCTCTTTACTGGCTGGTGTTGTTAATATGCTTTCAGAAGAAAATGTGTCAGCAGTTAGAATCTTAGAAAGACACTGTACAGGGAAGACTTGGCCCGGTTGGTGGGATGTATTGCATACACAACTTGGTGCCAAATTGGATGGTGCGGATAAATGAAGCAATTTTTCAGCACCGTGCAATGGGTTGCATCTCCAATTTATAGTTTATGATTAATGATACGTATGCTACTAGTAAAACCTATCTTAAAAATTTAGATGAAAAATTCTAAAGTACTAGATCATTTCTGTTTGCTGTCTCGCAATATTTTATATATCAATAATATATATATATGTAGTTGTCTGGAATCTCAAAATGTCAGTAATGTTTTATTTTACGTTAGGGGCCGGGCGCTTGTTTTTTTGATGTTTAGTTTGATCACGATTGTTTAGCAAAGTAGGATGAACTACGGTTGTTCTACACTCAATATTGCAAGTTAAAGAAAAACTAGATAATTTAAAGTGGTATAAAGAGTTTGCCCATAATCCTACCATCAAATGGAAATAAAATCAGGATATGTTGGGAAAGGATCTGTCGATTCGCCAACATTTGGAAAGTCTTTATCTTTGAAAGTTGATGGAGGTTTCAACGCAATCTCAATTAATCCATCTGGACGAGATGTTGTACTAGCAAGTAGAAATGGTCTTTATATTATAGACTTAGATGATCCATTTTCCCCTCCTCGTTGGTTACAACATGTAACTCCATGGCAAGTTGCAGATGTTCAGTGGTCACCGCATCCAGCGAAACCATATTGGGTAGTTTCCACTTCTAACCAAAAAGCATTAATTTGGAATTTAAGAAGACCATCTTCTGATGCAATTGAACATGTTCTACACGGCCATTCTCGAGCAATTACAGATATCAATTTTAATCCAGAAAATCCAGACATATTAGCCACATGTTCTGTTGATACTAATGTTCATGCATGGGATATGAGAAGTCCGCATAGACCATTTTATACGACAAGTGCATGGAGATCAGGAGCATCTCAGGTTAAATGGAACTTTAAAGATTCTAATATTTTGGCGTCTGCTCATTCAAATGATGTTTACATATGGGATGTAAGAATGGGTAGTATGCCGTTACATAAATTAGTTGGCCATGACAGTAGTGTTAATAGCATTGATTTTAATAGATTTAAGTCATCGGAAATCATGTCTAGTTCAAATGATGGGACCGTGAAATTCTGGGATATTTCGAAAGCAAATAGTGAGTCTATTTCTACTATCAGTACTGATTTCCCAATATGGCGTGGTAGGTACTTGCCGTTTGGTAGTGGGTTTTGTATAATGCCACAGGAAGGTGGTGGAAATGCGGTATATCTATCAAATCTAGACGAACAAAATGATAACCATGAATTAAACAAACAATCGAAATTGCAACCAGTATATTCATTTAAAGGACATTCTGAAAGAATAATTGATTTCCTATGGAGATCTAGATATGCACCAGAATTTTCTTTAGATGATCGGGAATTTCAATTAGTAACATGGTCAAAGGATCATGACTTAAGATTATGGCCTGTATCTGAGAGTATATACGAAAGTGTCGATTATGACAAACGTAAGAGGCTAGATGAAATGTTACCTACTTATGAATATCAGACATATAACAAGGAACCGCACACAACCTCAGATCCATCTACCAAACAATATAAAAGGATCAAAGAAACGTTCGTGGCAAGATCGGGATTGAAAACCAGTAATGTTAATCATTTGACATGGCTTTCAGGTGTGAGGATGAACGAACCAGATTCGCCTGAAGACTTCTTTAAAATACGTAAGCTTCAAAATCTTGGTGAAGAAGTCAGTGCTATTGGACACAAATTTCCAAAAGTTGTATTCGAGAGGATATCGGTGTCAACTCGAGAGTTGGTAATAACTCTGAACGGTCCATGGTTGGAATCAAACCCAGATACCTACATATTTTTAAGAATCATAATTAACTTCCCAAGTCGGTATCCCTTGAAGAATAACCCGCCTAATTTTATTATTGAAGAGAATAAAGAATTAACTACAAAGCAGAAACAGGATATAAAGACGCATCTGAAGGAAATTTCGAATGCGTATACTGATGCTGATTTATACTGTTTGGAGCCATGTATACGATATCTATTAGGAGAGAAAGTTAGCATAGAGGATATTGGCGAGGAAGAGCCGCTTTTAAATTTTGAAATTGCAGATCACATAGACTTTGATAATTTTTCATCTCTTGGAAGTTCCGATATTGATGTGGAAGTTTCAAGCGAAACATCATCTGATCCAGAGCTCGATACATATAAAAATGCATTTAATGATAATGCTAAAGCTTTTGGTAGGAACCTAGCCTTGGATACTACGCCAGTACCGAATGAATCAGGAGCAGTTTGGATTGCAACTGGTCAATTGTTATGCTTCTTTCATAGTAGGACGAAGCAAGATCAAAGGGAGCATAATTTACTGAGAGTCATCGAAAAGGACGGCTCGTTTAAACAAAAGAAGTTAAAACATTGCAAGTCAAAAGATATTGATGAGTTTGAGGGAAGTATACATACAATAAGACCAAAACGATATGTGGATACATTTAATTTGGAGGAGAATGATATTGATGGTTCGGAACATGATTCTGAATATGATTCATCATCTATTGGAAGTTATGATAGTTTTGCTGATGATTGGGACGATATTATGCGTCATGATGTTGTTGGAAGGAATAGAATTCCAGCATTGCATGGCAATTTCGTTAAGCCTTTTGGATCCGTACCATCGGTTTCGACTAAAACAGGTGAGTCTTCCAAGAGAGAGAAAAATATTATTTTTATGGAAGATTTCAGTTATCTGATACCTGACAAACTTGAATTGGCTCTGGGCTATCAATTTATATATGCCAAACCAGAGGAGACTGCCAAGCATAACTCGTTGATTGCTGAGCAATATGGATACGAGGAAATCAGTCAATGCTGGCAACTACTTTCTGATTTACTCATGAACCGAAACAATGAGAATCCATTCGACTTAATATGGGAAGCTCATCCAATGGGTCTTAAATGGTTTATTAAGGAATCATTTACTTATTTTGAAAAGCAAAAGAATTTGCAGATGTTAGCAATGTTATCATGTATAATATCAGACTTACAAGTTCCGCTCTCTAACCAAAACAATGCAACTGATTTGGGAGTCGAAGAGTTTCACCACTATAAAAGTTTAATTACTTTCGATCAAGACAATGTCATTTATTCAAGTAAATTGGATGTACATTCTCATAATTCTGTTGGCCGAACTCCTACACCTCTGCCATTGGATACTTTGGCATTTCCACGTACGAAGTTGGATTCCTCGAGTGATAATTCCTCTATGAATACAGATTATTCGCAATCATCAGATCAGACTATAGGCAATTATTCAATGAGTAAGAGCAGATCACCCAGATCTTTTAATAGAAGGTTACCAACATCACAAATAAATGACGAGCCAACGAATAAAATACCTAAAGTGAAAGTTGAATTATTAGAGGACGAATTACTGGATGTTATTAAAAACCCACTCGTATTTCAAATTGATGAGGAAGAGAAATCAAAGGCAAGTGCATACATTCATCAATACGCTAAGCAATTGTTCAGATGGGGTTTACCTTTAGAACGAGCTGAGATATTAAAAGTGGGTTCCAATTTGATTTCCACGATAAATAGTAATAATGATGCTGGCAGATCGGGAGTAACTCAAGATAATCCCATATCTGGTGGGATACAAACTAGATGGGTGAACGAAAAATACAATGGTACTCCAACGGCACATAATTGCACGTATTGCAATTTGAAAGTTACAAGAAACGTATTCGTTTGTGGTAGTTGTCAACACGTCTTGCATACAAAATGTGCAAAATTATGGTGGGCAATAGGTGATGAGTGCCCTACCGGTTGTGGTTGTCATTGTCCAGATATGTTTAATATATAATTCATGCATTTTAAATCTTTAATATTCTTATTATTATCACCCTTATAGAGTGACAGCAGTTTCTTCGGTGCCGGTTATTTTGCAAGTATCTTGAGATTGAACTACGAACTTTTTGGAACGATAAGCCATTTCTTCTTTGATTGTTCGTAAAAATTGAATGTATATACATGCATATATAGGCGTATCTGCGTATAAATACTAAAATAATCAGTGATTTTCGAGATGAATTGATAAATATAGTCATTAATAAATGGCACAGGAAGATGTTGCCCTAATATTAGAAGCCAACAAGTATGTATTCTCTTTATTCATCCACACATTTAAAAAATGAAGATTACTAACAAGTGATGAAGTAATCTGGGCATAAGCATTGTATAAGGTTTATTAGAAGGGCTAGAATCTTATATACCGTTAACATTTATCGTTTCCCCTTTAACAGAATCATGATTGGTTCAAATAGAGAAGCTAATCGATGACCTTGTTGCTGGAATAATTTAAACTGGTAAGATATTTACACATTTCTTAGTGTTGGATTTAACTGACAGAAAAAGTATTCTTCGTTCTAGGAAAATAATAGAAGAGACAGTTCCTTATATAAATTGTCTATTTGTTAATGTGGCTTATGGTATCTGTGGCGGTACTGACTGATGGAAGGTGTCAACGGAATTATTAATGAACCCTGTAAAGGCGGTTACTGACCCTAGGTATAAACTACAGGAGATCGGTCTGAAATCCAAAGATGGCTTAGGATTAATACTCCAAGTAAATGTGATTGCCCCATACTATTTTATCAAATTGCTTCTACCGCAGTTAATGCTGGGGCATGCCAAAGTTATTTGGATTTTTAGCTTGAGGTCAGATCAAAACTATTTATTACTGCACGATTCAAAACTTTTATAAAATGATCAACCATATGAGGGTTCCAAGTGAGAAATAGATTTGTTACATTTAATTATATTTAAAGAGCTGAAAGAAATAGGTACTACACAATTTGTGACGCAGCCTGGAATGTTTAATTGCCAATCTGTCTCTCAATATTTAAATTGGTTTACATATTATGTCATGATCATGTCTCTATATATGGCGAAAATAATGGGATCTATATGGTACACCATTGGTGGGCATCGAGCTGCATGTTTTCCTATTATTTGTAGCATTGACTAAGAATGAAAACTCATTGGCCCAGGATATTAAATATGGTTCAGCTATCTATCGAACAGATAAAGAATTTATAAAATTACAAGAACTGGATAATAAGGCATATTTATACGTATATTCATTTATTAAAGAAAAAGAGTTACAATGGAATAAAGAGCTAGGTATTTGAAAGCCTGATTCAAGTACTTTTTTTGTAATTTCTATGCAAAAAAGTATTTATTGTTTTAACTCCTGAATTGCATTTTCCAGGGTATAAAGCCTTGTATTTATTTCATCTTGAGTTTTGATCACTTTTATTAGCATATCTTTTATATTTATCAAAGTGTCATTAATTTCTTGATCTCTTGTAGTAATGGGTAATTCAAATTTAACATTTTTCTTTTCTCTTGTCGGTGATAGTGCGATATTATATCTAGAATGCTCAGTTTTCATATTCTGTAAAGTGTTTAGTTGTGTCAATTTTTCTGCGTCTTCTTCTTCTTCCTTCTTCAACTTATTGAAAAGATTACTCCCACTAAAATACTTAGCAGAAGGGGGAGACATATCTCTAGTATTCTGTTGTCTTTCAGGAGACAATAATCCGTTTTTGAATCTAGATCGTATCCTACTTCTTGATCCATCACCACCTATTAGTTTTGCCAGTTGCAGTCTTGTAGGAGAAGTCAAAAAAGTCAAATCCTTCTCATTAAAATATGGTCTATCAACACTTTGAACCAAAGACGGTTGATAATCCTTTAAACATTCAGGAGAATTGAGTCTTTTTGGTGTAATGTGAATCCTTGTAGGAGAAGTATTTGCCGTAGCATTTGATTTTTGTAACTTGACAGGTGATATTCTTATTGAAGGTTTACCAATCTTATTTTTACTTGGTGATATGCTTAACCTTCTGAAGACATCACTTTTAGACTTGTAATCCTTCATTCTGTTAGTTTCTTGAAGGTTTGGATGTTGCTTTATACTTGAAGATGATTAAAGACGGCTGTAGTTTAATTTATATTTCCTTAACTATTACTACAAAAAAAAAAAAATTAAAACTAGAGGACAGTTTTTAATTATAAAGCCGAAAGAAATTAAAACTATTATATTAGAATAAAGGAAACACCAGCATATTTATTAAAATTAATTAAATATTGACTAACTTCATAGCTTTGTATTAATGCGGTAATATATTACTTTATACTGTTAAATTCATTCAGGGTTCAATTTTACCCGGCAAACAGCGTAATTTTTTCTTCAATGAAAAACCAGACTTTTTAGTAGAGAAAGATCTACAAAGGCAAGGAAACAAGCTTTGTTGAATACCATCTGCAAGGCAAATATAAGAATAAAGGAATAGACTATATATTAAAGTGTTAAATGGACTCTTTATCAAAAAAGATTCAAAATTTGGGTATCCATGATATTCGTAACGCAGCTCGTTTTGCACAAAACGTAATTGTCCAATATGAACCATATCAAGTAGATATCCGTAGAGCTACAAACACGGATGCATGGGGTCCCACACCAAAACATTTGAGCAAAGTATTACGGAATAGATACCAAGTACCATTATATTTGATGGTAGAATACACTTTGAAAAGATTAGTGGATCACATTGCTTCTAGGCCTAAGAATTTTTATGAAAAGGCTAGAAAGGAATATGTTAACTATGGCGCTGAATGGAGAGTTGTTTTGAAATGCTTGGTTGTTATAGATTTCTTATTGTTGAACGTTTCCGAAGGTGACGAACTGAATCAAGTTTTGCGTTGCTTGCAATCTCATAAACATATCCTGACTAGGGAAATCCCTAATTTCAAAGTTAAATTCTCCAATGATGGTAAGATGGAAATTCATGAGCGTGGTATTAGAAAGAAGGGAGAAGAAATCCTACAATATCTAGAATCTCCTGATTATCTAGATAAGGAGAGATTAAAGGTTAAAAACAATGCCGCTAAGATGCTACAGCAAAGAATGGGTTCCATATACCGTGCTAGTACTATGTTTAGCGGACCATCTGGTACAGCATACAATGCAAATGATATGGATCAAGGAGCTGAAGATGATGACGATGATGAAGATGAAGATGACGGAGATGACGAAGATCAAACTGAGGAATCTGGTAAGGATTTAGAGTTCGATTTGGAGACTGAAGTCAATTTAGGTGCAAAAACGAATGGTCCGGTGTCTCATGTAGCCGAAGAAAGAAGGAAGAGAAGGGAAATATTAAGAGATAGAATTATGAAATCTGAAGAACAAAGAAAGGCACAAAGAAGTAAACAAGCGAGTGACACCAATAACAATAATAATAATAATAACTCAAAAGATTTATTGGACTTTGATGAATTTTTACCAGGACCTGCATCTCCTCCACAAATACAAACGCAAACTAAGGTAGACATGGAAAGTGAACCTAACCCTTGGGAGGATGAAGAAGATGAATTTGGAGATTTTCAAAGTGATGCTAGTCCTGCTCCTTCATCCAGTAAGCCAACTCAACCAATTATATCAAGCTCCAATTCTGCATCAAATACAAATAACAGTATGAATTTAGATGATTTGCTAGACTTGGGTGGTAATGGCAATTCCACAGCAGCAACAAATTCTTCTTCCACTACTAAAAAAGATCCATTTGCTGATCTTTATACTAATTCTAAGTCATTAATATAGGCGGCAGCTTACAAAACAGTCCAACGTGAATAAATCAGTTATATACTAGCTTTTTTTTATATACTTTATTTTTTTTCTTTCTTTATTTCATATTATTTTCTGTATTTTATAACATCAACTGCAATATCTCATCATCACTTAATATGTTTTTCTTTTGTAAAGAATCTATCTATATATTTTGTAAATCTTGTGTCACTTTTGAGACCTGATTAGTAATACTTTCCTCTTCCATAACATTTTCGAAATTGTCACCCAAATCATCCGTAGTTCCATCGACACCTTGTTCAAACATTTGTTTCCCAGTTAATCTCCCATGATGTGCATTTAATCTCCTTTGTTCATCTCTAGTATCCAATTGCAATTCCTTTCTGAACTTTAATCTCCATTCGATGAATGAATCCTTTGTGACTTTGGTACCATTGAATTTAGCTTGTTCTTCCTTTTCACGTCTTTGAATTTCCAACTCATGCAATCTTTCAAATTCGTGCAATTGTACGGAGAACCACGTTTCACAATGATCCTTTATTGAAGAAATTAGAGCAAAACACATTTGCATCCCAATCAACATATCTTCTTCGATTTGTTCTTCTAATTCTTTTTGTAAAGTTGGCATATATTCTTTAAAACTTATCTTATCAGGTAAATTTTCTAATTTATTCAGTATTCTATTACCATGATCATCAAATTCTGGTGCATCCTCACCAAATTCTTCATCACCTTCCTCACCACTGCCCGCATCATCTGCAAGATCTTTCAATAGAACTTCTTGAGGTTGAATCTTTACAACAGGTGCTTCATCGGGATAATTCTCAGGTAAAGAAAAGTCGACCAGCATTAAATGCTGTTTAGTCAATGAAGCAGCCAGAGGATCTATATCCAACTCCAATTTCAACAAGATTTCAAAATTTATACCGGGGTATTCATTCCTATTAATTGCCAGTTCGTCTGGGTATATTGATTCCAACACCTCCAATTCCTGCAGTTGTTCCTCCTTGTAATCCATTCTTTAAACTAGTTTCGCTTTCTTTCTTCCTCCATATTCCAGTCATTCAGTCAATATCATCTCAAGCTTCACCATCAGTATAGATGTAATAAAGTTGATGGCAAAAAACAGAAAAAAATTACTTAGGGTACAAAACTGTACTATTAGGTTATAAAATAAAAATGTTTGTTTTAACCCCTAGGGTAATATTTTCTCGTTTCTTTTTCATACAATAGAATAGGGCTTCAGCAATCTTGAAATTTTCAAATTTCAGTGTGAACAAAATAGAATGCAAGATCTATCTATAAGTTCTTGAATGGCACTACACCCGGATTTGGTATTTTGCCCTACTGACCCAAAAGCAGCTTAAGGTGCCAATAAGAGCTATAGGAAGAGGAGGTAGGTTTCTGTTACACTATTATCAAAAAACTTCACTGTCGATTTGGTATAATACTTGGCAAAAAAGATAGTGTCATTAGTAACCTAACCTACACTCTGGCAAACTAACAAAAAAAATGCTTTATTCTAATATAAACAATCATTACCTGAGCAGTGCAACTCCAAGTAAAAATACTGAAGTACCGCATACACTTTCAACTAGAACTCCATCCGCGTTCTCTAAAGTGGATGAAAGTAAGCATGGCGGTAGTAATAATAGTTATGATTCCAAATTAAAAGAGATTGAAGATTATTACGTGAAGAATTTGTTGAATGACGTCGACGAGAAAGATTTATTTACACCAATGAGCTATTCTGCTATAAACTCAACGATTCCATCAAAGATACCATCATTATCAACGTCGCCGAGAAAACCATTCTCATATTATTCTCCATTTCAAACTACAACCAGAATATCTGATGCAAATAATAATAAACAGCCATATAGATCATCATCATCAGCCACAATTATTGATACATCGTTACGACAGTATTTGAATAACAACGATAATAACAATTTAATAAATGAGAGTGATCTACTTTCATTCCCAATATCCTTGCCACCATCATTACCTAAGGGAGCGACATTGCCAAAAAGGAAACCATCAAGAAATCCATTAGAAGTAGAAATAAATTCGCATTTCATTTCAAGTTCAAATTTATTACCATTAACCATTGAAAATTTAGAAAAACTATCATTATCTGATCCTTTACAACCACAATTAAGCAGTTCGACAAGTCATACACCTACATTACCAATTCAAAAGACGACACCATCCACATTACCACAACAGACACAGAGTAATAAGCAACATCATCAACAGACAACTCATTATACACCTCTGCAACAACAGCAACAACAGCAGCAACATGTAAACAAACAACTATACAAGACGGAATTATGTGAATCATTCACCACAAAGGGAATATGTAAATACGGTAACAAGTGCCAATTTGCCCATGGATTACATGAATTGAAAATAAAGCAAAGATCTAACAATTTTAGAACTAAACCTTGTGTAAATTGGACTAAATTGGGGTATTGTCCATACGGGAAAAGGTGTTGCTTTAAGCATGGCGATGATAGAGACATTCAAATTTATATTAAAGCTGGTGCATTGGTACCTAAGGATGAAGAACATAATGAACAACTGCAACAACATGTAGTGAAACACAAAAATCTACACGCTAATGTAAAGGAACTACAAAGGATTACTTGGTAATCTAAATTGGAGCATTACTAATTACTATTTATTATTTATTACATTTCTTTGTTGATGATACGCATAACATGATGGGGAGAATTATTATTTATTACTATATTTATACTTATTTATTATTTACAATGACTTTTAACCTTGACTGTTAATATTTTGCAGACTGGAGGGACGGTTAGGTATTTTTCTTCTTAAAGAAGAATATGATTTAGTCCTTCTCGAAACTGTTAGTCTTTTATTAGTGCGTTCAGTATCTTCTCCCGGTAGAGGGAAAATCTTGGCCGAATATAACACATCTCTTGGATCATCAGCCATTTCACCTAAATCAATCCCCTCCAAACTTCTCTGCAACAGATAACGTAATGAATTAAACCATACATTATGCCTTTGTCTTGTAGGACAAGTAAACTTAATACATCTATTTTCCGCCCTTACAATAATGCTCTTATAATATAACCCAACAGGCAACGGATTATTATCAACAACGCTTTCCACTCCCAAAATTGCTGCACCTTTAGTCTTCGTCTTGGATGGATTTTCAATAGTTGGATTGGCCTCTGACCAATATAATGTTAATGTATATGGATGAATCCAGAAATACCTTTCATGACGTGCTTCACCACCTAGTGACCCCAATCTAGGATAATATTTATACAAATATTCACCAATGACTGTCTGAGTCAATGCTGGAATGATACGAGGCTCACTTAATGAGGCTACAGTAGCTAAAGAAATACCACCGTCCATCGAGACTGTTCTAAGAGATTTTGCTGTACTATAGTGACCCCTGGATGATGTGCTTATTGCCATGGAAGTTTTACGCGAATGAGGTGGCACCTTCTTACTCGAATTTTGACTATCATAATCAGAAAATGTGACGGATCCTGCACCTGATGCAACACTTCTCCTTAATGGCGATTCAGTAGATTTTAAAGAATTCGTTCCAGAAGCCTTATCTACTGCATTCAAACTAGAGACAGAGTTTCTGGTGGCAATAATCGACGGTGGTTGCCTTAAAGTAGTTTCTTTGTCCCATTGTAAGTTCATAACAAACCCACGCCTCTTAGCTTCAGCCTTCAATTCGTTATCACTTATTTTTGTCAATCTTTCTTGTCCTTTTGTCAATAAATTATTGTAAAATGATACTGGTAATACTACAACATTGTTCACATCTGGCTCATTGGCAAATGATGTGACAATGAACGCGCTTTCAGGAATACTTAATAAACCATATCTTCTAGCGTCTTGTTTCAATCTAGAAACTTCATCTTGAACATCTTGTGTGTCATCTACTGAGTTCATTGTGGTCTCATAATCATTTTCATTATTCTTCTTTTGAAGATTGGTATATTCATCCTTGTTCACAGCTATCAGATCAAATTTTCCGGCATGTTCAATAATTTGCTCTTTAGAAAATGTAGGATTTTCTAATTCATCTTTAATTTGATCAAAACGGGCTTGATTGATAGAAATTAATCCAAATGCAGGGGCCAATTTAATAAAATCATCTGCACTTCGAGGAATACTCTTCTCTATATTTTGAAAGCTTTCAGACTCCTCATTTGAGATAACAACTAATCCGAATGTGGCAGCCCCTTTGACTAAGTCTTCCTTATTTAAAGCATGACTTTCACTCTTCTTATATTCGCCCGCAAGCAAGGATTCATATTCTGCTTTCTCGATTGCTACAAACCCTAATTCCGATACCTTATCTTTGATATTATCAACAGTGAACATACTTCTATTTAGTTGTTCTTCCATATCTCTCAAATCTTTCTCAGGCATTGCAATCAATCCAAATGATGGGGCAAGTTCCTTCATCTTAGTTTCGTCAATAATTGACTGCTTCTCTAAAGCATTGTAGACCTTTTCTTCCAAGATGACTAGTCCATGATTTAATGCCGCATTCTCTAGAAGATCCTTGCTGATATGTCCATTTCTTAAGTTATTAAAATGTTCGTAATCATCAAAGTCTATTAACATCATCTTCAACTTCTTTGCAGCAACCCTCAATTCCTCTTCACTAATTTCATCATTTTCATCATTTTCATCATCGCTATCGTTTGTTAACTGGGGAATCTCTTCTATATGTTCCGCAGCTTCTTCAATCGGAATAATATGGTATCCTAATCCCTTTGCAGCATCCTCTAGTTGACTAATAGTTAGTAGTGTATTATTTTCACTTTTATCATCCTGTGCACGTACTGTAGAAGTACGAGATACTGTTTCCATCACGAGATCCTCCTGCTCTAGAATATTGTCATCTAATGCATCCATGAAAACAGTTGAATGTGAATTTGTTGTGGAAGCAGTTAAGTGTGATATGTTTGTGGCGATTGATGGTGTATTAGGTTGGATAGCGTCATAATAGATGGATTGGCCAGTAGATAATGAATCAATACTAAACATAGAAGTATGATCCCCATTATAGAGATGATGCAAACTTTCTGGAGTACCTACTGTGTGAATATGAGAAGATGGAATGTGGTTATTCTCGTCAGAAACTAATCTCATGTTGAATGAACGTGCAATTACTTCCAATTCTTTCAAACTTATTGTTTCTCTTAGACCAGCTGTCTTAGACAATTTTTCAGATGCTAATTCGCTAGATACGTCTGACCTCTTCGTTAAGCTTAATAGCCATTCTTCCAATTCTGATGCATTGTCCTGTTCATCTTGTTGAATATTTGCCAGTTCTGATGAGGAAGGTGATTTAACGTCTATTGAATTCAACTGCTCCTTTTCAGAATATTCCAAACGTAATCCAAATGCATCATTCAATTGTTGATAAGCAACGTTATTGAATAAAACTTTTCCAAAGGATAATGCCTTTTCACTCAAAAATTCTATACTTGGGGCATTAATAATAGATTTTAATTCTTCTAGGTCAGACTTAGGAAGTATTGCGAAACCAAGCTTTTTTAAGGATCCCTCCAAAAATTCCTTTGATGGATTAGTTAATTTATCTTCGATTGACAAATATTCTAATTGTGGCAATAATACCATATTTTGTTTAGATGCGGCAAATTCAAGATCTTCAATGGCTGGGGACTCTATCTTTTTCAGTAAGGTATCATATGATACCTTATCAATAACAGTTTTTCCCATATCAGAAAGTTTTCCAGTCAAATAGGAAAGACTTGGATTTTCTATCCTTCTTTCAAAATCCTTCTTTTCTTCGGTCGTTAATGCTAGCATATTTTGTTCAGCTAAACGTTGTTTTAAGAACTCCAAAGAAGGAGCAGATAACCGCCTTTCCATTTGTTCTAATGCATTCGTTTCAATTAATTTATAGCCTAATTTAATTGCATTTTCAGAAATAAATTCCACTGAAGGAGTTTGGATTAGATTTACGTTATTCTTGTGGACGAACTTATCTACAAGCACCATATTTATCTTCCTACCACTATCTTCAAGATACTGTATAGTCGGATGATCAAGTCTATCTTTCAATGAGGCTAGCTCTTCCTTTGATACATATGCAAGTCCTTTAGATGACAAAAGAGTAATCAATTGCTCTTCAGAATAAGCATGGATAGCTGCATCTTTCCTTAGTTGCTCATATTGATCTAGAGGAAGAATATATAGGGAAAATTTAGAGCAAATAGAATCAATATCGGATCTATCAACTTTTTCTACTAATGGTACATTTAGGTTCTTAAATTCCTCTTCAGTTATGGCTACATTTCCTAACGCCTTCAATCTTATTTTAATTTGTGTCAAACTACTGCTCTCTAAAGATGATTCCCGTAATCTTGTTAGTTCAGAATTATCAATTGTTGTCAACCCCATTACTGAAAGAGTAGACATTAGAAATTTCTTATCTTTTAACTGTGCTTTTAAAAAAGCTAACTCGTCAGAATTCAACAGGGCAGAATCTGAAGTGGAGGCCTTGCCCCTTAGATATGATTCAGATGGATGATTCAAAGATTTCTGCAAATAAATAAGTTCCTTCAATGAAATTATAGTTTCATCTTTGCCTTTAAGATATTCCTTCATTTCACTGACTGTGGGGTTATTGGATTTTCTCAGTATTTCTTCTTGTTTACTGTCTTCAAGTAAAGCATAATCTTCTAGGGTAGTTTTTTCTGAAATAAATGACATTGGCGGATCGATAAAATGATTTTTCAATGTTCTAAGCTCCTCCAATGATACAAGTACTTCACCAATCATTGCTGCCTTTTCAACTAAGTAGTCGTGAGATGGTTGATCGATATTTCGTTTCATGGCTTCGTATTCGTCAAGAGAAATGATATGTTGTCCTAGAGGAGACGCTTTAGACTTCAAATCAGCTAGCGATGGCTTTTGTGACTTATCGAGCAATGCCTTATATTCATCACTAGGTAGTAAACATTGGTCAAGTAATGCAGACTTCTCTTTTAGGAAATCCAATGTAGGCTCTATAAAAGTTGCCTTTAAAGATTCAAGTTCAGCAATAGGTAAAATTTTGTAGCCCAAAGTTAAGCATTTTTCAGTTAAAAATTCCAATTCTGGTTTGGTACATATGGACTTCATATTGTAGTATTCCTTTGTGCTTATAACCTTGAAATCGATGGCAGAGGCCTTTTCTTTCAAAAATTCGAGAGACGGAGTTGTAGCGGTTGCCTTCAAAGTTTGATATTCCTCTACTGGCAATAATTGTTTATTCATGTTGTAGGCCTTCTCTATGATAAATTCCAATGCTGGTTTTTCAGATATATCAACTAACCTGTTATATACTTCCAATGGAATAACCCGCTGACCCTGTAAGGCAGCATTCTTTGCTAAAAGTTCGATAGTTGGATTTGTTGCATCAGCTAATAGCGTTTTATATTCATTTACAGAAATAACTTGGTAATTTAGATCCGCTGCCTTATTCGTTAAAAACTCGACCGTCGGGTTGTTCTGTGTAGATTTTAAGATGGTGTACTCTCCCACTGATATAATTTGTTTTTTTAAAGCAGTAACCTTTTCTTCTAAAAATTCCAGTGGTGTATTTTTTAATGTGTTTTGTAACGTCTCTAGCTCATTTTTTTCAATTAACGCAAAGCCATTGACTTCTGCCTTCTTTTTTAAGAAATTTGGTGATGGGTTATTATTCACTTCCTTTAATTTTACGTACTCCCCTTTCTCAACAAGTACCATTCCAACAAGCTCTGCCTTCGATAGTAAAAATTCTTTGCTTGGCTTGGTATTGATCATTTGTAGGGAATCATATTCTCCCCTATCAATTAATTTCTTGTCATATATCGACGCCTTCTCCTCTAAAAATTCTGGTGATGGTTTTTCGAAGACTGCTACCAACTCATCGAATCTTTCTGAGGGCACAATAGTCTTCCCTTTTTCGTTAGCCTTTTTAATTAAAAATTTTTCAGAAGGTGATTCAAAGTTATTAATCAATTCAAGCACTCTTAGTTTCGGTAAAAGTTCGTGGTTCATTTTGATAGACTTTTCTTGAAGAAATTCTAGTGTAGGGTTTTCAGCCGTTTTATATAATTCATCTGCGGTTTCTTTTGGTAGTAATACCATACCTTTTTCTTCGCATTTATCTACCAAAACTGACATGGATGGATTTTTTAAAGCATCATATTCTTCGTTAGATACGCATCTACTGGAGTAGTTATTCAATTTCGATTTTAAATATTCAAAACTAGGTTGTTTTATTTTTTTGTTCAACTTGGTGAGTTTTTCTTGTGTGACACTAATGTGTTTATACTTCTTCAGTAATTTGTTTAATTGTGCCAAGGTTGGCTGTGTCAATGCCACATATTCATTCTTTGCAATGGGTATCTTATCACAACATTCCTGTAGTTTTGTAGTAAGGTAGCTTTCCGAAGGGTTTTCTAATTGTTTATGAATTTCGGTAAACTCTATTTTTGAAATAACTTTATAATCTGAATCTTCTAATTCTTCAATCATTTCGTTCATAGTGGGTTTCTTCTTCAATTCCAACTCCTTATGGTATTTATCCATCGGTAGTAATATGTAATTATTGTCTTTTGCAAATAATTGAACTTTTGCTAATGTTATTGGTGAAGTAGTATCACTTTTGTGTACTTCTTCAAAAGCGTCTAATAAAGATGACCTGTCAGATACCATGCTTTTATTATCGTCATTGTGCATGGAGCTATTTTCGGATAATTGTTTAGATTCATTCATCCTATTCAATTGCTCCTGCTGTTTCTCTATCTTGGTATTTGCGGTTTCTAATTGAAGGTTCAGAACATCGATTTCACCAATTTTTTTTTTAATCTCAAGCTGCATATCTGTATTCACTGTCATTTTTTTAACACGCTCATTTAATTGATCATTCTCATCATTTAGATCAGATACACTTCTCTTTAGTTGTTTGATTTCATTTCGTAAAGCGGTCTGCTCCATTTTTGATTTATTCAACAGTCCACTCTTTTCAAGTGTGGCCTTCTCTAATTCTAATGCACACTTATTTAATTCCCTGGAGATCTTTTCCAATTCTAATTCTTTGATCTTCTGCTCATTTTTCATTTCCCTAAATTCCTTGGAAATGTTCATAAATTTTGTTTCTAATTCCCAATTGGTATCTTTAAAATCTCTATATTCCTTCGAGAGTTTCTTCAATTTACTATTCACCTTTTCGTTTTCGTTCAGCGATTTCTCCAATGCTTTAGTTTTTTCCTGTGTTATTGTTTGTAATTTTTTACATTCCTTCAATAAATTTTCACTCAACTCAATAGAGAAATCAGCATTTCTATCACCATTCAAATATGAACCCATTGTCCCACTATTGTCTTGATTGGTAGAAATTTTTGTATTAGATGAGCTATCTTCATCATCAGTAGAAGAGTTATCGAAATTATCTATCTGTCTTTGTATATCCTTCAATTGAGATTCCATTTCATTTTGTTTGGAAGATATATTGACATTCATATTAAAATAGCGTCAATGAATTTGCTATGCCTATGGAATTCACTTCCTTGTTTTGGTTAAGATAAGTCCTACAATCTAAAAATAGTGTCGGTGTGTGTATTGTTTGTAAATGGATCTGCGTATTGATGTTTTTATTTTTTTCAGTGATTCGTGTTCGAGATCGCCTTTATTTATGCTCTTTCCAGATTGGGTTATATGAAAATTCACTAAGACCTTAAAACTTAGTAGTCAGGTTCCAACTCTGACTTTATTTTATTGGACCTAACTGATTTTGGGTTCAAGCTTTAGATAAATAACCTACAATTTCAAACAGCCTATAGAAAGAAAATATGATGTAAAACAAAATTATCAAACCTTAATAAAGGCATCTTATGCATTTCAACCTAACTAGTATCAATGAAAATGTATAATGATGAGATACCATTTTAGTTATTGGACAGAAAGCACCACTTTTCTAACAGTTACTTTAGCTATGTTTAATTTAAGCATCTTCTATATACGACAGTGTAATAGTTCACTCTTGGAATGGTTTTAGAAATACCCTTCATTCTTGTTAGTGCTTATTGTTATCTATTGAATATATGTTCTCAGGAGGAAGTAGAATCAAATGCACACTCATATGTAATATTGGCTTTAGTTTAAATTATGCCAGTTCTAATGATACAACCTCCATCTTTTCCTCATCAAAGTTAGATGAAAGTATTCTATAAACATCCAAAAAAATGTAGCTAAGAGAAAGAAAAAGTTACATAAAGATGTAGTTACGAATTCATTCAAGTTTATAGAGGATCACTCTTTAGTAAATAATAGTAAGTGAAATTCGATTAAACTTCGGAGAGCATTTGTGAAAATATCCACAATTTATGAATGCAATCCAAAATCCCTAAAAAAGTTGCCAGATACAGCGTATAATTATTTCTCTGAGTATTGTAAAAAGTACTATATGGTTACCATGGCCATATTCTAAATGAAGTTAATATACTGTTTTTCATTGACAGCAAAACAAAACACGGTTACTTTCTGACGAAAATTATGTTGTTTCAAATAAATGCAATAATGCTCTCTTCCAAACCCTCAATAGTACCAGTCTTCGAAACACGAATGGGGAGCCAAATAATTTTTTGAAGGTGTCATAGCATATAAGAAACATGAGAGGAACGAACAGTCGCTCAATACTTCGAATATGCAACATTTCTTTGTGAAAAAGGCGCAAGAAATCAGGCAATTATCATCAAATAAACCGATGGACTCTGATAGTATTATGAAAAGAAAACTATGGTTGAGACGTACACTAGTAGGAATTTACCAAAAGGAAAGTGAAGGAATAGAAAACGAGTGATTTTTCTCCCCGGGGTTTTTGGTTATTGAAACAATCATATAATTGACTGTTATTGAAAGCATATGCTGGAAGGTAAAACAAGTTTTTTTTTCGCCATTTTCTAATAAAGATTACAAATGTACTTCACATATCTCAGTGAACATTGGAAATCAACTAAGCACCATTTTACAAGAGTACAACGATTTACGATCCTTAATAGTGAGTATTTGCAAACAGTGCGATTAGTGTGGTAAGAGTGCTCAAAATTTTAATTACCTTTAGCATCCATGCATATTGAACAAACATATAACCAAACAGAACAAATTCCCCACAAAAGATGAGTGTCACTCCCAAATAAATAATCTGAACATCTGTTCACATTTACTTCGAGAAGAATACGTGTAAAAAGATCATTTTTCTAACAAAGCTCTTAACATGAGGGTTGACAAAGTTGAGGATTCTGAATGGTGCTTATATGCTGTTCACAAGGGAAGCTTCTCCTTCTATTCCATTCATTATATATGACAGAAAAGTAATTGAACATCTTGTGATTCGATCAGCTGGGTAACTTTCTATCGGAAAGTGTCCGAGAACCGATTCGGACACCTCAGCGAATCATATGTAGCCTTTCAGCTAATCAATTACAATTTCACTTGCTAGATGGTTAAACTGATTTTATCGCAATTACAAGTGCAGAGTGCATAGAAAAAAACATAAGAATTGTCTTAAACTGTTACGTCTGTTGATTTTATCCACTATTAGTGACAGATAAAAGTAGTTCGAATTCTAGAATATTCTCCACTTACAAACGGATAAATCCCTAAAGATAATAATGCTCTCCAGGTCTACTCGTAAATTTGCACCAAAGATTCTCCAGTCTGCTTCGAGAAATTTCTCAAGATCAACAAGATTGGCATACTCCATGCCATCATCAACAAAGCAAGGTTCACAAATATTAATATGTTCCTCCAATGCCGATATGTTACAGTCAAGATTTTATAGACTTATAAAATCTCCTATGGTTCAACGTTGGGCTTCCACGTCTGTGAAAGTTCCACAAATGGCTGAGTCATTGACTGAAGGTTCGTTAAAGGAATTCACCAAAGCGGTGGGAGATTTTGTTGAGCAAGATGAATTGCTGGCTACAATTGAGACGGATAAGATTGATATTGAGGTCATTGCTCCTGTTTCTGGGACAGTTTCAAAACTGAATTTCAAACCTGAGGATACTGTTACAGTGGGAGAAGAATTGGCCATTATTGAAGAAGGGAAAGGTTCTTCTACGAAATCTGAAGAACAAAAACAAAAACAAGAAACGAAAACCGCCGCAGAAGAAACACAAGATAGTACGGCAGCCGAAACTACGAACAAAGAACCTAAATCAACGTCGACGTCAACTCCATCAATTAAACAAAATGCACAACCAAAAGAGGAAATTAAATCAGAGGAGAAGAAGGAACAACAACAATCATTTACATCCTTCTCTCGTAATGAAAGTAGAGTAAAAATGAATAGAATGAGAATGAGAATTGCAGAAAGATTAAAGGAATCTCAAAACACTGCTGCCTCGTTGACCACTTTCAACGAAGTTGACATGTCATCTTTATTAGAAATGAGAAAATTATACAAAGATGAAATTGTCAAAACCAAGGGTGTCAAATTCGGGTTTATGGGTCTATTCTCTAAAGCATGTGTCCTAGCATCCAAAGAATTCCCAGGAGTTAATGGTGCGATTGAAGGTGACCAAATCGTTTATAGAGATTATGTTGATATCTCCGTGGCAGTTGCCACGCCAAAGGGTTTGGTGACACCCGTTATTCGTAACGTGGAATCTCTCTCGGTGTTAGAAATTGAGCAAGAAATTGTGAATATGAGTGTTAAAGCTCGTAATGGGAAACTAACATTAGAAGACATGACTGGTGGTACATTTACCATTTCCAATGGTGGTGTCTTCGGTTCTTTGTTCGGTACTCCAATAATTAATACTCCACAGACAGCAGTGTTAGGTCTACATGGTGTCAAGGAAAAACCAGTTAGTATAAATGGGCAAATAGTTTCTAGACCAATGATGTATCTAGCTTTAACATATGATCATAGATTGGTAGATGGTAGAGAAGCTGTCAGTTTCTTGAAAACAGTAAAGGAATTGATTGAAGATCCAAGGAAGATGACACTATTCTGAACTATATATTCTTAAACTAAAAAAAGAAGAGGAAGTGGTATTGGTAGTTAAATATTTACCTCTATGTTTATATTTATTTTTTTAAATGTTATTTATTTGCGCTTAATTTTCTAGCCATATACTCATTTATTAAACCAAGATTATTCTCGATTCAGATATCGTACATTGAATTTTTGCAAAGATGATGCAGATATAAGACCATACGTAATCAAATCACCCCAAAAGAATGACATTTTTTCTTGACAAAATCTCAAATAATCAAATGAATCTGTATCCAGTTCATGAAATGTTGAAAGGATGATACCACTCTGTAAGACGGCCCATAATGACCAAAATAATTGACCACATGCTCTCCATCTCCAAATCGCATCATACATAATTTGTTCCATCTTATCCGTATCTTTATCAATATTATATTCAGGAATGTGTGCCAAATATGCACGTACAAACAAAAGTATCTGCTCCTCATTGGGATATTTTGAACCGTTACATTTAAAGGATTCATTCGCATTGTAATCATGAATCCATTCCGTTAAATGATTAGATATATCAAATTCAGGAGCATTAGGACCCGCATATTCATAATCTATCATCATTACACTTTGTGCCATATCATGTGATTTACCATTGGGGATAACTAAGTGGATTATGTTTCCTTGTTGTAAATCATTATGACAAAATTTTAATAACCGCCCTCTTTCAAATGATAGAACCCAATTTTTATAAAGCATGATCTTTTCCTTTAAAAAATCCCAATTGGGGCAGAAAAACATGTTTTGGATATTATCATGATTCGCAATCCATTCTTTACCAGTGGTTTCATATATTTCTATCCATTCTTCAATCCTTTTCCAACAGTTCGGCTCTGTTTCTATGGGTTTCAGTAGTACCTTAGAATGCAACTCTTTAAACATTCTTGCAATGCTCTTAGATATCTCTATATCTCGTATTTCTTCCCTTTCACAACTTTTAAATCCGTCGAAGAATGCTTCCAATCTACCATTATTGAATATAGCTAATACCAAGGGTCCCTTTATACCAGCTTTCTTTAATCTAATTAAGTTTTCCATTTCATATGTCCTATCAATTGCAGATTCCTTTTTATCTCCAAATATTCTTAGTAGCAATGACTTTGATCTATTAATCTCGATTTTGTATATCATATTAGTCAATGCACCATCAAGATGAACTAATTTAATATCCTCCACACACAAATCCCACTTATTTTCTTTTATCAGGTTCAATCTTTCTATAATATTTAATAATTGTGTTCTAATCTCAAAGTCACTAACTGTTGTATCAATGTTTTCATCCAGGTACGGCAGTCCGAATCTCGTACCAATATGAACATATTTGTTGCTCGATATTACACAATTTCTATTTCCTGATACGCTGTTATCCTCCCCATTCATTTAATCTAAATTCTTTTTAGAATTGTCACGACTTCCATCTTTTAGATTTAAATACCTATTGAAATACATTATCAAGCAAGTTTATATTTTATTTTGGCTATGTGCGCTTACGTAAATTTCCGTATTTTTTTTCTGAAGCATTACTATTCCGGAAAGGGAAATATATCAACATTGAAATTTGAAAATTGGGAAAACATACCCACGTAAACGCTCGAAGATGCTCCCTCTTCTTCTTCTTCCCATTTATTAATGACAATTGGTTCAGATAAACTATATATGAAACAAACATAACTTTTTATTTTGCATTCTATAAAAAGTGGAATTGAGAACGCAGTAATATCTGATCTTTTAAAAGGTGAAAGAATACGGAAACAGCCATACATATATTGGATAATGAATAATATTGATATGAAAACATCACAAGACCTCTGGGGGAACATTTTTGAAAAATCCTTACAGTCAGATATAAAAAATGATGCAGCAGCAGCAAACTATTTCTCAAACGATCTAATAAGCAATACCACAGGAAATATAGAAAAGCTACTAGATTTTGATTTTGGTAATGCATTGAATGACGAAGTCAAGGAGTTAGATATTTCTGATATTCCCCAATTGAATAAATCAACCGATAACATGTTTGACAATTTTGGATATTCTAATGTTCTTTGGAACCAAGGTAGTTGTTGTATAGATGAAGATCCACTAATCTTTAACAACGCGGATGCTAAGAGTATGTGGGATTCGGGCGAAAAGAGTGCTAAACTGGGAGATAAAGAGACGCCTATTATGGAAGAAGTGCCAACATCAATTAGTGCGGCATTATTAAAACAGCAAAGGGAATTAAGAGAAGCTCTTAAGAAACAGGAGGATTTGAATAGAAAACTTGAAACTCAATTAAAAGAAACACAGGCCAAGCAGGAAAAGTTAGAACATCAATTGGATGCCAAGGATGGTAGATTTAATAAAACAGATGATATTAAATTAGAACACAAATTTAACGAACGCTTCACAAATATGGATATAAAGTTAGATTCTTATAAGGAAATGGCTGCTTTAGGAGAATATGAGTTGTCTCCAGCATCAATGGTTTCTCCCCCAATGTCTACTGTTTCTGTAACTGGATCACCCAAAAGAAGGCAGCCAAAGTCAAAAATTGACATGTCCGATCGTGAGACATTTAGAAAAGGGATATCAAAGGGACATTTAGCAATGAAGCAACAACTAGTCTCTCCTGCATTATCTATGACTAGCAACAGCGTAAGTAGACGAGGTTCAATCACATCACCATATCTATCCAACACTATCGAACTGAATAATGAGAATACAATTGGATTGGGTATTCAGTTAATGTATGAACCTCACGACATGAACGTGTTACCTACAATACCTGGTTCTGTAGAAAATACACCTATAAGGAGAGCCAAACCTTCCTCCAATAGCTATGAACAAACGCCGATAAAGATTTCTCTGGATTCCATGCCAGAACCATCCGAGAAATTGTTTTATGATCCTATTATGACACCTCGATTGAATCCACCTCAATTTGGGTCACGTAGAGGAAGCATATTAGCAGATTTTGATGAAGAAATATATAGTATCGAGACAGCACCATCTCCTGTTTTAAAGTCACAAAATAAGAGCAGAAGTATGTCTCCTCAACGTAATAATGAGTTTAACGCATCTTTCTTAAGTGCATCTAATAGTCCTGTTAAGATTACAAGAAAGTTAACCACCTTACCTCCTGGTTCAATTGATAGATATGTCAAAGAATTATCAGATAAGACTTTTGAATGTATGTATGAAGGATGTGGTAAACATTTCAAAAGAAGATATAATACCCGTTCACACATACAAACACATTTGGAAGATAGACCTTATGCATGTGATTTCCCTGATTGTGGTAAAGCATTTGTAAGAAATCATGATTTAGTGAGACATAAGAAAGTTCATTCTGAAAAATCTTATGCTTGTCCATGTGGCAAGAAATTTAACAGGGAAGATGCTTTGATTGTACACAGAAGTAGAATGATTTGTTCCGGAGGTAAGAAATTCGATAACGTTGTCATTAAAAGGTCTCCAAGAAAGCGTGGGAGACCTAGAAAGGATGCATCAAATAGTGCGAATACTAGTCCTGTTAAAGAGAGTATCCATAGGAATACTAATGGGCAGATTGTGTTTAAGATGGAAAACCAACTTAGAGTTGGCATGGAAAGAGAGTTTAAGCAAATTGATCTTCCTTAAATAACAACCATCTAGCTTTTCTATGTTAATATTCATGCAGGTAAGGACGGTACACAATATAAGTTGGTAATTTTTTTTGTTTTAATTTTTATAAATTTTCATATATATATATATATATATTACCTAAGAGTAATTTAAAGTACATTATTTGTATATCCATTTAACTTACAAGGAGCGGGGGAGTAAGGAAAAAGAATATTCTTGGCAGAAGACTAATAACAGTATATATGACAGAATGTCATATTACACTTGGTTATGTGGGCAAGTCCTAGCTTACAAAGTATGCAATATATCCATGTAATATCCACTTGTAAGGTCTACCTTATTTTCAAGCAAAGAATATTTTTAAAATCTTGGTCTAGTGTCAATTGCCACTTATGTTACACCATACCTAACTGTCCGGAAAGGAACTACGCGTGCAATGGAAAGTCCATAGTCGAGTGGAATATTAGATACTATAAGTTTATTAATCATTTTACCTTTGTGTCAGTGCAATATGATCTTCAACTGATATTAGAAGTGGGTGTAGATCATCTTTTTATTCAAGAATTCACTATGTTTAAATATTAGCCGCTAAACCTTTATGATGTCTATATAAGGAACGACACAACAAAATTATGGAGTCGTCAGATTATTCAAGAACACTATCACTGTTTCTATTGTGTAGAATGTCAAGTCTTAGACATGTTGATAACCATAGCGTTCTTCTACGAACGGTTGCCACGCAAATACATGTTCTTGTAAGTCAAGGCGCGTTAAGGATTTGTCTTGTAATCAAAGCGCTAATAAATTCCAGTTGCCAAATTTTCCACTGTTTAAGACTTCTTCTATTCGCAAAAATAGCGTATTGAACATAGCAATTCTACAACAAGCATAACATTTTATGAATTTACTGTGGTTTGTTTGTTTGTTTTTCATTGTTTCACAGGTTATTCTTCTCCTATTATCACCACAATATAGACTGCATTGGCCTTTTTCCATATACCACAGATATGTATTTCTACCTTTGTTTAAAGATAGCAGACGCTTCAAATTGAAGTTTTACATTATTCCCCTTTTTTACTTTTCTATATACATATACCTCCTTTATTGTTATTACTCCAAAGTCGCTCCTTTCATCAATGATCAATTATGGCTCATCGAAAAATATATCTGGATTCCATTCGTAATAATATTACCACCACCAATATTTGGAGGCTATACAATGTTAACACAACCCCAATCTGTAGCGAAAAATGGGACCACAAATTCTGAAGAATATCCTTTCGACAACTTACTATTCTATCCAAATATCACTTGCCGTACGTGTGAAACATATAAGCCTGCAAGATCGAAACACTGTTCTATCTGCAACAAATGCATACTGGTCGCTGACCACCATTGTATTTGGGTAAACAATTGTATTGGTAAAGGTAATTATTGGTATTTCTATCTGTTTCTAATAACGAATACCTTTTCCCTTTCATATGCATTTCTCCGTCTTTTGGTTATCTTATACACTAGTCGGGTTTATCTTTCAAGAAACATATGGACACTTACAATACTATGTGGTTGCTTTTCTGTAATATGTGGTATATTCACAGCTATGCAATTGAAACTCGTGCAAGATGGGATGACCACCAGTGAAAAAGATAAATGGTATACAATTCATGAGTTTATGAGAAACCTTAAGTTAGTTTGTACCAAGGAGACACAGAGATGGTATTTTGCTAACCCTGATGATGATTCTATTACCGAGGATACCATATTCTACAGTACCAATGCATATGACCATTCGGAATACTCACTTCGATCTTTCGATATCATCAAGGACCCTTCTCAGATTATCAATATGTACGACAAGGGGAGTTTCAGTGCAAATTTAAGCGATATCTGCTCCTGAAATTTGTCAACGATATTATTCATACTAAGGGACTTGCCCCATTTATTTCATGATATCTCGAAGTTGCGGTAACCTGTTAATCTTGAAGGTGTTTTTTTTTTGTCTGAGATGCGGGCGGCTAACCTTAAGGGTACCACTAGTGCAAATCCAATTAATGTCAGCGCAAGGATAATGGATTAATGGCATTGTAGATTCGAGTTCTGCTTTGATATAAAAGAATATTATGTTTTCCAAGATATTGATTGAATTGATCAAGAGTTAAATTATAATTTTGAAATGCTAGAGAAAAAAAATACATCAGAAAAAAAAATAATAATCAATTAACATGGCCGATACATGTCAAGTAGAAAATGATTTTGATGGTGAGATCAATCTTAGAATTCTTTCAATTTTTATGATTATGGTTTCTTCAGGTTTAGGTGTTTTTTTCCCTTTGTTATCATCAAGATACTCCTTTATTCGCCTGCCTGAATGGTGCTTTTTCCTTGCCAAGTTCTTTGGTTCCGGTGTCATTGTTGCCACTGCATTTGTTCATTTATTACAGCCAGCATCAGAGGCATTAGGTGATACGTGCCTAGGCGGTACATTTGAAGATTATCCATGGGCATTCGGTATTTGTTTAATGTCGCTGTTCTTTTTGTTCTTCACAGAAATCCTATCACATTATTTCGTTTCCAAGGAATTTGGTGATCATAACGAATCATCTGATACCAAGAGTACCAAATCTTATGATGAATCTGATCTGGAAGCAAACCCAGTTACAGTAGTTTTAGATTCCACACCTGGAAAGAATCATTTCTCACATGGCACTACACATCAGGATGTTACACAAATAGGAACACCAGCAAATGACGCTGCTAAGGAACAATATCTTAACCAAATGGTGGCCGTCTCCATTTTGGAATTTGGTATTATCTTCCACTCAGTCTTTATTGGGCTTTCCCTTGCTGTGAGCGGTGATGAATTCAAAACTTTATTTATTGTTTTGATTTTCCATCAAATGTTCGAAGGTTTAGGTTTAGGAACAAGGGTTGCAGAGACCAATTGGCCATCTAGTGGGAAAAGGAAATGGACTCCATGGTTGATGGGTCTTGCTTTTACCTTAACTACACCAGTTGCTATTGCTATTGGATTAGGAGTAAGACATTCTTGGGTTCCAGGTTCGAGAAGAGCATTAATCGCAAATGGTGTTTTCGATTCCATTTCTTCTGGTATTTTAATATATACTGGGTTAGTTGAGTTGATGGCTCATGAATTCTTATATTCTAATCAGTTTAAAGATTCTAATGGGTTTATGAAAATGATATACGCATACATTTGTATGTGCTGTGGAGCCGGATTAATGGCATTGCTTGGGAAGTGGGCTTAACGCATTATAGAATATTTATTTATTTATTTCTGACATTTTCATATTAGCATAATGACTATTTAGTTTACTTCTCATAGATCTTTAATTGGTCAAATGTAGATTACAGAATCATTATTACATTACTTAAATATTTATATCGATAATATTTTTTTTTTTGTTTTTTCACTACTTAGATTTCTTCGTTGTACTTGTACTAGCATTGCTACCTGCAGTATTGTTTTTATCATTGTTAATTTGCTGTAATTTTTGATTGTAAGATTGTGCTGGGTTCCATTTCCTAATACTTCTAATTTCATCTGCAGAATATCCAGGAATCCTTATGTCCCAATTTCTCTCTAAATGTAATTGGATATCTCTTGGTTCTAAATTATCAGATTTTCTATGTTTGGCCAGCCTACAAGCGAAAGAGGTCACGTTAGTGACAAAATCATCAGCCATATCCAATAATAATTCTTCCACGTCCCCATCAATAACAGTCTCACCATCACCTTCATCTATACCAATAGATTTAACCAATTCTCTTAACTTTCTCTTAGACATTACTCTCTCAGTATCAATTTCATATGGTGGTAATTTGGTCATCACTGGGGTATTCAATGCACTAGCACTCATAGCTGATCCACCAGTCATTGTAGGTCTATTAGATCTATATGCTACTGTAACAGGTTGCTTCGTAGATATTGTTTCTGAAATAGGGACCATTGGATCTGATTGTTTGAATATCATAGGTTTATTTGAACTATTCGAGTTGGACGTGGATGCAGCTGCATTGACATTTGTCACTTGTGATTTAGGTGATATTTGCTTGTTGGAACCATTTGTCCCAGTTAAAGGAGTTTGTGAACTGGTTTTCTGTTCTATCGTAGTACCATTTGATCCAGGTACATTTACTTTGGTATTATCTGTAATTGTTGATGATGTGTTTTGAGATTGTGATTGAGTTGTTGGGTCTGGAGTGGCTGCTTGTCCCTGTGCTGCCTTCTGCTGTTGCTGCTGCTGAGCTAACCTTTGTTGCTGGTGCTGCGTACTCTTTTGCAACAATCTTTGCAAATCTGGGTTTGTCTTTGCGCATTCAATATAAAACGCTTTCTTTCCATTTTGGAATTTTTGATATAAGGTGTTATGTTCCATGGTAATAGCCTTCAAATTTCTCAATAATTCGCCTCTTTTCTCTTCCAACTGTTTTCTTGCATTCGGATTTTCGGCTTGTTTGTTAATTTCTTGGGTCAATCTTTCGATATTTTGTTTTAGGAAAGTATGTTTATCCTTTAAAGAAGTTGCTCTGTTTCTAAAAGTTTGATCTAATTTATCGAAATTCGCATTCTGCTCGGGGGTTAACACTTGTCTCATGATATTTGCCAATTGAGCAGAACTTGAGCTTGCACTTGGTGGCGTACTCCCATTTGAATTCATCCTATTGCTGTTAGTGTTATTATCTGTTGGTATAGAGGGCGTGCCCGTACCAGGAGTACCTGCAGATGCAAAGCCACTATTCTCATTAATATTAGTATTTTGTGCTAGTTGCTGCTGCTGTTGAGCCTGAACTTGAGCTTGTCTTTGTCTATTATAGGCATCATACATTGCCTTCAGTTTGGATGCCTGAATCAATAGTTCTTTACCCTTTTGTGTATTTTCACCCAATTCCTTTGCTTCATTGACCAATGCTTTAAATTTTGCGGTCAGTTCTCTTATCTGGTTAGGTTGTAAGACGATATTACGTGGTAATCCGCTTGAATCTCCGGTTATATTGGCATTGGTATCAGACATGACGAGAGTGTTTACAAATCAGAGCAATCAAGAGAAAAATGCAGGGGAAAAAGTAATTAAGTATGCTGTTTCCCTTTGAGTGGCAAAATTTTACTATGAAGTTGCCTGAATGTTCAGTTTGTTCGATATATTGGCTTCAAAATGATGGATGGTCTATTGAAGGTTATTATTTCATTGCAAGGTTTTTTCTAAATAAATTTCAAGAACTGGCCGTATCCGGTTACCCAGTACGCAATTCTCAAGAATTCACACCAAGACAGAGCTTCACTCAAGAAAGAGGCACCTTTATTGCAGTGCGAATAAACATATCTATCAGCCTGTTCATAGACCTGTACCCTGTGAAAGATATTTCGACAGTGTAAAGAAACGTATAAAGTGTATATTTCTTGCAAGTAAAATATCAACGTCAATGGGATATACTCCACTGTACCCTCGGTTGGGTTCCACAGTAGTGGCAATAAACCGAACGGTGCACATGAAATGGTTATACCAGTGTCAAGATTGCCAAATGTTACTGTTTTGCTCGCACTTGAGAGGGCCAATCGTGTGCCGTATGCGTTGATATAAACTGGGCACAGCCAATGCCCTCGCCAGCCAATGTACGTCACAGCACTGCCAGTCTTGTTTGGCCGCGTACGGAAAATGTTCGAATGCCAATAAGCTGAACGAATTCTCTGGGAATTGGCTACCAGAACCAGATGATGCGAAAACAAGTCTCCTCCTGCCGTACGTACCATCGGAGAATACTCATTTTCTATTTTAACTCCTCTTATAATAATCCTTGTTCTCTATTTATACCCTGCTAATATTAAGCAAGAAGAAGGAAAAGGAAGTGTTTTCGTTGTACCCATTTTCTACAACCAATACTTCCATCATTTTTTGCTCAGTTGGCTCATCTGCTCATTAACAACAAACAACGGTCCCATCGCAGAACAATTAAATAAATAGAATCGAAAAGAAAATGAGAATTTTTCCTATAAGAAATATTATACCATCAGTTTTTCTTCTCACAAGCGTATTGGCTACAACTATCTCTCCACACAATGGCGTGCCAGATGAAACTGAAAAATATGTCCTTCTGCCATTCAATAAACTTGTAGGAGAAAGCTACCAAGATGCGAAACCAGGAAGCAAACCACAATTTGCATTGGTGAAAAGAGATGACGGTTTCGAAAATATACAGATCAAAAATGAGCAAAGTTTTTACTCGGTAGAATTATCTATAGGAACTCCTCCTCAAAATATTACCGTGTTGGTAGACACGGGCTCTTCAGATTTATGGATTATGAGCTCATCTAATCCATATTGTCTCGCTAATTCTAATACAGGTACTAGATCACTGCTGGTAAGAAACGACGACAATAAAGATGATACGGAAGAAAATGGTAAAGAAAATGGTAAAGAAAATTTATTCACTGAAATCATTATTTCTAATTTTAGCGACCTAACTAATTTCCCTGGTTTGTTAAGCGTTATTTCCGCAACTGGTACCCAACCAGTAATTGAACCATCGGCTGTAATAACTGCGTCAACAACAGTATCTGACTCAGGGTCAATACCGGCTACTGAAACAAATAATATACCTGCTTCCGAGCAAACCATAGATTGCGATAATTTTGGTACCTTTGATCAGAATAAATCTTCAACTTTCCATACCAATTTCAGTTCTTTCCAAGTAGCTTATGGTGATTCCACTTTTGCATCTGGTACATGGGCACATGACGTCTTAAATCTAGGTGGGTTGAACATCACAGGACTTTCATTCGCCGTTGCAAACATGTCTAATTCAACTGTTGGGGTTTTAGGTATCGGGTTGCCTGGCTTGGAAACCACTTTTTCTGGCTCATCTTCCAAATTGTATGAATATAATAACTTCCCAATGCTTTTAAGAACATCTGGAGCCATTAAATCAACAACTTATTCCCTTTTCTTAGATGATGCAGATGCTAAATTTGGTAGTGTATTATTCGGTGCAGTGGATCATTCTAAATATACTGGTACTTTATATACTATACCCATGGTGAACACTTTGAAATCAAAGGGTTACAACAACCCTATTCAATTTGATGTCACTTTGGCAGGTATTGGAATTCAATCAGATTCAAAAAATTATACTGTCACTACTACTAAATTTCCTGCTTTATTGGACTCGGGTACTACAATCAGCTATTTCCCTCAGGAAGTTGTACAAACTATAGCTAACCAATTGGGCGCACGTTACTCTTCAAATTTAGGATTTTATATCATGAATTGTAACTCTATACATAATTCAACTAAGTTCGTCTTTGATTTCGGTGGATTCCAAATCACTGGTAGTGTAGCTGATTTCTTATTACCATCCTCTGGAAATATTTGTGTTTTAGGTATGGCACCACAGGAATCTCAACATATTCTGTTAGGTGACATTTTCTTATCTCATGCATATGTCGTTTACGATTTAGACAATTATGAAATTTCAATGGCACAAGCAAACACGGGAGTTCAAAGTTCAAAATCTAACATTGAAGTTATTTCTAATTCAGTGCCAAGTGCAGTTAAAGCTCCTGGTTATTCTGAAACTTGGTCAAGAGCAATGTCTATTTCCACAGGGGGAAATATATTTACTATTTTAGCTAATGGATCAACTGCAGCTGCTACAACTCCAAGAGCCTCCTCTTCAACGACTACTGGGTCACAAAAGAAAAATGGAGCACCGGCATTGGCGAGAGACATACCTGATTCAGTATTTGGTGGCTCGCTATTGTCTTTGATAATAGCTTATTTATTGTAGGAATGACTGCATTTCCTGGCTTTTCCGTTGTTTCTTCATGTTTTTTTTTCTTAAACCCGTATACATTATAATACCAAATAATATGTACTTAGTATATAATTATATTGTTTAAAAGCATGCGTACTTTTATTATCATTTGAGTCATTTGCTTGTAACGCAGCGGTTACTTTCTTTAATACCGCCCTTCAATAATCAAGCGCCTTGAAGAAAAAACATTATAGATACAATGAGTACTATTTAATTAACCTTCTTCATGTTTTAACAGAGACTACATGAGGTATAATCCGATTACCTAAATAATATATACCAAGATACAATGTTAAAGTATCATATGAATGGATTCAGTGGGTATAATATTCAATATTCTCCCTTCTTTGATAACAAACTAGCAGTAGCGTCCGCATCTAATTATGGTCTTGTAGGAAACGGGAAATTAATAATACTAGATATTACATCAACTGGGAAAATCATTGAGACGAAATCTTTCTTAACTCAGGATTGTCTCTTTGACATTGCATGGAATGAGAATCATGAGAAACAAGTTGTGGTGGCTCAAGGTGATGGAACCCTTCGATTATTCGATATCGATTTGGATAAATATCCTATTGCTATTTTTAAAGAGCATAAGAAAGAAGTAATGAGTTGTAATTGGAATTTAATCAATAAGAATTTATTTACCTCTAGTTCATGGGATGGAACGGTCAAAATTTGGTCACCTACAAGAAAGCACAGTCTCCTGACATTGGAACCCATATCAAACACAAGTAAGAATTTGACATCAGTAGACCAAATAATACCGACAAGGCTGCAGCCATCTATTTTACCGCGGAATATGGAAACCTCTAATCAAAATCAAAATAATAAAGGTTGTATCTATCAGGCACACTTTTCACCACATGACCCTAGTTTACTTATATGCTGTTCGGGAAACTCATATACTACAATATTTGATTTAAGAGATCCTCATAAATTGCAAAGAAACTTTCTCTCTCATGGAGGACTAGAAACTCTTTCGGTAGATTTTAATAAATATAGATCTAATGTCATAGCTACAGCTGGTGTTGATAATAATATTCGTATATGGGATCTTAGAATGTTAGTCGCAAGAGATGCTGCCATTTGTATAAATGAAATGATAAATGCACATGAGTTGGCAGTACGGAAAATAGCATGGTCTCCTCATCACTCAGATGTGTTATTATCTACATCCTACGACATGACTTGCAAGGTGTGGAATGATTTAAGTTATGACGCAACTTTCAAAAGAAAGACGGGAAAGACCAACAGTTTAGATTTTAATGCTCATGGATGCAGATTCATAATGAATCTGCATTCTGAATTTGTATTTGGAGCAGATTGGAGTATGTGGGGGCAACCTGGATTTGTAGCATCGACGGGTTGGGATAGCAATGTATTTGTTTGGAACGGGCTAAGATCTTAAATAACCAATTTAATAGTAATTTTTTATTTAACGTCTATAAACAGTGAATAAGAATCTTAAACTGGGATTAATATACCATTTAAACAATGGAACTGATTTGGGAAAATGTGTCAAAAATATGCGAGGCCCTTGCATAGGATGTTCCAACTGGGTAATAAATCATTAGCTATTATTTTATTTTTTTCCCGTTGAACATTTTATTGCCCAACAGTTACCCGATTAGTAGCCCTCATTGATGCCTATTTCTGAAAACAATACTAAGTAAACGACTAACTTATATTCCAGATGCAAGTAAATAGGGAACAAGCTTATAAAAAGCATAAATCGCCTGTAGACTCCGGTTATCAGTCTATTTAAGATTAATTGATAACGTATACTCAATTTCAAATATAAAATAATGTCGTTGCCACTGAAACCGTTTACAATTGACTCGCATAGTAAGCAGCTGGATTCCAAGCAAAAAAAGTTTAAGGCAAACATTCAAAGGGCCCTTGAAAAGTTTGATTCAGTAACAGAATGGGCAGATTATATTGCCAGCTTGGGTTCCCTATTAAAAGCCCTACAAAGTTGGACACCGAAATTTCAGAATCTTAAATATTATGTACCTCAACCTTATCAAGTGAGTAGAAGATTAACCTCATCATTATCACCGAGTCTTCCAGCAGGGGTACATCAGAAAACGTTGGAAGTTTACACGTACATATTTGAAAACATTGGACATGAAGTATTGGCTGCAGAATGTAATATATGGATCCCAGGAATTTTGCCTTTGATGTCATATGCCTCTATGACTGTCAAATCCCATTTAATTGAAGTTTACGAGAAATATCTTGTTCTTTTACCTGCTGAAACATTGCAATTATTGATTAGACCACTTCTGGCGAGCTTATTCCCCGGTATTGACGATGAAAGTAGCGAATTTTTACCACTGACAATGAGGTTAATTGAAATACTAAAAGAAAACTTACTAGATGATTCTTTGTTTTGGCAAACAACTTTCTTAATCATGGTTACAAATAAAGATAGAAGATTAGGCGGGCTTGTGTGGCTAACAAAGAAATTTCCTTCGTTGAACGCTGTGCCACATTTAGTTGCTGAAAAAAAAAAGCAGACTGCAAAGGTCCCTCATAGCACAAATGATAATAAAAATCAAAAGGAGTTGGCCTTATCGACGTTGCTGCCGGATGCCAAAAGTCTGGTGTCTCCAGAACCTGGAATGTTGATCAGGTGTCTGGTTCGCTGTTTAGATGATGATAACGACTTATTGATCAAAAGAGGTTTATTGGATCTCCTTTTGCAACGGTTAAAACTCGACTCACCAGTATTGGTCACTTTAGCCAACTCCAATGATACCAAATTATTGATTATGAGCTGTTGTAAAACAGCATTGAATAAAGATATGTCATTAAATAGAAGAATATGGAACTGGCTAGTCGGACCAACAGCCGTTGGAGCATTTGGTAGAGAAGACTCTAATAAAGGTACATCAGATTCTATAGAACAAAATAATGAGTATTTTGCGAAATATGGTTTTAAACCGCTTATTGAAGGATTAAATGATATGTTACTAGAAGAAGAATCATTGTTAGTAGTTTTTAAGATATGTTTAGCCATAATGGATAGATGGGAAATTGGTTCTTTAGTCATTCCTGAAATGTTTATTAAACTGCTACGTGCGGCACAAAAGTTTTCCCACGCAGAAAAAGTGATCAAGGCTGCTAGTGGCTTCTTCGATGCCGTTGAAACAAATATAATATGGGGTAAAATCTTTGAATGGCTAATGTCAACGCACGATTTGGAATTTTTACAATTTGTAATATCAACTTTCGATATAGGCAATGATGAAGAAATAATAATACGTCACCTTCCATTGATATTATTGGCTGTATTATCTTTTCCTACGTCAGGTGATGATGATCAAAAAACATTCATCTCGAGTTACAATTTATATAGTACACTATTAGATCATATTCCAGAACGTGCATTCTTACCTTTGAACCATTCTACATTGGGAGCTGACAAATGTGATAATACTGATGAAATATTGGATAAAATATTGAAATATTATCAATGTGTTGCCGATCCATTGAGGGTATCAAACACAGAATCACCAGATACTTCTCCACAACCATTCAATACAGAAGATTTGACATTGTTAATCATGTACCGTATGGAAAATATCCTCATTGATAACTTGAAAAATTATAAGGATGTGAATGCAATGGCCACAGTATTCATCTTAACATTCGAAAAGATCCCAACTTCTAAAGAGGTTGTAGAGACTACAGCTAACATTGCGAGTAAGAACAGACTTTTTGGACCTATTTTTAATGCAGCTAAGAACTACCCATGGCCTGAAGAATCACATTCAATAATTGGCATTGTAAACATTTACAGTAATTATCTACTGCCACGTATACCTTTCATTGATGCGATGAAATTACTTAAGCTTATCATGCAACATGTATGGTGCTATATGAAATATGCCAAAACGCAGACAGTTGCCATCAATTGTATTAAATCTCTGGAAAGATGTGTATCATCGCAACACATCGAAAGTGCATTGTCGAATTGTTTCATGTCAGAAAATGATGTCACTAAACGTTTATTTGTATTAAACCTTTTGTGGAACAGACTAGGTTCTGAAACACAGGTCATAAATCATCCACTGCAGTTGGCCCTTGATGAACTTTTTGATACCCAAAATCCATATTATCTCAGTGTTTCCAAATGGATCTCCTTGGTTGTATCTTCTGGATCTTCCAATCGTCTATACAAAATCATGGTAACCCATATCTTAGATGCTCCATTTTTTAAAAGAGGAACCTTAGATGATTTAGATGACCTAGATGTTTTTACATATCATGTTCAAAGTCTAACAAATGTATTAACCAGTAACTCAGATGACATGTTAAAGAATTTTTCTTTAGAACTTACCAATTCACTTTCAGTTGACATGTGGCCAAACGAAGACACCTCAACTTACAAAAATATTACCATCGTTGCATTGTTAAATTTTTTAGAATTGAAAGAAAATAAACATGTTAAGAGTATTAGAAGTACTTTGATACTTTTGGATTGTTTATTGGATGGTACAGAAAGAAATTTCAAAAATATTGTCATGTTTCTATTGCAAATGTTTTCTACATGTGCTCATGACGATAAATTAGAATCTGAACTGATAGCAGTTTCCTTGTTAGATATCGTATCTAAGGTACTGAGATTATCACACATGAATCATATCAAATTAGATATATTCGATGACAATGCCACCCATTTGAAGTATATTGATTTCCTAGTGACAAGTGTTACAACTATGGAAGCGCCTTTAGTTGTTGCATCATATATTAATCTGCTATCTGAAAGTACAATTTATTTTGATCAATCTATTTTCAGTATGATATTGCCCTTAACTTCATCACTAATTCAATGTGTTCAAAGATTGTTTACTTCAGCTAAATTAACCGGAAGTCATTTCGAATCCATCTCACTATTTTTACAAGGTTTACAAGAACTACTTCAAATATCATATGGATATCTAAACCCTAGGGAACGAGATGGCTCAATAAGTGGTTCTTCCTCCAAGGCAGATTTTTTCCAATCTGTTGTTTCAAATGTTTTTTACTCAGAATCTTCCATTATTGATACTAAATTGCAAGGTGAGAGGGATGTTATTCTTCAATGTTTCAGACAAGTTATTAAATGTTGTCTCGACATATGGTGTTGGGCTCACAAATATTCGGAGAGCTCTGGTGAAGAAGATTATCAAGACTCGTTAAACTATAGTGCCTACAAATTTAAATTTAAATCAAAGGAATTATTAGAAAAGCTATTCTTTTTAGAACCTTCAGAAGTGCTAGAAACTTTGATAAGTTTACATGATGATGAGAACACAGTGACCTTAGTTCACGTACTTGATGGGAATAAACCTGCCATGAGTATCCCATATATATTTTTTAGTATAATCGCGAGGTACAATGGAAACTTCTCAGCAAAGTTTTCATTTGCTTCTGGTGGAAGAATGAATTCAAATAAAATTGGTAGATCAGAACCTTCTCTACTTAAAAAATTATCAGGTATCAAGCTAATGAACTTCCTGCTTAGATACGTTGTTTCTTTAGAAAATTCTTCAATAGAAGAATTTTATGGGGACTTTATTATATTTTTCAAGGAAATAAGTACCAATTATTCCTTATACAATGAGATATCCATGATGATGTTTAAGTTCGTTGGTATTATTGGCGAGAAAATGAGTAAATCTCAATTTGGTGAACAAAAACGTGTAAGAAGAGAGTTAGCTGATGTGTTTATGAAATATGTTCCTAATGCGCTTAATGATTCATTATTATTACCTGCTAGGGAACCAAAAACTTTTGCTGACATAGATTTCTTGGTACCTAGACTTTCTTGTGTTGTCAATGAAGATATTGATGGTGACAAATTTGGTATTGTTGTTACAAATGTTGTATCCAAATATGTCTCACCACATCTAAAATTGAAAAGCGATTATACAATACCCAAATATGTTATGAGTCTTATCTTAACAATCACAAGATATGGTAGTAAAGTCAAATTGTGGAGAAACACTTTAAACGATTTTTTCCAGGGGGATAAAAGTTTACGTGTAATTGGAAGTAATCCTCTCTGGGAAGAAGTTATCGGTATCTGGTCATTATATCAAGATATTAAACCTAAATTGATGAGTGATTTATTGTTAGTTACTGGATCGAGGAGAGTAGGTTTAACTCCGACATTAATCGCCTTTAATTCGTGGAATGATTCTGAGATCGATATTAAATGTGACAACTTCTTAAAGATCTCATACATATTACTAATTGCATCTAAAGATACCTACCTATTACATTTCCAATCGCTGATTTCATGTGCTTGTCAATATCTAATTTCCAAAGAATCCAAAATTCATGCTAAATGCTGGATTCTTTTGAGAGTATTGTTCTTGACATTTTCAGAGTCTCATTTTAATGATCATTGGTCCATGATTACCTACTGTCTCCAAACAAATTTACAAGAGTTTTATGAATCCTTAAATTTGCAGAATGCTATTGATACTGATATTGTTTTGCAAATATGTAAGACATTAGATCTATTGTTAACATTGAATTATGAGGGTTTTAATGCTACAAATGAATGGTTATTTGTTATTGACAACATTAACTCTATCTATAAGACAAGCTCTTATATGGCATTAGCGGATGAAATATTTGAAACGAAAGAGTTCGAAGTTAATAAGAACAATGATATCAATTTCTCCGATAATTCTGGTGATATTTCACCTTTGTTGTATGGTGTTCATACTATCGAAAAGTATACACAATTAAGAAATTTCTTTCAAAATTTAAGTTATATGCATTATGAAGCCACTTATAGTTTAAGAGCCATCGATTATAAAAGTTGTAGTGATGATTTGATGAGTGATATTCTAATTTAAATTTATATGTAAATAGATATCTTTGACCATAGTTATAAAACATTTTATTAGGTGCGTTTTCATTAAAATTATCTATAAAATCTATAAACACTCAGTACTTCCCAGCCAGCCTTCCTGTTCTCTATTAGTTCACCTTTCCATTTGTATTTCTCCTTCATTATTTGGAAGACCTTTTCTGGCTTATTTCTTGCACAGAACAGGATGTATGCAACACCATTCGGCGAGAGTATGTCATCCATTTTATCTAGAACTTTCTTCGTAATAGTCATCCCGTCTTCACCACCTAGCAGCGCTAAATCGACCCAATCATCTATATCATCCTTTGAGGCTGGAATCGATGGAACTTCTTCAGCCGGAACATATGGAGGATTAAACACAAGTACGTCAACCTGGTTGTTCCTTAACGATGATGTCAAATCACTCTGTATCGGCTCCAGTAGCTTTTCCGCACATTTGTTCAATTTTAAGGTTTCGAGAGTAGCTTCTAATGCCCAAGGGTTAATATCCAGAGCATAGTATATAGAATTATTCTTGTTTGGGATACCATGTTGCATCATGAATGTAGTCACTATTCCAGAACCAGGTCCCAATTCACAAACCAATGACAAGTTAGATTGAAATCTTTCCTTCAAAAATGTACAATCCTTTTCTAATGTATCTAGCAGCAGAAAACTATCCTCTGCTGGTTCATAAACCTTATTATAATCGCATTTCAGGTATGGTGTCGATAACATTGTTCGCACTGTTTTTACTATTAATCTTATTAAATATTCAATTATTTTGGTGCAAAAAAAAAAAGTTCGGTACTATTATAATGATTGTAATCTTGACAACAGAACAAGACAGTCTTAACATCAAGTAATTGTAAGGCACCTATATTGTAATAGCACCAATAGTGAATAATGATCATTAAAGTTAAGACGTTAACAGGGAAGGAAATCCCAGTAGATATACAAGGTACCGATCCTGTGTATCGTATCAAAGAGATTTTGGAAGAGAGGGAAGGTATCCCTCCTTCGCAACAAAGACTAATCTTCCAAGGGAAACAAATGTACGTATGATTAACATATAATAATTGTTGTGTAGATTGATTTACTAACCGTCTAAAATGTGACCATGTTTCGTTTTCTATCTTTAAAGCGACGATGAGAATACCGTTAGCTCTGCTAATTTGGTTGACGGTATGCAATTGCATTTAGTATTAACCTTAAGAGGAGGGAAATGAATGCACTCTAACGATGGAAAGAATGAAGTACCTTTATATAAAATGTTTGCACTTGGAAACAATAGATAGCATTAGCGCTGACAGTGGATAAGAATTTTAGCCCTCAAATCATGTAGATTACATAGACCCGTGTCAATAAACTATAATACACTTTTAACTATTTAAAGTCATCATATAAACAATATTAGAGAAAGATTCATGAGCTTATCATCTTTGGTGGATAGAGGTGTCGGTGAGTAATTGAAAATTCGTTACTGCGGGAATATATCGCAGATTGTTAACTGTCGGAGTTCAATTAGTAATAGGGTGAATTTCCACAACTACAATTAACATCCAAAGATAACAGATTTTCTATGAACATGGTACTGGAAAGGAGCATATATTAGCAAAAGAATCATAGTTTGTTAATATTGTGAAGTTACGAATCTACTACAAACGAGAAAGAATTAAAGATATTGAAAAATGCAATTGCCAACGGAGGTTCTAGAAATGATTGTGCACCTAGGACTAGACAGTTGTCGAACGTTTATGGCTTGGGCCCAGATATCAGGATATTTTAGAGACTTTATTAAAGCACAGGTAGGTCTGATACTTATTCAAGATGGCAATAATCGACCTGATATCAAAACGTTCCCCTTGGATTATAACAGATTAATTGCAGAAAATAATCATTTCATTATTAATACAGATAGACCTTCCACTGATGATGAGTCCCTATTTACTAAGTTTATCAAGAGGTTTACCAATATTTTAGTTATAATTCAATCGGATCGGTCTTATAGTGAGTCCCTAGCACCCATATTGGGGCAAATTGGACATGATAGCGTTAATAATACAGTTATAAATATCATTTACAATTCTTCGGTGGATTTTTTAAGTAAGTTATACTTCAGGGAACTAGCATTATACGAAGAGTTGCTCAATTTGTGTGAACTACATGTTTTAGGGAATTCGTTACCAATACAAAATGAGATGTGTGACATCGACACCTTATTCAAAACGACATACCTCTATAATCTGCTATCAATCTACTCATTGGATATAAAAGATCCATCGCATGTGCTAATTGCTCCCAATCTCGCTGTAATCAGGCAAATGAACCATAATTCCAATGATATTGATCTTCATAAATATCTGTCCTTATGTCCTAGATTAAAAATAATAGAGTCTACAAGATTTCCAGTCTTATCTACATCTACCACTTATAAGTTACCACATTGTGATTCTATTACGTTGACTAACTTCAATTCAAATGTCACGTATCCAGTAATTGATGGTTCTGAAGTATCTAAAGAAGTAAGCTTAATACCAACTTTACGATCTGTAGATCCAGAATTTACCTTATTATATTTCCCAAATATCCAGAAATTAAATTTAAAATTTACTAGCGCCACTTGTTCGGTAGTGAGGTTTCAGAAATGTAATTTCTCTCGTCTAGAATATCTAAACTGTGCTAATTCAACTTTTCTATGGTCAGAATTAGTTAGAACTGGTGCAAAACTCACCAAATTGCAATTAAACTTGATGACAGTGGACCAATTACAATGGCTTTCTACATGTCCTTACAGTCTGGATTTGTTATATCTTGCCAAATCAGATAATATTATAGCCAACTTTGTTACAAATCCCATCTTTAGAGAAACTGAGTTCCACTGCAATAACTTGAAGATTGATATTGAGAACCTGTGGCACTGCTACTTACTAAATAGTTTTCTATTACCCAATTTAAAAGAATCGAACACTTTATCTGTTATATTAAATGAAAGCAAATTAATTGAAATTATAAATTCCACCAAAAGATCACTAGATAGTTTGGATTTAGTCCATGAAGATGGTTGTATTATCTATAAGCTCCCTCAATTGAAAAGCCTAACATTAATTAATTGTTTTCCTGCATCAGAACTTTCCCTTCTGAAAGATGACCTTCAAAGATCTCATTCGGGTTCCTTAGGAGGCAGCTTCTCCCATGAACATAGGAATCTTATTAAAAATTCATACGCCATTGATTCTGCATTAGCGGGAGGTTATCAATACTCAGTCGCTCCATCACAATTTAGACGAAGCAGTTTGGCCGGGCTCGATAACAGTACAGCTAGAAGGCACAGTATCATTTCTTTTGATTACTCGTATAATCTTCAGCTCAAGGGAAGAAATTCATATGTAGTAAGTACTCCTCCGTCCTTAACAAAGCAACAAAATGTGGACGATACTTTAATGGACGATGTGATGCTGTTCGAGCTTCCTTCAGTTGCACCAAGGAATATTACTGTAAATTTAGCTACATTGGAGTCATCATTGTTATCTATGAAGAATTTAAAAATCAAAACACTTCCCTGTCTTACAATTCTATTAAATAAAATGGGAAATAAGGTTGATGTTGCAAATGAGCAATCTTTATTGAAATTATTAACTAAGGAAACTATTCAAATATTGCACTATCCATATAACCTAAAGTTACCGATGATTAAAATTGAAGTCTTCCAGATATTAATTGACTTAACTTCTTTTCCGCTTATTGGTTTGTTGGAGTCAAATAAAATGGATCTAATTGAAAATCTTGGTAAATCTTTAAAATCAGAAGGTTATCGAGATTTCACTGTTGAACTGATTGAAAATGGAGATACTGAGCAATGGGAGTCAACAAATACAATATTTGTGAAATTTTGACACTTTTCAATCATTTTTGGAAGATATATATATGGTATCTAGTGATATAATCATATGGATTTGATTAATTTAATATTAGAACATTTTTATATATAACTTTTAGGATGTAATTGTTTATGGTTTGATTGCCATATTCTCACCAATCTTTTCTACTGGGATATTATTAACATTTCCCACTGGGTCATCGATAGTTTCTGCAAGACCATCTTCATTAGTTTGTGGAGGAGTCGGGTTGACCTCTTTTGAAGAATTACCCTCAGCTAAATCCGTTACGTCTGGTTGTTGACTTAAAGATTCTTCAGTACTTAATTTCACTAATTTGATGGCACGTTCTTCTAACTGTTCCTCTAGCTCTCTCTTCTTTCTTTCATGCTCCTCCATGTATTTTCTTGCTTTTTGAAGTCTTTCATTGTGACTCCTTTCCATATTTGATTGATTTTCTGATTCTTTTTCATTTTGTCTCTCCATCCATTGTTCCATCAAAGTTGTATCAAATAATCCATCTGTACCAACCTCCTCATTAACCTGATTGAACATAAAAAGATATTGTCCTCTCAAATCACGTAATAACTGCCATCGCTTTATTATCATGTCCTTTCGTTGACGATCTTCTTCCTCATGAGCACCAGTAGATTTCAGTTGCCATTCCTTTTTAAGTTCCTCGAATATTTCTTCTGAGTTTGTAGGGGGTATCTTAATTTTATCTAAACCGGTTTCAGTTTTCCATATATTACTTAAACTTTTATTACCTAATTTAACAAAACCAAAATTTTTAAAGGAATAATCGAATTTTTTAATATCTAGTATCCTCCTATCAGGTAATACAAAGCTTTGGAACACTTTAAATCCGTCATTCTTCGCATCTAAAAAGGCAGAATCTGATTTCAACAATTGTCCTATTAAATTTGTGAATGAAGGATCCCTAGGATTATAAAAGTGTAAAATACGTTTTTCGAGAATATAGGTGCAAAAACTTTTAAGTTTCTGGTATTTTGTATCCTCTGGTCTTAAATTTTCAAATATTTTATTGAGCTCATTTGATTCTTTTTGATAGCAATTCTTGTAAAACGATCTTATATTTTCAGAAGATAAAAATTTATAAATGAAAGATGTGACAAAGCAGATTTGTAATATGAATTGCTTTCTATAGAAATCATTTGTCGCAGACATCATTTGTTCAAATAGAGAATTTGGATTTGTAGTTGATATATCTAGAAGAGTTGGTACAGGTATTTCATCATTGTGTTTAGTATCTTGATATTCATTCCAAAACTTTTGTTTCTCATTTTTCATTGGTTCAGATACGACCATAAATCGTGGAGTTTCAACCTTTGTATTTTCCAGGTTAAGTTCATAATTGATATTTAACTTATTATTTATACTGGCCAATTTATTTTTGTTCTTTTTGATCTCTTTATAGAATGCATCTTCCTTATCGAATATAGCATCAATTAGAGATCGTAACGTTTTTTCCATGTCCTCTCTATGCGATGGAGAAGAACTGATAAACTCGAATAAGCAGCATATCATATTATTGACTACAAAAACATAATCTTCGATAAATACTTCCGGAGCAGTTATTCTTCTACCTGCAATATCTACTCTATTCCAAGAGCTTCCTGACTGTTGAGCGTCAGAAATTGTGCCTGATCTATTGAAATTGGACTCTTCAAACAAAGGTAATAATTCAGATAAAAATTTCTCCAGCTTATATCTCAGTTTCAAATGCGCAGGAGTGCTTAAAAAAGAATTGATTTTACTTGACTCCAGTATCTCATTCCAATGACGCAATCGTTCAGAGAATGGTGCCTTGTAACTAATCAAGGTAGAAATTTTCGAATACCTCTCATTTGTTTCTTTGTTAATTCCAGCTGATTTAAACCATTCTCTACGAGACTCCGGATATGGCCAGAAATCCAGAACACCTTTTGGCCAGGTTAATAGATCACATAAAGTGGCAAAGAGGTCGAAGAATGCGGAAGACCATGAAGAGGGATTGTATCTATTGTTTCTACTGTAATAACAAAAATCCAGCACAGTAGCAGCTAGGTTTAAATTATCCCTTAGTAAACTTTCTTTTTCTGAAGTTTGGAAACTGGAACATGTGTCGATGAGAATCCTCTTCAATGTTAAATCAAGCAATGGATCAGTATTTTCTGGCGTCAAATTTTTTTTTAGAAATTCCCATTTCAGAGATAATTGTTGGGCAGGAAAGCTTTTCTCGTCAAGCGTTTGCTGTAAAACAGTTTCATTATGTGCAGTGGAAACTTCTCTCAATACCGGAAACAAAGAGTTGGTACATTGTTCGACTAAATAATCAATATCTTCCATTTAGGTTTCTTCAATTCTAGTTATTATTGGATTATCAAGAGGTATAATTGCCGAGCCTTTTATTTTTCTGCTGATACTTCAGTTTGATGGTTCATCTGTCTTTTATTGAAATCTTGTACTCCATTAGATATGAAAATTGGCAACTTGTGCACGTGATCGAAATTATTTCGAAGTTATCAAATAATAGTTAAGTGGAAGCAGTTAAATATCAATAATAACCTGATTCTGTTATAAAAAATATTAAGCATGTACTTTTAATGGTATAAGTGGATTTGAAATATATTTTCTAAAAGCTGGTTATTTATTTATTATTTGGTTACTTTTTTATTTAAGATCATAATTTTACCCAATCTTTTTGCTAAAATATAAAATTAATACCTTTAAAAAGCATGGATTTTATTAAGATTTACCTCTAATCCTCTATTCAACGTTGAAATTATAGTTACATCAATTAAATTACTGGTGGATTTATATCTATTTTTGTTATAAATAAAATGCGGAATGACTAACTTATTCTATTCAGCATTAATACTTAACGGCAACAACTCCTAACTCCTTCATTAACATCAACACTGCTAATCATCCATTTTGATCTGAATCAACAACATCGGATGAATAATTGACAGTGTCGTTTGTGTTGATGGAAGATTTAGGAGTAGTAGCCATTATTTGATGATGGTTAATAGGATTAGAAGTTATTCAACCAATTTATTTATAAGAAAAATTGATATAAATCTGTTCATTCTTTTATTCAGTATATAATATAGAATAGTGTAATAAATCATCTAATAGAATAGATAATGTGTTTAATATTTGTTTCCTCTCGTTTGTAGATCTTCGTGATGGTTGTTCATCCCAATTTCGGTAAACAATAATTCTCAATAACAGAAATATGGAAACATACCATTATTTACTTAATGGCATTACAATTTCAACACATATAGTAAGGTAAATATTGAAGAGACTAGTTCCCAAAAACGTATTAAAAATGTATGATGGTGATTGTAATTAAATTTTTATACAATTTGCAATATTTGAAAAATAAGAACACTTCATATAAAATAGATAACACAATTGAAATTTTTAGTGTAGCCATATGAAAAGATTAGGATATGATGTAAGAAAAACGAATTCACAGTGAAGGATACATCGTTTGTAAAAAGCGTTGGCGTTTACCACTGGAAATACCTAAGGAGCTCATGAAATGTTACAATAAATATATACTTAATGTTGCATAAATTATCAATGGCATTCCGGACAGAACAATCCAAGCGTAATACTATTCCAGAAACAATAAATTAAATTATCACAGCAACTGTTGTCACTTTTCGATCAATTATTTAAAAGAATAGTTAATCTTTACCATCCTCCCATATCTTCAACAGTTGGTAAAATTACAACTGGGACACGACACGAAAATGACTCTCCTTCAAGCGTTTCCCTTGAATGAAGTAATTTACCGGTTTTATCTTCATAAAATTTCTGTAATGTTATATTATTAGCTTTGTCAACCAACACAAATTTAAATGATAACATATATTTTAGTTGAAATACATCAGTCTTGAATTGACTTGAAAGTTGGTTCATCGGTGTTTTAGGAATGAGTAATTTGAAGGGTAGCACACTACAGTCATCAAAACATATAGAATGTGATTCACAAATTTGATTGACCCTTGGCGTAGTATTCTGCTCCATGGAAGCAATCATAAATTTTGGATTTATCGATTCAAAAGATTCTAAAGCGACAGTCACTGCTGTGACTTGTTTGGAGAATGTAGAATCTCTAATTAACAGTAAACTTAAATCAACATCTTCTGAAATGGTAAAAAACTCCTTAGAAAACGATAATTTTGCAATAGGTTCCCCATTTCGATTTATAATGTAATTCTTTTGTATATTTACCAATTGATTTTGCAATTTACTTTGAGATAAACTATCATCGTTAGTTTTGGTATTATTATCTCCTTTTATTAAACCTGCATTCAACGTTTGTCTTAGTGAAGATATATTATTCTTAATAGATTCATGGGCTAGTTCATTACTTGGAATAAATTCGACCTCACCTTTATTAATATAACTAGATTCATTATCTGATGTATCCTCAGGAGGAAACTGGACTTCTATTTGCATGTTGACTAGCTCTTCGATATGCTTAGAACCATTCTGGTTTAATTCTACCAATTTCAGGAAATTATCTTTAGCTTTTTCAACGAATTCACTTGTTTCGTGGGAATTCAAGATTGCAGAATTTCTTCTTCCAAACGATATTGTAGATGCCGTAGACACTTTCCTTTTCAATGGATGAGGTCTTTTTAAATGTTTGACATTGCCGGGTTTTAATATGAAAGGTTTCTTATTCAATGTTGGAATATGCTGAAGTCCTGTATTACTAACGTAAGGTCCGATGATGATTGGAACTCTGATCGAAAATGGTTTCAAACTATCTGCAGTTACTTTGCTTACACCAAATTCTAATGTGTAGTTGATGGAGACATTCGGAGAATTTAGGTACGTTGGAACTAATTCCTTCGGAAGTCTTGTTGATTTAAAATGGAATGTTTTGATTTCACCAGGTTCCAGTGATATTTCCGTGAAGAGTAATGTTTGCGGGATTATAAATATAGGTATTTGCCTATATTCAGAAACTGTTTGGATATTTCCTAGTTCCAGGACTGTATTTGCATTGGCTGTGGCAGCATTTTTTAGGTTATTATTTGACAATAATCCATTGGTGACTTCAGTAAAGTCAGAATTATAATATTTAGAAAGGTCCTCTTCGTCACCTATTTTGTAAGTGCTCTTTCGGGAAAATGAATTATCGATTCCAATCATTTTATTACCCACATCATCAAACTGCTCTGAATTAATAACATCAGGATCAAATTGACAAACACCGGAAATTTGAACAAAACTAGATATCAAATCCACTGGCTTATGATATTCAATTTTTTTTGTTAATTCTTCAATTTGCTGGTTTTCCTGTTCTGAAGAGCTAGTTTCGTTTGATTGTTGGTCAGTCTTTCTAATTACTTGAAATAAGGACTTCATAGACCAAGAAGCAAAATTACCCTTCTTAGAATCATCAGAATTCTGTGGTAAATCAACTTCGATACTATCTTTTGATACTCTAGTCTTATCCTTTAAATTTTTTAATTCTGATAAAAGTTGATCATATTCTTGCGGTAAACCCAGATGTCTTAATCGAAATACAATAGAAATGTGTTCCCCTGCAAAATACGGATTAGATTCGTAGACAATTTCTAATCTAATGTTATCGGACACTAGAAAACAGTCGATTCTATGAGTATGCATATGAAACTATGTTGTAATTGTTTTTAAGTATATAGGTAAAAATGAGCTACATCGTATTAGTGTATGTGATTTATTAATTGTTGTATTCAATTATCATAAAAAAAGAATCATATTACCAGAAATAAAAAAATATTCTTCCCCGCCAGGACTCGAACCTGGAATCTTCTGGTTCGTAGCCAGACGCCGTGACCATTGGGCCACGAGGAACAAGAATTCTTACACGTTTTAACTTACAAAAAATCCCTTAAGTTAGGGTAACTAAGGCACAATAACTCGAATTTTCTTCCAAGCTAGAGAGATCTTCTGATTCAACGCTTTAAATACAACCAATTGATAAAGCATAATCATTTGCTGTAACGCATCGGTTTTGTAATCTCTCAAATGCGTTGTTTATCCAGTCTTGAGATATTTATATTCATCTGGCTATTGGATTAGACAATATGAAACCATGCTTCGCCATTTACCAAAATGAGTACTATTTGACAACATCTTGTCTCATCTCTTCCCAAAATGAGTGATTAAACAACATTATGAGATTATCCATTTTGATCATATAGCCCGCATTATCACATAATCTTTCCTTTGTACCAAGTTTTGTTGTGTTCCCTAGCAGAGAACTTGTACCAACCTTATATCTAGCCTTTTATTTATAGGATATTGTTGGGTTTTAAATGTGAGAGATTAGGTATGGTATCTATTGCCGTTGTACCAGCTAGTACACTGGATTGGAACGTTACTCCTCCCCCTCTCACAGGGAAGAGTATAAAGTAGAGAAAGTAGAACTATATAATATTTCGAGAAGGTCTTCTCTTAAATATAAAAATTTCCGTAAACATATGGCATTGTATGAAGCAATATAATGTTAATCTACTCAAAGTTTCAGCAAATACGTTATTGATAAGATTTCAAATTCTTATCTTGTGGAGCAATAGTAGGTTGATAATGTTCAGTCATTGCAATAAGCAATGTTTTCTCCTCGTGGTTTCTTTCTACATACTAAAAGCAAAATATATACATACTATTATCTATCATTCTCATATTTCTTGTCCTTTATAGCTTTATATACTTTTCCTTTTGGCGTATTTTCATCTTCAGATAGAAGCCAGCGATATTCAGACACAGTCGGATAAGTCTATTCTGATCATAAATTTTTTCTAGAATATTCTACAACCTCTATCAATTCTAGAATTATTCTTTTTTATAGAAACTTGCTCTTTGATAGTCATATCCTATCCATCTATAGAATATTCGGTTCCAACATTTTCAGTAAACTTGATGATACAAAGAAGCCAGGGTAGCTCTCAGAACGACCAATTTTATAGAGTGCCCAAAGAGGATATAGTCAATGATGATACATGCGATTACATCCTTTTGACATTTATTTAGAAATTGCTCACTGATTTCATGGGTAATAACTTAGGTCAAAGGCATTTCATCTAATGCCCTTAGTTAAGATTACTAATCATACTAAAACTGGGGTAGGTGCTATTTAAAGGGGAACTTTACAAGGTTAGGTTACCTACTGCAAAAGAGTTTTACATAATATAGGTTTCTACAGATTTTTAAGTTGAATAATTAAATTCTCATTGGAGAATCGGTCTATTATTTATTTATCTAAGGGTCAAAAAAAGTAAAATTTTATACTGTTACAGAAAAGTGCTACTATTTAAGGGTACGGTCAAATAATTACTAGGGTTTATTTTAGGGTTAATAAAACATAGATAATACTTTATTGCAAATCCACCGGGATGAAAAATGTAACACCCACATAAGTATATTTACTTATTTATTTGTATCTAGTGTGGCCAATTCCAATCAAATAAAGGACATTAAACAGCTTCTCTTATAAAAAAATCCTTCATTATATCGTGAAACCCGTTACAATGACTCTCGAGTTACCATCTTGGATTTGCAGAACTTGCAAGTCATCTGAAGGTTTCGGTCCGATATCCTTTTATGGTGATTTTACACAATGTTTCATAGATGGTGTTATTTTAAATTTTGCATCACTCTATATGTTGATTTTCGGTACCAGACAATTGATTCAATTGTGTACATCTAAACACCCAGGTATAAAATATAGAAGAAATTGGATTATCGTTTCAAGAATCGCGTTGGTTTTATTGCAAATATGTTTCACAGCATTATCGTGTTTGAATTTACCACATCATAAAAACAAAGATTTCACAGTGATAAGTCAATATACTTTAACACTTTCGTCATTATTTGTTGCAGTTGCATTACATTGGATTGAATATCACAGATGCAGCATATCAAGTAGTGTGATTCTATTCTACTGGCTTTTTGAATCTATCGGTAATGTCTCTAAGGTTATTAATTTCTCAATCAGACATATTTATGAAAATAAGTGGACTTTTGGCCACGTCGTTTTCATATTGACAGTTTTCCAAGCCATCGTTTCAATTGCTGTCTTACTATTAGAAGCATTACCAACAAAACCATTGATGCCTTATCAAGAAATTCAAGAACATCTTTCAAGAAGAAAACCAAATCCATACGATAGGGCAAACATCTTCTCGAGAATTACGTTTTCATGGATGTCTGAGCTAATGCAGATTGGTTACGAGAAATATATAATGGAAACTGATTTGTATAAATTACCAGAACATTTCAACAGTTCTGAACTGTCTGATAACTTCGAATCTCATTGGGAGCATCAAGTTAAGCATAAAGCAAAACCTTCATTGGTTTGGGTTCTATTACTTACCTTTGGAAATAAAATATTGCTAGCTTCTTTATTCAAGGCAATCCATGATTTGATGGCATTTACTCAACCTCAACTACTAAGAATTTTAATTAAATTTGTTACTGATTATAATGAAGAGCATAAGGAGGATTTCGATGCATCCTTTATTATGAAACATAGGAATCTACCAATCATTAGAGGTTTTATGCTTGCTATTGCAATGTTTATGGTTGGTTTTACCCAAACGTCTGTCTTACATCAATACTTCTTAAACTGTTTCAATACCGGTATGAATATTAGAAGTGCCTTGACCTCTGTAATTTATCAAAAAGCTTTGGTTCTTTCCAATGAAGCTTCTGCTGCTTCATCTACAGGTGATATCGTCAATTTGATGAGTGTGGATGTGCAGAAGTTGCAAGACATGTGTCAGTTTATCCATTTACTATGGTCAGCTCCATTTCAAGTTCTTTTATGTTTGATCTCCCTCCACAAATTGCTAGGGAACTCTATGTGGATTGGTGTCCTTATCTTGGTTATTATGGTTCCATTAAACTCATATTTAGTCAGAATCCAAAAGAAATTACAAAAATCTCAAATGCTATTCAAGGACGAAAGAACTCGTGTGATTAGTGAAATTTTAAATAATATCAAATCTTTAAAATTATACGCTTGGGAAAATCCATACAAGAAGAAGTTGGAAGATGTAAGAAACAACAAAGAGTTAAAGAATTTAACTAAACTGGGCTGTTACATGGCTTTAATGAGTTTTCAATTCAATGTTGTTCCATTCTTAGTCTCATGCTGTACATTTGCTGTTTTTGTATATACTGAAAATAGACCGTTGACTACTGATCTAGTTTTTCCAGCTTTGACTTTATTCAACTTGCTACAATTCCCATTGATGGTTATTCCAAATGTTTTAAGTATGCTAGTGGAAACCGCAGTCTCTATTGGTAGATTAACCTCATTCTTGACCAACGAAGAATTACAAAAGGATGCTGTTCAGCACTTACCAAAAATGACTAATATTGGTGATGTAGCTATCGATCTAGGTGACGATGCTACTTTCTTGTGGCAACGTAAGCCAGAATATAAGGTTGCTTTGAAAAACATTAACTTTCAAGCTAAAAAAGGTGAATTAACCTGCATCGTCGGGAAAGTTGGTAGTGGTAAGAGTGCCCTAATTCAAAGTATTTTGGGTGATTTGTTTAGAGTGAAAGGGTTCGCAACCGTCCATGGTAACTTGGCCTACGTATCTCAGGTGGCGTGGATTATGAATGGTACTGTTAAAGATAATATCTTATTCGGCCATAAATATGATAAAGAGTTCTATGAAAAGACAATTAAGGCTTGCGCTTTAACAATTGATTTATCAGTCTTGGTAGATGGTGATCAAACCTTAGTCGGTGAAAAAGGTATCTCTCTTTCTGGTGGTCAAAAAGCACGTCTATCTTTAGCAAGAGCCGTTTATTCTAGGGCTGATACTTATTTGTTAGATGATCCATTAGCTGCTGTTGATGAACATGTTGCAAGACATTTAGTGGATCATGTTTTGGGTCCAAACGGTCTGCTGCATGCAAAGACGAAAGTCCTTGCTACGAATAAAGTCTCTGTGCTGTCAATTGCTGATTCGATTTCTCTTTTGGAAAACGGGGAAATCATTCAACAAGGTACTTATGACGCAATTATGAAAGAGGATTCTTCTCCATTAAATAAATTGATTAAAGAATATGGTAAGAAAAAGACAACCACTAATTCTACTCCTCTAATTACCCCATCATCCTCAACCTCTAACGTCCATGCTCAAAGTGTCCCGTTGGAAGATGAATTGGAAGAGTTGAAAAAATTGGAAGATATGGAACTTATTACCAATGAAGTCCAAAGTTTAAGAAGAGCCAGTGATGCTACATTGCGCAGTATTGCTTTTGCTGAAGATGAAAATACAGCTAGAAAAGAACATCGTGAACAAGGTAAAGTTAATTGGCAGGTTTATATCGAATATTTCAAAGCTTGCAACCCTAAGAATGTTGCAGTTTTTGCAGTTTTTGTTATTCTTTCTATGTTCCTTTCAGTTATGGGCAGTGTTTGGTTGAAACATTGGTCAGAAATTAACACCAAATATGGAAGCAATCCACATGCTGTACGTTACTTATTAATTTACTTCGCATTAGGCTGTCTCTCTGCTTTCTCTACTTTGATTCAAACTGTTATCCTATGGGTATTTTGTACGATCCGTGGTTCTAAGTATTTACACAACTTGATGACTGTTGCAGTTTTGAGAGCACCAATGTCTTTCTTTGAAACAACACCAATTGGTCGTATTTTGAATAGATTTTCTAATGATATTTACAAAGTGGACTCAGTGTTAGGTAGAACATTCTCACAATTCTTTGTTAATGCTGTCAAAGTTACTTTCACTATTATTGTTATTTGTTCCACAACATGGCAATTCATTTTCATTATCATCCCACTTGGTGTGTTCTATATCTACTATCAACAATATTTCTTAAGAACATCGAGGGAACTACGTCGTTTAGAATCTGTTACTAAGTCTCCAATTTTTTCTCATTTCCAGGAGACATTAGGCGGTATTGGCACTATTAGAGGTTATGCCCAACAACACAGATTTAGTCACATTAACCAATGCCATGTTGATAACAATATGAGTGCTTTCTATCCATCTGTAAATGCTAATCGTTGGTTAGCTTACAGATTGGAAACTATCGGTTCTCTTATTATCTTAGGTGCAGCAAGTTTATCTGTATTCAGACTGAAAGAAGGAACATTAACTGCCGGTATGATTGGTTTATCTTTGAGTTATGCATTACAGATCACACAAGCATTAAATTGGATTGTCAGAATGACTGTAGAAGTGGAGACTAATATTGTGTCAGTAGAAAGAATTAAAGAATATGCTGATTTGAAAAGTGAAGCCCCAGAGATTATCGAAGGTCATAGACCAGATGAAACATGGCCAGGTGATGGTGCTGTTAAGTTTGAACATTATTCTACCCGTTACAGACCAGAGCTTGAGTTGATTTTGAAGGATATTAATTTTGAGATTAAACCAAAGGAAAAAGTCGGCATCGTTGGTAGAACTGGCGCCGGGAAATCATCTTTAACGCTGGCACTGTTTAGAATTATCGAAGCTAGTACAGGTAGAATTGTTATCGACGATGTTTCAATTAATGAAATCGGTCTTTATGATCTGAGACACAAATTATCTATCATCCCACAAGATTCCCAAGTTTTTGAAGGTACTATCCGTGAAAATATTGATCCAACAAATCAATATACTGATGATCAGATTTGGAAAGTATTGGAATTATCACACCTAAAGGATCATATTCTTTCCATGAGCGAAGAGGGATTGAACACTCCATTAACAGAGGGTGGCAGTAACTTAAGTGTTGGACAAAGACAATTATTATGTCTAGCTAGAGCTTTGCTAGTCCCATCTAAGATTTTGTTATTGGATGAAGCTACAGCTGCGGTAGATGTAGAAACCGATAAGGTGCTTCAAGAAACTATTCGAACCGCATTCAAAGATAGAACAATTTTAACAATCGCCCACAGGATAAATACTATTATGGATAGTGACAGAATTATAGTCTTGGATGAAGGTAGAATCGTAGAATTTGATACTCCACAAAAATTGTTGGAAAATCCTTCTTCCTTGTTTTACTCGTTATGTCAAGAATCTGGGTTGAACAGTAAATAAACTCCTGTATAGCCAATACATATACTCTCTAGTATGACTACGTATTAATAAGTTCGAAACTTAGGTTTAAGGCATATACCATACAAAATACCATCCTTTCTACAAAGACTATAGAATACTAAAATGTTTAAAGAGGAAAAAAATGTAAGAAATTCGGACACAAAAAAATGTTCCGAATTCTGTTGTGCCGAGCAAAAATCCAAATGTCACAAAATCTATCAAGAACTATAAAAGCTTCAATTGCTCTTATTTTTAAGAATATACGTTCTTTCTCATCAGATTATTTTTTGAGTCCATATTTTGAATGAAAAAAGATACCATAAGAGTTACATTTCAGTGTTTCCAAATCAAATAACTAAAAAAGATCATGCAAATTTCAACCTTCGCTGTTTTAGCTGCAGCAGCAGCTCTGGCTGCTGCCAAAATCAATCAAGATGATTCCTTTACTACCGTGGTTACCATTACAGATTGTAATGGACACAAGTGTACTCATAAGGAATCCCCAGCTTTGATTTCAACAGCAACAGTAACTGTTGACAATGTTATTACTGAATTCACTACCTGGTGTCCAATGCCAACTCATCATTCCAAGAAGCATCCAAGTAAACCCCCCAAATCCATGAAAAAGCACTCTTCTACTACTGAAGTTGAGTCCACCACTGAAGTTACCAAAACCAATGAGATCACCAAAACTACTGAAGTTGAATCAACCACAACGGTTACATCAAGTACCGAAGAAACTGTCACCACTGACATCGAGTCAACTAAAACAGTTACTTCAAGTACCGAAGAAACCATTACTACTGATATCGAGTCAACTAAAACAATTACTTCATGTACTCAGGAAACTGAATCGACTGTAACAACACCAACCCCAATTTTCCCTAAAACTAATACGACAACAGTTGTACCAACTACTCCAGTTGTCACAAGCACTCCAGTAGTTCCAGCAACCCCTGTCACACCTGCTACATCCATTATCAATACTACACCAACTGTTAAAACTAGTCCTGTGGTTCCAACTCCTCCAGTTACAGTTGTAACTTCTCCTACCACTGAAATTCCTCCTACCACAACTCATGCAGTAACTACTTTCACTGGTGGTGCAAATGGAGGTTTATCATATGGAAATGCTGTTGTCATTGGTGCGATGGCCCTACTTTTTTGATTTTTGTTTGACTAATTTTAATAACTAAATTTTCTACGATTACAAGTTAATCACCTTTATGAATATTACTCCTAGGGAAAAAAGTTCGTTTTAATAATAACTTATTCCAGTTATGTTTTAATTTTGTTCGTTTTTTTTTTTGTTTTCCATTTCCTGGGCACAGTTATAGTTCGTTCTTTTAGTAATTTAATTAAAATTGCTATATACATCTCTTAATAATTATGTTGTATTATACTTCTCATTTTTTGCCTTTTTACAAGGATTTATATATAATGGCGTATCTATATGTCTGTGCGTCAATATACATATATTACATAATATGAAAAAGTAGAGCACGACATACCTCACTTTTCGAAAAATCACTGGACGGAATCAAAAGAGTGGATCTCACTGTTGAAGTGTGAAGGGGACAAAAATCATCATTCACAAGTTTCCAAATATTCACCGTAGAGTAGGACACCAACTCATTAATCACACTCAACAATAATGTCTAATTCAAATGGAAACTCACCGATTGTTTTAGAAGGTCATTTCGACCCGAATATCCCCCAAATTTTACCGCATAATAAAATGTACAAGATCCAAATAGGTAACAAACTGTTTCGGATAAGTGGTGCATCGTTAAGCTCTGATGGACCTAGTTATTTTACCAGCTATTTCACAAAGCTTAGCGAATCTAAGAAGAAGTCTATAGAAAGAGATGGTAAGACAATTAATGCCAATAATACTGACACATCAACTATCAATGAAATTTTGTTCATTGATAGATCAGCTGATATATTTGAATTAATATATCAACATTTACAAGGTTATTTCATTGATATTAGAGATGAAAAACAATATATCATGCTATGTGCTGACGCGCTATACTATAATTTACCAAGATTAAGAACTATCTTGAAAGAAACCGATTATTATTTCACAAACGTTGGCGGAAAATCATTTAAGATTGCGAAGAATTTATTTAGAAGGAAAGGTGATACTCCAAACTATTTCGAAATGACATCGAATTCATTATATTTGGATGTTGAACAACTAATTCTATCTAAAAAACTATTACGCCCGCCTCCTCATTCACCACCATATGTCGCTAGATCTGCTGAATATTTAACTGATATATTAGCGCTTCTGGGAGGTGCATTTTTAAAACTAGATGATGAAAGAAGAGAATCATTGATTAAGGAATGTCGTTACTACAGACTCTTGAATTTGGAACAAACATTAATCAAACATAGGGTACATTTTAACCCAATAACAAATCGTGAGGAGATATGTATAAATCTAAAAGACATGACTATGAAAGCTGTTAAACTCCCATCACAGATTGCCATCAACTTGTCAGAATATCCAGATGGGAATATCGACTTAGATTATCCTCAATCTATGGATAATGATTCTTTTCAACCATCTCTGAAAAAACAAAAACTGAATTTACCATGTAAATGGAATGCTGTTTGCTATAAGAGACCTTTCATTGACGAGCTTGCAAGAGATCTGGTGTTTCAAATTGTATCTACTGAATGTGCATTATTGTTTAATAAAGAAAAGGGGCTTATCCATTTAGAAATGATCGGAGCAACGGAGGAACGTTTCTATTCGATATTTTCTAAAGTTTTACTCAGTAACGGGATTGACTTGAAAAAGTATAGAATTGCCCTACCTACTTCAGCTAATCAGCCAGAAGATGAAAACAGCAAGGCAACGACGACACAGATGCATACAATATTACCTGCGTGTATAACAATATGTGATTTGCGAGTAAATGGTTTTCAATGCAACAGTGTCTGTTCTTTAATTAAGAGTGGTGACACTAGTGACCAGATAATTGATTTTTCAGATATGGAATCTTTAAAGCGTTCGCCTGGATTAAAACTTCATATAAAGAAGATTCAATGTAAATTAGGGATAAACGATGATAAACTTTTATTGATTGCTCAAAAGGTGGACTCCTTTACTGGAACTAAAGAATACAGCAAAACTGTAGAATATATATAGGAGATAGTTTTTATAATATTTTAATGAGGTTATAAATGGAGGAAGATCTCCGACTTGTCATGTAGTATTAAACATATATAACTGTTTATTAGTGATACAGAGACCCGATTGTATATATTTTTTAGTTTGATTTCTATGCTATTTTATTTTCTCATTGGAATGGTCTCAATTTTGTGAATGGAAAAACAGCTTACGGAATTTGAAAATGATACACAGCAGCTTGATCATAATTTCATCATTCGATTGCGATCAAAAGAAAACAACACCATCTCCCAATGATGGAGACCTTCCCGCCTGAGATTTTCAGGCAAATTTGCACGTACCTGTCTCAGACGGATAAAGTTTCACTTTCTTATGTTTCTCATGCAATGTATGATTTGGTGATACCGAATCTATATGAAAATTTATTCATTAACTCGTGTTACTATTTTCCCTTCGACGACCCATACTTAGGAACCTCATATTGGTCAGTTCTCAACTATCGATACATTAGTCTTACTGACACACATGATAATCCTGATGACTATAACCATTATTCTAATTTGAATCGAGATTTAGCGGCCCATAAATTTGGATGTCTTTTTGACACATTATCTAGTTTACCCCAAAAATTCTGCCCACTAATTAAAAGAGTACACATGACTTGGCACGTTGATAATGAATTATTATTATTATTTGTTAAGTTATTAACCAGACATAGCAGAAATTTGAAATCGTTCGAGAATTATTTGAATAAAGATGTGATGCATTTATTATTATTATCCTCTGACCAGGCACTTGAATCATTAACTGTTACGCCACCTCAGATATTACCTAAGAAGTCTGAGGTTACTCTAGAATATTTTACTTATGTGAGAAAGTTACTATCATATTATGATTTTGATAATTTACAAGTTTTAAACATACCTGTGTATGCATGCACATTTTTCAAAGACCTTATAAAACCAATGAAGATTCGATCTTTATGTCTTAATCTTCGACCTGATACGTATGAGGCTGAAGGAAAGAATATTGATGATTTACATTATTATGACATATTTGATGTTAATTATTTGAAAGAATTGGAAATATTATCATGGTATAGTAATTCGTATCGAGATAATTTGTATGATATGTGGATGCTTCATGACTTTGCAAGTTTTACTAGGATTGAAGATCTTTCTCTATTGTCATTGAGAAAAAATGAGGAATTTTTGTTGGAATGTCTTCCCAGATATGAGAATTTGAAAAGACTCAGATTAGAATTTTTGTTTACTGAAAAGTTGAGTTGGGACTTTCTTACCGAGCTGACGAAGTATAAATGTTCACAAAGTTTATCATTTATCAATATTAACTGTCATGAAAGAGATTCACCTTTACTGAGTAACACCGGTGATACATTTGAAATAAACATGTTATGTAAATGTGGAACCTGTAAAGAAACCATGGAACAAGTAATCCTAGGGAAATATTTTAAATCTAGGGGGTCACGTAAGATAATAGATGAAGATGATCGTCGATCCAAGGATTTCGTTTCGCAAATGTTTTTATATTTTCAGATATTACCGCATACCAATTTAGGAAAATATCCATCAATTGGATATAATTCAAGACCATTGAGTAATTTTGTCAAGAATGTTAATGAACTATTACATCGAGATCCAGATAATAATGATTACGTTACGAGCGATGATGTTATTAAACTATACCACACTCAACTTCATGCTTATAGAAAGACATTTGATTTTTTTATCCAACATTTTAAAAGATTGAAATTCTTAACAGTGAATGAATTGCCTACGAGGGTTGTTAATTTTGATGCAAAACAAAAATGTAATATGCCAGTTTTTTTCACTGCGGGATACAGGAGTAATCAAGTGTATGAAATTGTTGATGATGACTCGTTATTTGATTAAAAATATAAAAATTGATGTTATAAAAATAAAAGTTATTATCTAAATTGAGATATGTGTGCTGGTTGTGGAGGAGTTAAGGTATTATCTCTCGCATTAGGGAAGGGATCCAATGATATAAAGGATGGTGGTGGTGTACTATTTCCATCATCCTGATCATCCTGATCTTCTTCTTCCCCTTCGCCTGCATTATGAAAATTACCAGCATCGTCGAAAAACCCAGCATCATTGGTGTTCAAGCTTTCCGTGTATCGTGGCACGCTATATGGTTCCATTATGAATGAATCTATATCATTTTCATCTGTTATAGTTGATAGCGCTATTGAATTTGAGCTTAAACTTGAACTAGTGTTGCTCTTATTATTTCTTCTAGCGTTCAATTTTCTACTAACAATACTGAGTACACCGAACAATAAAAGACCGGCGACAACAGTACCTAAACTTGTTACTATACTAACGATAATTGTAGATTTAGAAACTTTATATGTATCAGAATCATTTTCTTTTCTTTCGAATAAAGTGTTATTTACCAGTATCATGTGCTTTCTGGTTCTTTACAATGCCAAATAAAATAGTATATAATAATTTCAAGACAGTCAGACGTAAAATTCACTAGTCCTTTTGTACCCTTTTATATTGTGACGTACGCCTACATTCGTGGCGAAGTTAGTAGTAGTTATAAATTTCTAGTAATGAGTAACCCAGCTATATACAATACGGAAGGGATGATGGCTTACGTAAACTAAAGAAAATATTGTGTATTGTATTGTACTCTCTTGTATTGTAGTAAATTAAACTAAATTAAATTAAAAAGATTATAATCAGTAGAATTCAAATTACAATTCACCAGAAGCAGCGACAACAATTCTTGCTCTGGTAGCACCGGATGGAGAACCCAAGCTTTCCACCTTCTTAACAATATCGTAACCTTCAACGACTTCACCAAAGACGACGTGCTTACCGTCTAACCAAGGACATGGGACAGTAGTGATGAAGAATTGAGAACCGTTGGTGTTTGGACCAGCATTGGCCATAGACAACAAACCAGGCTTTTCGTGTCTCTTTTGGAAGTTTTCATCAGGGAATTTACCACCGTAAATGGACTTACCACCGGTACCATTACCGGCAGTGAAATCACCACCTTGTAACATAAAATCTGGGATGACTCTGTGGAATGGGGAGCCAGCGTAACCGAAACCCTTTTCGCCGGTACATAAAGCTCTGAAGTTTTCAGCAGTCTTTGGGACAACGTCGTTGTATAATTGGAAAGTGATACGACCTAGAGCTTGACCGTCAGCTTCAACATCAAAGTAGACCTTAGACATTATGTATATAATTTAATTGGTGTGTGTGTGTGGATGGCAATTTAGCGGATACGGGAAGCCATTTCAAGAAAGGAGTAGAAGAAATTGAGTTGAGAAAGCGCGATATTACAACCTTATATATATAATCTGCATGCGTATTAGTTAATTTCTCATCCTTAATTTTTTTTGCCACCCTTTGGTTTGGCTTCCTGCATTGAGGCGGTTCGAATTTCAGAATTTCAAAGTTTCTGGGCTGGATGTTTGCTGCTGAGAAAACGCCGTAGAAGGAAACTGGTGGAATCCTAAAGAAATCTTTTTTTTTCTTTTTTTCTTTTTTCGTTCTATGCGTTTTTGGTTACCCGACTTATAGGGCTATAATGGAATCTTTATTGGATTTACCCTATATTGTATCTGGTCGGGTAATCAATAGGGTTATTTTGAAAAAGAAAATTTTTTTGTTCTTTGCTCATCTCATCTCATTGCAATTGCCATAAAGGAAAGAGAAGTTGCTATATATCCCGAACAGCTCATACAGCACTCACTGACTCACTCAATTATAGTACAGCTACCATGTTTAAGGGTGCCAGGAGAACCGCATTCAATCAGGCTACAACACTGAACACGCCCGTCGTCATCCACACAACAGAACAACCAAAGCATGTGGACAAAGAAGAAGTATTGAAATTCCTGAACAATTTTATCACGGAAAAGGAAAGTCTCATACAATCAAACACAACTGTTGTACTTAATAATACCGATGCGGAGACAAATGCCACTTCTGATGCCACTGGATCATCTTTGATAAATATCGACACCACGCTATCCAGTTCCCTATCACAGCTGAAAAGACTGCAGAGAGACTTTAAAGGGTTACCTCCCGCTTCAATGATTACTGAATCTGTGTTAACTCCAACAAAGTCGGAAACGGTAGTGACAAAGAGCATTACTGGTGGAACTAAAAAAACATTCGCTGACGACGATGAAGAATAAATCAAAAATAAAAAATACAAAAAAAAAAAAAGTATTCATCCCTAAATATTTATAACTCTCTGCATTCAAATATATAGATGCAATGCTATAACAGCAACATTTAGAAACATAACAACTTGTACAATTGATAACGAAATATGTATATATTGTGTCTCAAAAAATGTCACATTGCTTTACATCATCGTTAAACACCATAATAAACTGTGTGTGCGGTTTTTTTTTCCACTCGCGCACCGGTAGCGGATTGACTCATCAATGTCTCGAAGAAGCCAAATTTTCTTTCTTGAACAACAAAGATCTTCATCTGAATATATATTTTGACTATAGCACACGTAACTTCTCTTCTTTAGAGTTCTTCTCATTTTCATTTCATAGCAACACCTCATCACACTAACAAGAAACAAACAAACAAGAAAACCAATATGTCTCAAAAGAAAATTGCTGGTGTCTTAGGTGCAACAGGTTCCGTCGGTCAACGTTTCATCCTGTTATTAGCTGAACATCCATCTTTTGAATTAAGAGTTCTTGGTGCGTCTCCAAGATCCGCAGGTAAGAAGTACATTGATGCCGTAAACTGGAAACAAACTGATCTTTTACCAAAGATGGCTGAAGATATAGTCGTCACAGAGTGTAAATCTGAATTCTTTAAAGACTGTGATATTGTATTCTCTGGTCTAGATGCAGATTACGCGGGTTCAATCGAAAAGGAATTTGTAGAAGCTGGTTTAGCGGTTGTGTCTAACGCAAAGAATTACAGAAGAGAACAAGATGTACCATTATTGGTCCCTATCGTTAACCCGGAACATTTGGATATCGTCTCCAATAAGTTGGATAAGGCTAAGACTGAAGGTAAGTCCAAGCCAGGTTTTATCATTTGCATCTCTAATTGTTCTACTGCGGGGCTCGTGTCTCCATTAAAACCATTAGTTGAAAAATTCGGCCCAATCGATGCTTTGACCACTACGACTTTACAAGCTATATCTGGTGCTGGATTTTCTCCAGGTGTCCCAGGTATTGACATATTAGATAACATTATCCCATACATCGGTGGTGAAGAAGATAAGATGGAATGGGAAACTAAGAAAATATTGGGGTCCATCGCTGATGATAAGAGTCATATCAAATTGTTGACCCCAGAAGAAATAAAAGTCTCCGCTCAATGTAACAGAGTCGCTGTCTCTGATGGTCATACCGAATGTATCTCGTTAAGATTTAAAAATAGACCAGCTCCTTCTGTGGAGGATGTGAAACAATGTCTAAGAGACTACGTCTGTGATGCCTATAAATTAGGTTGCCATTCCGCTCCAAAGCAAACAATTCATGTCCTAGAACAAAACGATAGACCACAACCAAGATTAGATAGAAATAGAGACGCCGGTTACGGTGTTTCCGTTGGTAGAATTAGAGAAGATCCTGTTTTGGATTTTAAGATGGTTGTCTTATCCCATAACACTATTATCGGGGCCGCTGGTGCCGGTGTCTTGATTGCTGAAATATTGTTAGCTAGAAACATGATTTGAATGCATCAATGAATGAAGAACTATACGATAAACAAAAAATTGTAGTATCTTTATTTTATCTACTAAATTTTTTTGTCAATATATAAATATATATATCTTTTACTTTTTTTTTTATGTAAAACTACATACTTATAAAATAACGAATTATCTTGAATTATCGTTTATATGAGGACTATATACATATTCGTGAAAGAACTTATATCTGGATTGTTTACAATACAGCATTTTGTTCAGGACGCTTCCGCATTTTGTCTGAATCAGTGAAGAAAAGAAGAACATGTGCAAAGTTATAACGTACAATTGAACAACTTAACTAATAACAAAACCAATTTGCCACATAAGCATATAGATAGAAAAACGCAATTTTAAGAGTTTCATAAGGAGGTTTATTTGATGAATACATATGGGACAGCGATAGGTCCATCTAATTTCCAATTCCAAGGAACACCTATCACCCAATCTAATAATAACTTCTTCCTTAGTAACAAGAATGCTGCACCAAATAACACCTCAACAGTGACCGACTTCCAAACGTCGTCTGCATTTGATAATGATAACGGAAGATGCTCTACACCGGAAGTAGCATTACTCAATTCAATTGATGACACTGAAGTTTCAAAACATAAAAAATTCATAATGAACCAAAATAATTCGAAAGTAAGTTTGCTACTCCCCAATCCTAATGCATTAGGTTTTAAGAAATTCAATCATAATACAAGAGAAGTTCCAAGATTCTTGATTAGTCAACAGCCACAATTGAAACAAAGAAAATTTAAACAGGATCCATGGGATAAGGCAAATCAGGAAAAAATGTCCAATTTGGAAAATTCAATTGATGATCTTACTGAATTATATGAAACACTCAAAAAGATGCGGGATTTCGAAAGAAAAATTATGGAAAAGAAAGGATTAGTAGATAAAGCAGATTTCGCCAAAGATTTAAATGATGCTATTGTTTTCCAGGGCACTTGCCAAGATATGTGTCCCATCTTTGAAAGAGCAAGAAGAAATGTCGAACATACAGTTTTCTCCTATGAAAAAGATTCACCAAAATCTAAAAAGGCCTCCGCTTCCAAATCATTGAAAGTATTCGCTAGACCTGCGGCAGCGGCGGCACCACCGTTACCTTCAGATGTCAGACCTCCTCATATCTTAGTCAAATCATTGGATTATATCGTGGATAATCTTCTGAGCACGCTACCAGAAAGTGAAGGTTTTATATGGGATAGAATGAGATCCATACGACAGGATTTTACATACCAGAATTACTGTGGTCCAGAAGCAATTGATTGTAATGAAAGAATTGTTAGGATTCATTTATTGATTTTGCATGTCATGTCCAAATCTACTGTGGAGTTTTCTTTACAACAGGAATTGGAACAATTACACAAATCCTTAATCACACTAGCTGAAATATATGATGATGTAAGGGCTAGTGGAGGATATTGTCCTAATGAAGCTGAATTTAGAGCATATTCGTTATTAAGTAAAATTCGAGATCCACAATATGACAAAGCCATTCAAGATTTGCCCAATGAGATATTTCAAGATGAGTTGGTTCAACTGGCAATTTGTTTCAGAAGAATTGTTTCCAATTCAAACTATTCAGAAAGAGGTTATATCAAAACTGAAAATGGAATGAATTTATACACCCAATTTTTCAAATTAATGAAATCAGAAAGAGTACCCTTTTTGATGAATTCATTTTTACAAATGTATCTAGGAGAAGTTAGATTTTATGCAATGAAAGCGTTAAGTCTTGTGTTGAATAAAAGACATAAACCTATCTCAATAGGTTACATGATGGAACTGTTAATGTTCAATGACAAAGAAGAATTATTAGAATTTTGTGATTACTATTCAATAACTGTAAGTGAATCCGGTCTTGAATTAAGGTCATTGACTCATCATTCACATAAAATTCCCGAAAGAAAACCTTTAAAACAGAGTTATTTGAAGTGTGTGGATGATAAATTGCAAAGACAACCATATAAGGAGTTTGTCAATTGTGGGAAAGCTAATATTGACAGGCTTAAAGAAAACACTGCTGTGTCTATGTTTCCAATTACCTCAAGCGATGTGAAAGAAACAAAACAAATCCCACTACAAGAGGAATCCAAGGCTTTTGAGGTGACACCATATGATCAGGGAACGGTGAGGGCACAAGAAGCCAAACCTCAAAACGATTACAAGTTTGTTAACATAAATGAAACTACTTTGCCAACACAATCAATATCTTCAGCTAATAATTTTCAATCGAATAGCAAACCTACATCTATCAACTCCAAACAGCATTCCAATGAAAACGAAGTGAATACAATACCACCTGTTAAAATTGAGCTTCTTTCCCCAAGTGCTTCTTTACAAAAGGAAAAATTAGACAGGCAAACGATATTGAACAAAGAAAAAGAAAAGGAAAAGGAAAAGGAAAAGGAGGAGATGGAAGGAAAAATACAACTAGCACAGCAAAGAAAAAGAATAAAGGACAAAGCCTCCGTAGAAATACTAAACTCACTAATCTGTAATGTGGTCCATGAGCTAACCTCCAAAACTGTTCAATCTGTAATAAATGGATCCAGAAAAAATCAAATCTTCATCCAAGAACTATCCGAAGAACTGTATCAGGCATTTATCCATGAAAAGTTATACTTAGTTTATCTGGAAAGTGAGGCTGAAGAGTACTACAAAAGAAAGAGTATAGGTAAAATCATAAATATGTGGAAGCTTAAACATGGAAGGAGAGTAGCACGTAGAGATTCATTAAAAAGAAAAAGAAACGAATTGGCTATGGTAACTAAGCAACTTGGTTTGCAATCTTCAAAAAAGCCAAGGATTAACTTTGGGACTCCTCTAAATGCTAATAATTCTTCTTTCCTACAATCTTCCGCAAGAAAAAATAAATTAACCTTTTCACCAATATTGAATGAATCGAATAAATTTCCCAACTATGATGATCAAAATGAAGGTCTATGGAACATATTGGATATTAAAAATCTATACCTAAAGACAATTCTTGGGATAAGAAAAGACGAAGAAAATACGGTACTGTACATGCTATTATACTCTAAACATTGGACCTCACTTCCTAATAAATGGATCTTAAAAAAATTCGGTTTAACCTCTTTTACATCCGAAGTCATTATTGAAAATGAAAAAGTCAAATTAAATATTAAATGTTACAATGAACAAAATGATTTACTAAAAAACCCAAATATACAACTTTTGGTTTTCAATAGTGGTGTTACAGATTCGAATATTTTTGATCTGGAAATAAAGCTTCAACAGGATGGAGAGACCTTAATTAAACTGATCAACCAGATATCACAGACTACTAATACTTGCTTTAGTATTATTATACCATACTGGGATTCAATGGAAACCCCTTTAAGTGATGATGTTATATCTAAATTTTTAAAATTTAACTTGATACGCAAGATTTTTGGGGATGTGATACAAGAGATAGTCATGGTTCATATTAACGACCAAACACCATCTAAAATGTTGGAGAAAGGCATCAAGTTTTGCGCAGAAAAATTTAAATATAAACTCACAGAAAGAGGGAAGTATCATCAAGCCATGAACCAAAGCCGGTCGTTAGCTGGGTTAAAGTCGAAGAAGTTAGAGACTACAGAAACTAGTGACGGTAAGATGGAAAGAATGCTAAAGCTAGAAGAACAAAAGCAGAAACAAAGGAAAGCAGTTGCCCACAGAAATAGCTATTTGCATTCACATATCTCGGCGTCCCCAAGAAATCCAAAGGGGAAACTCCCAGTGTTACTTACAGAAGCAAAGACTACATTATTTAAGACACCAGTTGGTATTAACAGTTCGGCATCGTCGCCACCAATACCATCTCATTTAGTTGTTAAAGTTCGCAACAGATCTACATTACCAAATACATATCGATCTTTACCACCTAGCACACCAAGTTACAGCACTAACTATCCCGTTACATTACATAATCAAAAAACGCCATCAGCAAGAATTGTAAGTGCTTCTGATGGTGATATTAATGGTGATATAGAGCCTGTATCCAACAACTCTCAAATGTTTAGGACACCAATAAATTCAACAGTAGGACAGAATTCTGACCTACCCAATAATAGTGCTATTCCAAATAACGTGAAGGAACTAAAATATTTGATTGAATCTGTAAAAAAGAAGGTGAATGGTCAATAGTCCATTGATATTTATAAAATTCATATAATTAGAGATTTCAAAATAAACTTTACTATTTTTCTTGTTCGAAATATACGTAAGCCTTTTTTTTTTTACGTCTTTCATTAAAAATCTTCTCACAGCCGCGATACGTCGCAACAATGGATTATTTTCTTGCGAGATATCTAAGGATGATCATGAGAAGACCGAACATAGAAATGATATCTTGAGTTCTTAACTTTTATATCATCTAGAATAGAAGATTAAAATCGCATACTAACTGCCTTGAAGATTTCAATATATGGGAGAAAAGAGCCCGTTGTATGGCCTGTTTCCAGAAAGAAACAACATTCAGATAAGCACATCTTTGACACAGAATGGAGAAGGGGTGAAGCCCTCAGATTCAATTGCAATCGACACAGAATCTACTTCTACAAACAAGAGTATTGAAACAGATGTGTTACGAAGCCTAATTAATGATGAGGGATGGTTCGATATTGGAAGATTCCGTGAAAAGATTCAAAATGATAGGTTTTATGTTACGGATAGATATGCTGAGAATCACCAAGCTCCAAGCACTACTGGCATACAGCAAACACACTCGTGGGATGATTTTGAATACTATAATAATAAAGTTCAAAGGGAGTATACTTTAAGAGAGAAGTTAGAAGGCCTGATTAAAGAGACGAATGGGAGAAACATCGAAGTACTTAATAACGATACGTTGTTGGAACATTATATTCCTGACAAAACTGGAGAAAACATATTGACAGATTCGCAAATCAAGAGATCAAAACATATACTGGCACATAAGATTTGGAGAAGTCCATACAGAAGGAAAAAACAGGATAGCATTTTTAAATTTTCCGACCTCGAGGCATGCTCTCGAAACTCGTCGTTAACAAACATTGTCGATAATACGAGCCATGGAAATATTGAGATTGATGAGGGAGAAGACATTAGTATTAAATCTCATGTTACTGAGGAACTTCCTAACACAATGAATTCTTCAAACGATGAGGATGCCAAGAATCATAAATTTGGGATTGACTTAAAAAGGACACTAAACAATCCCCGAAACAAAAAATACTATCTTCAAAGAAAACTGAAAGTTCGACATATTCAGATGCTGTCAATTGCTACTTGTTTTAGTGTTGGGTTCTTTCTAACTTCAGGTAAAGCCTTTTCCATTGCAGGTCCTTTTGGAACACTTCTTGGGTTTGGGCTCTCAGGAAGCATTATTCTTGCAACGTTGCTGTCGTTCACAGAACTATCAACTCTAATACCAGTATCGTCGGGATTTTCAGGATTAGCGTCAAGATTTGTCGAAGATGCATTTGGATTTGCATTGGGTTGGACATATTGGTTTTCGTGTATGATTGCTTTCCCTTCAGAAGTCGCATCTAGTACATTTTATTTAAGTTACTATGACAACCTGAATTTGACAGCGGGAAGCATTGCTGGATTTGTAACATTATTTTCATCATACTCAATAATAATCAATTTACTTGATGTCAGAGTTTTGGGGGAAGCGACGTATATATTGGGACTTATTAAAATTCTTATCACAATAATGATCATATTTTTAATGGTTATCCTAAATGCAGGACATGGTCCCAATGTTCACAATGAAGTTGGGTTTAGATTCTGGGATTCGTCCAAATCAGTAGGAAATTTGACCTATGGTTTATTCAGACCAACATTCGATTTAGCAGATATGGGATCAGGAAGTAAGAATGGGACAAGTGGTGTTAAAGGACGTTTTCTTTCAGTTATACTGGTGATGTTGATTTCCACGTTTGCATTTAGTGGCGTAGAAATGACATTTATGGCCAGTGGTGAAGCGATCAATCCACGGAAAACTATCCCATCATCAATTAAAAGAACATTTTCAGTAGTACTAACAATATATATGCTGGCCATATTTGCCGTCGGAATAAATATCTATAGTGGGGATCCCCGACTGTTGTCTTATTTTCCAGATCATACCCGACAAAGATATGCGTCTGTTCTTCAGGGAATAGGTACAGAATGGCAATTAAGTGAAAGCTGTAGGGGAATGTATACAAAAAAACCTGATTATATACCGAGCATTACTTATACTAGTCCTTGGGTTATTGCTTTGCAAAGTTTTGGGCTGTGTACATTTGCTTCTGCATTGAATGCCATTCTCATTTTCTTCACATCAACAGCAGGCGTATCATCATTATATAACTCTTCAAGAATGCTATACGCCATGTCAGTTCAAAGAAAGGCTCCTCAGTTCTTCCAAAGGTGTAATAAACGAGGTGTCCCATTTGTTGCAGTTATATTTTCCGGAGTATTCTATACCATTGCATACCTAGCAGTTAACTCTAGGTCCTCTAAAAATTTTGATGTTTTGATCAATATTTCCAGTACAAGTACATCCATCATATGGTGTGGTTTAAACATAGCATTTTTGCGTTTCTATTACGCCCTAAAACAAAGAAAGGATATTATATCCAGGAATGATAAGACCTATCCCTATAGGTCTCCCTTCCAACCATATCTTTCATTTTATGGATTGTTTGGATCTTTATTCTTTGTTATTTTTATGGGGTTTCCAAATTTTATTCATTCTTTTTGGAGTACCCGTTCGTTTTTCTCTGCGTATGGTGGGCTATTTTTATTTATAATTCTTTACCTGGGTTTCAAAATTTTAAAGACCTCAAAGATACAACGGCTAGATCAGATTGATATGGACACTGGTAGAAGAGAAATGGATAGAATTGTTTGGACCGAGCACAGTGAATATATAGCACCTTACAAGGAAAACCTAAAGAAATTAGTAAATTGGTTATTTTGATGTGAACTGCAGAATGTATAATCATTATATAATGTATATATAACTCTAAGAGAATATACTGTTAGTCTTTTTGTAGCATTCTATTTATAATAACTTTTCTGTCTTACCAAGATGTCAGTGTCACCAAAAAATTCGGTATTTAAATTCCAGAAAATTTTCTTGACTATATCAGCAAATGAAAAAAATAGTGATGAGATAATTTATCGTAACCTTAAAAGATAAATAGAAGAAGCAAAATAAGAAAAGAAACTCTCCGTTGCGATAAAATGAGTGAATTACCAACTGCCATTATACAGGCTAAAGAAGCATTATCTGGGAATAATTCAAAGAAGGCTCTTAAAATCCTAAAACCTTTCAAGAAATCTTTAAAAACTGAAAATTCCTCAAATACTATTTTGTTAGAGACTTTCGCAGATGCATATTTGGAAAATGGTGAAGTTGAAAAAGCTTACCCCATACTCGTGCAATTATGTGAAATAGATCCCACTGGTATCACTACAGGTGCCAATAAATTTTTCACTTTAGGACAAATTACTGGTGGTGAAGATGGTGTTAGAATTTTAGCTCAAGGCATTGAAAACATGTCAAATAATTCTGGAAATGGATTGACTCAAGAACACATTGACAAAATTGTTAGCGGATTGCTGTCTATGATTGAAATTTGGATGACAGATCTATGTATGGAACCCAATGCAGAAACTCAATGTGAAGAACTAATTGAAAATGCTATGCAAATTTCAGGTAAGAAGTCTCCTGAAGCTTGGTTGACTTTAGGTTCTATCAGAATTTCACAACAAAGATATAGAGAAGCTGGTGAGTCATTTGTAGAGTCATGGAACCAATTTGAAAATAAGAAGCAAGCGATTGGTTCAAATGAAGAAGAAAACAACATGACACTAAATACCGAATATATTGAATTGGTTCAACCGTTATTGGCCCTAGTGAAGATGTGTATAGAGGTAGGGCTGTATGATATTGCATTAAAGGCAGTAGGTGCTGTAAAAGAAATCGATGAAGATAATTTGGAAGGCCATTACTTAGAAGGTCTCACTTTCTACTTAATCTGCAAAGTAGAACTATTTAAATTGGCAAACCCCGAAGCTGTTTTGACACCAGAAAATATGAATGAGTTCAATCAACATATCCAAGAACTTTCTTTGGATACAAATCATAACCAAATGACGGAGAATATTAGAGAGGCTCGTATAGCATTGAGTTTTGCTGAGAAGTTAGGAGAAATGTGTGATCCTGACGATGAAATATCTCAAGAAATTATTGTTGGTACTAAAGCATTGTTAAATGAATTAGGTGGCAGTATAGATGAAAAAGATTTACAAAGATTGAAGAAGGGTGATCTAATGACAGATGAAGTTAATGTGGAAGTCGATTTAAGTGAGATATCTGAGGATGAACATTAAACACTCTTAGGAAGATAAATATATGCGCATATAAACTATTTTAAATAGTCTAAAAAATTTTTTTTGTAGAATATACAAATGTTACCAATTGGTATAGTTGCTGATCATATGAAATGTTGGGGAAATCACATTATGGTTGATTACTGCTATCTGCGATTTGATAAAGTTATTTGAGTTAACTTTCTTACTGTTAGGTCATATTACCTATATATGTAACTTATTGTTTACTTCTGTATTAAGTTGCTCGATATCCTCCCATTCATCATCATCTTTATGATTGTCTAATCTATTATCATTCAACGGACTACCATCGCCAGTAGTAGGTACTTCTATCCCATTAGTTATTATCTGAGTTAAGTAAAAAGGTCGAGCCTTATCTTCATGTTGTGCATTTGCATCCTCTTGTTCTTCAATAAAAGATACAAACTCTTCTGGAACTAAACCTGTTCTCGTTCTTTCCTCATTTTCGGCGACAAGCCAACCTTGACCATGTTTGTAACTAATAAATACCATATCATTCTCTTTCAAGCCTAATTCATTATCATTTTCGGGTGTAAAATCATAAAGTGCTACTGCCCATTGGTTAACCACATAATCATTGGGAAGGATAACACTTTGCCTCTTGTGCGAAGTATTTTCGCCAAGCTGGTCATCATTTACATCTGAATCAGTTTCTTGCTCGAGATCTTCTTCAAAGTATCCATAATGTAAGGGATTACTTTCTTCATATGCAAAATCTTTTATCGATATATAACCAATAGTAGAGCTATCGGCATAATCTTGTGTTACAGGATCCCTTTCAGAATGTATGTTTCTACTATTTTCTTCATGATTTATATTTATATTTCCTTTCTGCTCAGCTCCATTAACTGTTGAAGGGTTTATGTCACTGGAGATGTTCATTGTTGGGTTTTTGCTCTTTATTCTTTCTGTATGAGTTGTATCGAGTATTTTGTAGATCATCTTTGTTATGCGATTGACTAATATGCTAGTTTCAAATGCATCTATTTTTCTAGCGAAGTCAAGAATTTTTGAAACAATATCAATGCACATTGAAGAGGTACAACTAACGTAATAGTGATATTGTAACACTAACACTAGAACAATCTAATAGGCTTACGCATATGACAACATCACATAGACCTCAATTAGAAGCCAGAAATGGCGGTAAAAATATAGCTTATACACCCACATCAATTCAACATGCAAGACTCCTTCCAGGACATAATAAGTTAAAGCTGCGATCTACTAAAAGTGGCAAGGGTAAAAATAAAAGTAATTTTGGCTTGAGACTAAAGAAGAGAATAGAAGATGAAGTCTTTCTAGAAAAGGAAAAAGGTTGTAACTATTTGACTCTGGATAATGAAGTTAATATGGAAGAAAATTCTGATAAGCAAGGGGATGTAGAGACCCAAAATATTGATAGTGAATCAGGTGTTGATGACAATTATGAAGAAGATGAAGAAGATGAAGAAGATGAAGAAGAGATGAGAAAGGAGTTGAATAGAATACAACAGGAAAGAGAAAAAAAAGAAGCAACAGTAAAGCATGAGTTCGTGAAAAAGGAAGAAGATGACGATAAAACACTTGAAGAATACGTTTCTTCTGTACAAAAATCTAAACATTCATGGAGAAATAAAACTACTTTTTCGAAGCATGAAGTGATGAAATCAAAGATTGACAAGAAGACAGATTACACTAACAATATGAGTAAATCGAAGTATCATCAAAACTTTCTTAAAAAGTTCGTGAGATAAACTTTTAATTTCAACACTTAGGTATAAATATATGCATCAGTACTATCTGTTATACACATATTATTCCTGATCTGTTGTAATGTCTGCAATTCTAACCGATGTACCAGAGTTTGCCTAAAGGAGTGAGAGACGCTCGGGGAGTTGGATCAGCTTTCAAAAAGTAAGAGGACCATACGATTCAGTTTCAGTTATCACTGTTTGAGATATTTCAACGGCCAGTTCAATGGTTACATAGGGTAGATGACAAGACACATATATATAAACTAGTTATTATCCAATTGTTGAAGGAGTGAAATTAGACAGTAGATCTGTACGTATATAGACAAATTTTTATGTTAACTTTTAATATATTTACCGCTTACAATTTAAATATTATGTACTTTCCCATTACACCGTTTTATGACTGATCTTTGTCTTTCGATCTTAGAAATTTAGTAAACTTATGACGCTTTTTCTCTTTTACAGGTTCTGTTGTGGTTGGTACATTTGCTGCCTTGCTTAGTGGTTTTCTCTGAGGTCTGGTATGTACATGTGATACTGGATTAGAAATTGGGGTTTGCAAACTATACAGAAATTCAGGAATTGTCTCTTTTTCCTTTTGATCATCCAATAATTGCAACGTTTCCCTGGGTCTTGTCAAAAACTCTATACTTCTCATATATGCTAATGGGGTGATAATACCATCACTACCGATAAATACATCTTTATTCTTCAAATTCGATTGATCGTATGCTGCTTTAATTTCAGGATATGTTATCCCACCCAAAATATAATAAAAGAACCGTTGTCTCGGTATATTTGTTTGGTTAGAACTTGCATTTTTGGTCCATGTAGCTTTATGACGAGGGTTCCTCAACGAAGCTGAATTATATGCAGATGCTGCAGCCATTTCTCTTTCTTCTTCGTCTAACAATTCAATTGGCTTATCTTTCACGTATGGGAATTCCGTTTCAGATAGTAATAGTGGATTAGCAATTATCTTTGTGAGAATATTCCCTGTCGCCGGGATAAATCTAGATGTTGTATAAATTGATGAATCCTTTATTATGGTGTCATGAAACCATTCCTTCTTGAAAGGTTTGTTACGTGGATTTTCTTTGATTAACTTAAATCCAATAAGTTCGTAATTCTTAAATAACGTCATAAAATGGCTAAAATACTCATGTTCCACCTCCACACCAATGAATGCTAATAGTTTAATAAAATCTTCTTCTATTATCCCACCTCTATAAAGTGCATATGCCATGATATAACGCACTTTATCAGTAACAGTGGCCTCTTTCGCAGCCAAAATTTCCAAAACTAAATTTGTTATGTGTTTAATCTTTTCACCATCAATATCCAGACCAAAACCAGCTAAATCTTGTTCAACCTCGGCAAATTCAGCTAGTTTTCTTTCTTGATTCATTTCCAAACAACGATCTATCAAAGTTCTATGCAAAATTAATCGTCTTCTTTCTTCATCAAAATCTTTCAAATGTGCAACTACACTCAATAAATCGGTAGTATTTTTTACATTAGCTCTATCAACCAGTAAAGGGTTTTTGGCAATCATTTCTTTAAGCTTGCCAGACAGATATTCATTTGCATCCACAATATGTTGATGTCTCAATTCAACCCAATCTGGATCGCATATATCTAACAATTTTGATGTCTTTTCCTCTTTCTCCCCCAGTTCATTCTCCGCAGAATAATGATATATGTCAGTTCTTGTATCTATATCAGAAATCAAATCGTAAGCCATTGCTTGATAATTAAAGTCATGCAAAACGGGGCTGAAAAGATCTAGAGTTCTATCGGTGATTATCATAACTGCTCTTGGTCTATTAGATGGCGGTGGGAATGATTCATTGGCACGGGCATATGCATCTAATGCTAATTGAAACTCCTGGGCCAGTTTAGCAGCCAACTTGGTTGCTGGGGTTAATTCTGCTTGTTCAGGAGAGGGTGCTGAGTATCTGATGATAGGATATTCGCCTGTAATGATACATAGATTCAATAAGGATTCGATAGTTCGATGTATACACTTATTAATGAGATTCACACATGATTTGTTGAAGAATAGTTGCAGTGGTTTATCTATATCTAATGTTTGGAAGAATTGTTTTTCCTTTGGAATGAAGGAAAGTTTCACTTCTGTCAGAGAAGTTATGTATTGGCTTAGATACCTTCTTGAATGCATGTAATCTAATAAATGTCTCTCTAGCCCAGGGAAAAATCGTATATGTGCTCTTTTATATTTTGGAGGTCTATTAGAAAAATCAGCGTCCATACAATTCATGTTGAATTTATTAGGTTTTAGAAGATAAATGGCATCTACAGAATCTTGTCCTTTTCTTTTTGGTGAATCTATTCGATCAACTGTGGTAACATATGACAGTAATTGAGACGGTGATTGAAACAATGAGTTAATTACCTTTTCAGCATATTCATCAATTACCAAAAATTTGATATTGTGTGTTGTCTCAATTTGGTTTAAGGTTTCAATCAAGACTATGGAACAGTGAACATATAAATCGTTAGTAAAGCTGCACTGTTTAAGATGGATTGCCAATAATATATTCAATAAACTTACAATTCCTTTGTAATTCAATCAGATCAGACATCAGGGATTGATCCGAGTTTATTGCCTTAAGAAACTTATACCTTTAAATGGTAGTACTGTGCTCATAAATACTAGTTTTGTCATATTCTAATCTTATCAATTTTTCAGTTTAGCATGGCTAAATTGAACTCTAAGGAGGGTTAAAAAGGATTTGATACTCATAAGGGTTTTTATCTTTTCGGGAGTGTGAAGCCCTCTATTTTTTTACTTAGGGTAATAAAAATTTTGAAAATTTGCGATGAGATGGAACATTAAAAATAAATAGACCAATAGACGGTTTTAGTAAGTAGAATATGCATTAGAAAATAGGCAAGAAATCATCAAAAAAGTATTACAATCGCTTATAATGAGAGTTACTCATCCATTTCAATCCATTTTACCTAGTAATGATAATTCTCTAGTTTACATTACAGTCAAAAACCAGATTTTTGGTTTCAAATATATGAACGGTGATTTCAATTTGTTATATCACTGGAAGGATAGATTTGAAAGAGAAGAATTATTGAGAGAGAAAGTCAAAAAGGAACAAAAGAGACAGCTAGCTGAAAATGCCAAGTTGGATCCTAAGAAGAGTAAAGACAATGAAGGTAAACCCATCGCAAGACCTGAACCGAAAATTCCAACTCCAGGACCAGGTGCACCACCAATTTATTCAATTGTGAGAAATTTAACCATTTCATCTGACGATTCGAAACTGTTTGCATGTACTGATTCTGACAAAGCTATTATTGAACTTTCCTATGACAGGAGTGCCACTTCGGACAAAGTTCTTCCCTTGGAACTGATTAAGAGACAACCATATCCAAAGAGGCCTAATTCCATCACTATTTCTAAGGATCAAAAGAATGTTATAATGGTAGATAAATTTGGTGATGCGTTCTCAATGTCTATAGAGGGAGAGCCAACAGAAGATATAAATGAAATAGAACCTATATTAGGTCATGTCTCGATGTTGACGGATGTTTTAATGACAAGTACTGATCAAGGAAAACAGTTCTTAATAACCAGTGATAGAGACGAACATATTAAGATCTCGCATTATCCGCAAAGTTTTATCGTGGATAAATGGTTATTTGGTCACAAAGAATTCATTTCTTCCATCTGTTCGCCTTCTTGGAAACCTTGCTGGCTATTTAGTGCCGGTGGTGATGATGATATCTTTGCATGGAATTGGATTGAAGGTAAGAATTTGTCTAAATTTAACTACTCGGATATGATTACACCATATTTAACAGATGTACACTTAGCACCAGCAAGATTTCAAAATGAAGCTAACGATGCTATCGAATACTCCGTATCCAAGATAGTCACTCTAGCAAGACAACCATATGTTGCATTTTTTGTGGAAGCTACAAAGGTTTTGTTTATCTTAAAGGTAAGTAAACATAGTGGATCATTATCTTTGGCGCAAAAGATTGATTTTCCATGTAATATCATCTCCCTTTCTTCTTGCATTTCTGTGGATGAATTACAGGTTACTTTGGACAATCGTGACTCGGGAAATAAAGATTTTGCCAAATTTATAACGTTTGATAATAATACAGAAATGTTTACCATTGACAAAAAGAAATCTGAAGCATTTGACAAAACCGTGATCGATAGCTTAACAGCAGAATTTGATATCCAATGTGAAAAGTCTAGCATATTTCCACTATATAATGTGACCTCATTGAAAAAGCATGGCGAACATTTCTCATAAGAATGTTGCGCATGTACGTGTTCTTATTGGAAGTTACTCCGGTGATGTATTTGTAATAAACATGGAAATCCTTGAAATGAGTAGTGTATTTTCGGAGGATATCAAAATCAAATAGATATACTGATAATCTTAATATGTCTTCTATAAATATTTTGCTATATAGGTTTGAATGTCTGTTAATACTTGCTCTTCAGAATATGCTATTAACCCGTTCTTTAGAAGCACAGCTCCTGCAGTTTATAGTTAATGGAATGCAGCGAATTGAATGCTAGTTTTGGTAAAATTAGCACTAACAATTGGTTCAGTTTCTTGGATGCAACGGTTCATTCTGTTGATATCATTTTGAAAACAATTCTGTAAGCAAGCCGTTAATGTCGCTTGTGTATCCTTTTCTAACAACGGTCCTAAAACCATTTGGAAGAATTCTAAATCTACTGTGACCTGCAAAAGTCCATCAGCTGATAAGTTACCGATGTATGGCTTGAATGCTTCAAATAGATATCTCGCAATAAATATCTGGGTTTCTTTAATAATTTTATTTATCAGTTGAGGTCCAATTCTGAAGCACTCACTGTGAATGGTAACCAATAACATTAGGGCTTCCAAGATATAATCACCAGCTCTAAATGAATTCGATGTGAATGCAGGCCAATTAATCTCTTTGAATTTCTCTTCTAAAATATCTCTTAAGGTGATCTTCAAATCAGATAAATAATTTCCGAATATTGAAGTTTCCATTTTGGATAATAAATTAAATATTTCAAGCGGTTTTTGTTTAATTTTTGCCTCAAATGCTTCATCAAAATATTGTAATATCTGTGGGAATGTAACTTCACGAATATATTGTAAGTTGGTCAGTGTTAAAATAGTATGTGCACTTCTAGGATTGTCCTTGTCCTTAGCAGCATTTTTTAAAATTGCTTCCAAAACTGCTTCCATAGAAATAATTTGTTGGATCTCGACACCTGTAAGTAGTTGTTTAGATGGGTAACTGACAATTGATATACCGTTCAAGACTGGTAATTTTTCAAATGAAAATAACAAATCTCGGATAATACTTAAACTATACTCCTGAAAGCAACGAACAATCTCAGGGAATTGTGTAATTTCATATTCTGCATCTGAATTTTCATCGGAGATTGTCTTATAAACATCCCACTTTTCCAGTTTATAAAAATATGAAATGTCTCTTAGCTTTACAGATGAAATTAGGCCAATACTTCTACTCAGTATAATTGATGCCAAGTCTCTCAGAATTTCAACAGATTTTGATGTGATATTCAGTTGCGCTAATTGTGTTGTGCATTCCAATAGCGGCTTAATTGCCCTCGGTAAGTATCTTAAAGAACTTAATCCATTAGCATTTGGTGGTACAAATCCGTAATCTGATGGAATTCCAGATTCCTTTTCGGCTATTTTCAGCAAAGACAAAGATTCTTGAGATGATCTAAAAAAAAACGTCAATTTTTCCGATACCAATTTGACAAATCCCTCACCAGTTTTCCTGATTCTCAGTCTTAACTCTTCATCTAAATTCAAAATACCTCTACAATTATCAATAACATTTAAATGTCCGACCAATATATTGTCCTTTCTTTTATCATTCAATAAGATGTTTTGATAAGTGTCATCCAAGAATTTTTCAATGTGGTCCCATAATTCGACGAACCTAATACAAATAGTCTCAATTTGGTTGACATATTTCAAAATCAGTAGCCACATTTCCACCACATTCGGAAAATCTGTTAGATCTTGAAATGGATCAATCGCAGTAGCGCTTGCTGTTAGAGACATTTGAGTTGATTGCTGAAAAAATTGGTTTATTAACCAATATGGAGTTAAATTCACGGGATCATCCCTGTTTTCATTATCTGATATTGATTGTTGGGCAGCAAGGATTTTAGAAATCATATTATCTGTGCACTCTTTCAGCTCTTCCTCTAGATTATGTAGCTTTAAAAAAATCCATTTCGTTATTGGATTTTCGTCATTCCCATTCAAATCAAGTAACTTTAAAAATAAAGGTAAGAAGTTTTCTGGTGAGTCTAATTTAGATGATGGATCAATTAGTTTTTCCCAAATCTGGTCCTTATACGAACCCATTATTTTTTCCACTTCATTCCAAATCAGTTCAATACTCTTCATAGTTTTATTTCTATTCCCATGTATTGACCTTGTTTGTAGTTCAGTGTATAGTTTCAACCCAGTTGTGTATTTAATAATGAATCCAGAATAGTCTCTATGAATTAATCTTTTCTTTAATACTCTTGGTAAGTTGAAAAAACTCTTGTTTTCTTCGATAAACTTTCTGGCTGCCTTGAAGTTTGCGATCTTTTTAGAAGTATCAATTAAAGGTTTCAATTTCAGATTTGTTATTCTAATGGATTCATCAACTTTTTCATTCAGTTGCTGCACATTTAACGATTCATTGTCTTTCACTTCACCGAATTGATTGTAAATCTGATCTAACCGATTCTTTATTCTCACATATTTGGTAAAATTTTCTTCCACTAAATTTTTCATATCGTTTAATTGATATTCTATTAATTGATCTAAATTGTCTAATTCGTTACTCAAATCATCAAACGAATCCAAATTATGAATATCTCTTAAGAACGCTTTCACATTAAATTTCTTACTATTAATAAAGTACTTGAGAATTTCTGAATTGTCCTTAGATCTTCCTATATCCAATTGAGCCAATTTATCAGTCATTTGTTCATTACTGAGCGGATCATTTACGGCTTCAATCAGGGATGGATTCTTTAGAAATGAGGCCAATTCCTTCTCCGCTGATGTTTGATGTTGAGATATCAAATCTTTAAGAATATCATATGAATTATCGTGGGTAGGGGAGACATCCTGCCATTTATCCAAGTTGATTAGAGTGGTGGAATCTGTTGTCCATGAAGTCGTGGGATTCAACGTCTTCAAATTATAAAACTCCTCAAGATCGTTCTCAGTTATCTGGAATGGGTCCATTGTATGGTATGGTTACTTCAAACGCGAGTACTCAGATCTCGGTATAGAGAAAAGATATATATATTAGTTCAGTTTGAGTAATTGTTTTGTCCTTGTTCTAGTTAGTTTTTTTACCCTGCGCGCAATATTGAAGTGTATAAACTTTCTGTGAATGAAATAGCAATAACTATTCTGATAACAGGAAGATGATTATATATTTCTAACACGATAAAAGGCTATAGTGTCGTTTATAATGAATAACCAATTAGATGATAAGGAACAAATAGAGCATACTAAGAATGATGAAATGGAAGTTGACGAAGAAATGGATGAATTTGATGACAATGAAGAAGCACCAATAGATGACACCATATTATTCCAAAACAGCACCCAACCGGACGAATCTAAAAATGAGGAGAAAGCAGATGATAAAAATACCAATAAGCTATTTGATTTACCGGAATTTACAAGGAAAGATAAGACACTAGATGAAATACTGAATCTTATGGAAGATAATCCACCAATTATCCCGGATACTGTAATAGATTACTACCTGATGAAGAATGGCTTTGATTGTGCAGACGTGAGAGTGAAAAGATTGCTGGCGTTAGCCACACAAAAATTTGTCAGTGATATTGCCGCAGATGCCTACGAATATTCAAGAATAAGATCCTCAGTTGCTGTGCATAATGCTAACAATGGTCAATCCAGAGCTCGACAGCTGATGCTGGGACAACAGCAGCCTCAAACAGTGCAACCACAATCCATAGAGAAAGGAGTACAGGGTAAAGTGGTCTTAACAGTGAATGATTTGAGCAGTGCCGTTGCTGAGTATGGACTAAATATAGCTCGCCCTGATTTCTATCGTTAGAGAAGCAGTTTTCTATATTGTTTATATTGATGTGATACTCTATATACATTTTAATATTTTAAATATTGTATGAATAGTTTGATATTATTGATGATGAAGAATGTTGTCAAGCTGAATGGGTTAAGAATAGAAAATTTTTGGGGAAAAAAAAAGCTTGTTCGCCATACTTTGATAAATAACACACCATATATAAGAACCACTACAAAGCAGTTACAAAGCAGTTAACAAAACTATTAATAGATATATCTTTATTTAAACATGGTTGTAGACTATTCTAAATGGGATAAAATTGAATTGTCCGATGATTCAGATGTTGAAGTTCATCCTAACGTGGATAAGAAATCTTTTATTAGATGGAAACAACAAAGTATTCATGAGAAGAGAATGCAAAGAAATCAAGATATTAAAAATTTAGAAGCACAATTAGATATGTATAAACATTTGAATAAACGTGTTGATAAGTTATTGAATCAATTTCAATGTGAAAATTTTGCTCAAAAGGAGAAAGTGTCCCAGTTTTTAAATGAAGCCTTTGATAAAAGAGAAAAGAGTGAAGGTGAAAATGTTGATCCTGATATTGCTACTTACAATGAAATGGTAGAAGATTTGTTTGAACAGTTAGAAAGAGATGCCAAAAATGAAGGTCAAAATCCTCAAGATGGTAAAATAATTAAGGGTTTGTTGTTGAAACATAGAGCCAAAATTGAAGCTGTTTCGAAGGAGGCTACAGAGAAATTAAAGGAATTATACATAGAAAAAAATGCACATATTTCATCAGAAGATATTCATACTGGTTTTGACAGTAGTTTTATGAATAAGAAATCAGTGGAAGAAGACGTCAAGGCAGCAGAAGCAGCAACAAAGGCGATGAATTCCGTTAAGATAAATGAAAACAAGAGTTCATTGCCATCCATGTCCGTGTCTAAAGCTACACAATTGGACCTGCCAACATCTCCATTGCAGTTCATTGAATATAAGGATGATGTGATGAAGTTAGCACCTGAAACTGAAGAATTCGGTAACATTTCAGTTAATGATTATAAGAAATCAGAGGTGTTTTTACTTGCACACATGTCAATTATTTCTGAACAACAAAAGGATGCACTACTGATGAAATCTTTTGAATATCAATTAGAACATGATGAATTACACACATATCAGGTGATTCATCAATCCGAATTGTTAGCATACATACGTGAAATCTACGATTTGAAAAAGATCCCATATTTAGACATTGAAGAGATGAAAAACGTCATCACTATGTTTTTCCAAAAAGTGATGTTTAATTCTGGTAATCAAAGGGGTATGGAATCCTTCTTAGATTCTGTAAAGACTAAATTCGGACACATAAAGGAGCGTTCTAAAATATTAAGTGAAGAAGCGGCTACCAAGGGGCAATCTGGTGATGAGGTACCAATTGTTCAATTGAAATCGTTAGATGATTCTACAGAATTGGAAGTACATATCCCAAATATGAATTCTACTGATCCAGAAGAATTGAAAAGAATTGAAGCATTTAATAAGATTCCAAAAAATATGCAAGAGGCAATTAAAACCGGTGATATTAATGAAGTAAATGAAGTATTCAAAGATATACCTGAGGATGAAGCTGAACAAATATTGGAATGGTTCAATGAAGCTGAAGTCATTGGCGTTAGGGCTGTTTTGGAAGACGAAGAGGATTTCAAGAAATTGCAAGACGAGTATAATAAGACTAAACCAACGGGGGGAAAAGAAGTAGAAGTGGATACAATTGATGATCAACCAAAACTCGATATTGCTGATATGGTTGATTAGTTAGTTAGATAATTATTTTGTAATCGCTTAATAGAAAATGAAAGATTGATGCATTAGTTGAAAAAAAAGAGGGAGACTTTTATTTTCGTATAATTAATAAATATGTAAGCTATTCAAATTAAGCAGGAATAATTGTTGTCTATAGCAAATTAAATTTTGTGGTTGGGATATTATTAAAAAAAGTTGGAGATTTGTAGGGGTTACTTCCCATTCCCATGAAAATATTAATAGTATGATTTTAAGCCAATTAATAATGATGCCACATTAGAATCATTATTAATGTTGATATTTTCGTCGTTAATATTCAATTTTGTTTGAGAAGAATTCAACATTTCAATCTTTTGGGGCAAGGTACTATTTCTTAGGGATACTGCACCCATAGATGCCCAATCCTCTTCATCTGTGTCAGAATGACGAAGTTCTGGTTTGGGAATATTGAATTCTGGTTGAGATTCGTTATTAATCTTAAAAATGGATTCGTTTAATATTGGTGGTAGTTCAACGTTATTCGCTTTATGCATTAATGTAGATCTTAAACATGATTCCTTTGAAAGGGATACTCTTGATCCTCTTCTTGAAGCTGGTTCACTTGTTGCTGAATATAGTAATTCCTCTAAATCGATCTTATTACTTAAATTTCTTGATGGTGATACCATTAGGGGTGGAGATATTGCTTCTGGAGAGTCGTTGTAGCCCGCACTCATAAATGTAGGTTTAGTAATGAAAGGTATTTGTTGATTGCGGCTTGTACGACGCATTCTGGTCCTCACTGGTAGTGATGTCTTGGAATTTGGTATATTTGAATTTTTTCTTGATTGGTCATGATATTGGTCATTAAATACTACGGTGGACCTTCTTCTTTCATATGAAAATATATCTGTTTTGAAATCCATTTCTATATCTGACAAATGCTCGTCGACATCTACGTCTACATCTTCATCAAACATCACAGCGACATCTGATGAATCATTATTTGAAGTGATGGATTGTAGTTTCTTTGCATATTGTGAAGCTGAATTTCTTCTTAATTGAGATACAACTACTGAAATACCTTTATTCTTTGGGGAGGTTGACCCGGAAGCCGCGGAAGTTTTAGCTGCTGCTGCAGCAGCTAAAATGGCAACAGATGCTATTTGAGCTTGAGCTTGAGAATCATGAGAATGTGTAGAGCAGTTACTAGCAGAGCTACTTTTCCTCCTCTTATTATTTTCCTTCTCCTGGGAATGAACTGCAGTCATTATATCCTTAATCTTTAGATTATTGACGTTTGTAATATTTCTTAATTTTTCAAACTCCTTTGAATCGACAATCTTAGCAGACCACTGGCCCCAGCCAATCTTTTCAAAAATTACTGAATTTTCTTTATCACCCAGTTCCAAAGCACTCATAATCAATCTTCTCTGCTTAGAAGATGAGAGATGTTGAAATGAAGGGATCTCTTGTATTAATGCCTTTGTGATATATCTTATCGCCAATGGACCCTTCTGTAATAATAGATGTGATAATTTTGTAGGAGTTACCATGTTGGCTGCAGCTAACCCTTCTGGTGACGATGTAGCTATTAGTTTAGCATTAACTGTTTCTTGTTTCATATTTTTGTTGTTTAGTCTTGTAATATATTAAAGTTGATTAGTATGTTTGTTGTTGTTTTCTGTACCTGAAATTGAAGTACTGGATAAATGACTCAGGAAATGGAAGAAAACGATGATAAAAATAATTCGGAAGGCTTATGAATATGGATGGGAAAGAGTTCCTTTTTCCATGCACTTAGGTTGGTTAAGAAATAATCACTAGTGGAATCAAGAATCCACAGGGTTACATTAAATCAGAAATCTTGATTGCATCCTATGGATTGAGATTTGAATATTTTTCCAGAGAGAGACACAGACAGATTAATCATGCGGGCGGGCATAGGGAAACGCGTTACGCCCTGTGGCTTTCGCCTATTGCGTGCCTTGGCTGCTCTCCTCTCATTTACTCCTCACTAACCGTTTGTGAGATTTGTAACAAAGCTGGCAAAGCAAGCAAGTATCTGAGAGAAAAATAGTGTTAGGACGGGAGAGTTGTAGAGAAAGAGAGAGAGAGAGTGTGTGTGTATTATGGAATAAAATAACCGCTAGTAAGGGCAATATTTGACGAACATTGTTCTGGCATTCCAGGGGGGCCTGGTATGAGTGTGTAACTACATTGGATACATATAAGGAAGAGCGAACTAGCTGGGCTATTCTTCACTACTACCTTTTGCCGGAATAGTACGTGGCATTTAACTGTAGTTTTGTAATATTTGTTGTATACTGTCTCTGAAAAAGCACGTTTTCTTCTGCAGTGGTGTCGGACTTTGAAAATGTGTCAGAATTTTAAGGGTAACTTTCTGAAGAAAACATAATGTTGAAGCATTGAAAATAGCAAAAAATGGTAGACAGTCCCTTATTTCTCCAAACGGTATGGAGTTGTAATATATAAGAATTCTCTTGACATTTTCTAGGATATGGGTGTTACTGGCATCGAACCTCAACTTCCTACCACGTTGACAGTAATAAATAAAACATGTTTTTACGTATATATATATATATATATATTGAGGGCTCATCAACATTTAAGTTATACATTTTGAAAACCTTTCTTTAGTGAAAAGAAAATAAAAAGCTGCTAAATTAAAATAAGTTTCAAAAATGGTTCCAATCCCATTGCAACGAAAGGTTAATCATTCAAAAATGTTTCTTAGTTTACTCAAACGGGAGACAGAAGAAGAAAATAAACCAAAAGAAGAAAAAGAACTCTTTATACTGATACTATCATTTATTTTTATTGGTTTCGTAGGTGCCTTAATCATCGTTTCAGCTATACTAAGAATATTCAGATGTTATTGTCCAAGAAAAAAATTAACTTCTTCTTATGAAACGAATATTTCCAATGAGTTAACTTATTTCGGACCTCATGGAAATCCCACTATTTTACGAAATGACGAGGAAGCGTCATCTAGTCTTCCTGATTCTAGTCCGGCGCCCGTATACACCGCAAGCCTTAATTCAAAAGATGCTGGTTTTTATGCAGAGAATGGAGAATTTATTCCAAATATTAGAGAATCCGAGTTCAGTAGTGAATCACCACCCCCATCATTTAGATCATCTGCAGCCACGGAAAGAGAAGACGAGACTGAAGAAGATGAGATTGAAGAAGACGAGATTCAAGAAGGTGAACAGTCTTAAAAATAAGAGAGCATCATCGTATTGGCGCGTATACACATTCTTCAAAATTTTAAAGAATCTTTTAGTAAATGTTTCAAGAAATTGAACGTTATTGCAGTTATAGCATGCCAAATTTCAACTTTTTTTTTTTGCTCCATACATAAAAAGTATATGTAGATAATAATAATATTGCCAATTGTTTTTGTGAGTGCCTCAATTCCATAAAAAAAAAAAAAAAAAAAAAATTCTGTGACATGGATTACCCGACACAACTTCCACAACCAGGGTAATAAGACTTTAGAAATATGGGCATGGTATCCGTTCCAGAAATTTCGCAACAAACGCGACCGACGCACAACTTTTGAGATGCAATTCACTGAAACTTTCCATTTTCTACCAGTTGAGTGATTTCCTTCCCTTCACTACCAAATCCCTCCCTTCTTTCTAATACTAGAAGCGCTTCCTGAGAGTAACTCTATTGTCACATCTTTTAATATTTTTATACTTCTCACTTATAATTCTCTCCTTTATATTTTATCTTTTAGTTCATTTCCGTTGCTTAAATACAGTAAAGACAAAAAGGAACTAGTACTCCCTATCATACTCATAAAAATATTATGTCTAATCCATTTGATTTATTAGGTAACGACGTCGAAGACCCAAACGTTGTGGTTCTTCCACCAAAGGAAATTGTTAAGAAGAACACCTCTTCTAAGAAGAACGATGTCCCACCACCATCTGCTAACCCAGCTAGAGCTAATAAGAACAGACCAGCTAAGCCAACTGGTAACGAAGGTGCTATCAGAGATAAGACTGCTGGTAGGGACAAGAACAGATCTAAGGATGTACCAAACTCTGCTAAGACTAGAAAAACTAACACCAGAAGAGCTTCTGACCGTCACTCTAGATCCGGTAAGGTTGACAGTGAAAAGAAGATTAACCAAGGTTGGGGTAATGACAAGAAGGAATTGGATGTTGAAGAAGCCGCTGAAGCTGATGCTGAAGCTGAAATTGCTGCTGAAGCTGAAGAAGAAAACCAAACTTCCAAGCAAATGTCTTTACAAGATTATTTGGAAACCGTCGACACTGATTTGAACAAGGTTCCAGCAGCCACCAAGAGCATTAACGCTTTGGAAGGTGCCGAATTATTCGTCAAAGAAGAAGAAGAATATGCTCCAGCCACTAAGGTTAAGAACGTTAAGTCTAAGCAATTGAAGACTAAGCAATTCTTGGATTTCAGTGCCACTTTCTCCGATGCTTTGCCAAACGGTAGAAAGAACTTTGAATCCAGAGGTAGTAGAGACAGCCGTAGAGGTGGTAGAGGTGGTAAGAACAACAGAGGTGGTAATGCTAACCCAGTTCAAAAGGATCGTTCTATTGACACCTCTAACTTGCCATCTTTGGCTTAGGTGTAAAAATAATAGCTAACATCAGTTATTTATATACAACATATCCTAGTAGGTACTATTAACTTTTTTCTCTTTGTCTAATGTTTTTTTTGCGGAATAATATCATATTAATTTAATTATCTTCATCAATTACGATTTTGGTAAAAAAAAATAATTGATTCTTGTATATATATATATATATATAGGTAGATAGATAATGTATTATGCATAAAGTCTTATACGCAAAAAAAATTACGTAAATTCATACCTTCAAATTTACCTTCAAGGTGTAAGTGATCACAAAAGATAGTGTAATGAATAGGATCATGTATTGAATCATGAAAAATACAGAAAGACAGTCCAATTGCATGTGGGATCCGTGTGTTGGTGTGTAGAACGCCGTAAAATATACCTGAGCCGTGGCACTTGGCATGGAAAAGGTTAAAATCATCACAAATTTACTAATTCTTGAATCTAACCAATTAATATGATAAAGTCTATTGGCCCATAGTACACCAATAATTGGAATGATAATTAATCTAAAGGCGGTCATCAAGACAGCAGATCTGATGAACCCTTTTGGCAATGAAGTGATCTCCAATCTTGCTAACGTACCCCCCAACATTAATAGGCCCAATGGAATACATGCATTTCCAATATAACTTGAAAAATCCATAAGGAAATTCAAGACAGGAAGATCATCTGGCGCCTTATGAACATGTACATATGTGGGCACAAATAGTGCTTTCAGCCAGGGAATCAATGCGCAAATAATGCCAAGTAGAGCACCTAATGAGGCAGGTCTGAAGCAATTAACCAATACATATGTCAACCATCCGAACTTATGTTTTGTAATAAAGACGAAAGCCTTCTCCTTAAATGTTAATGGCGTATCTTCCAGCTGCGAAGTAGTAACCACAGCAGCTTTGTCTTCCTCCTCATCGAAATCGGAATCGTTCATGTTGGCCCCTCCGAGTGATGCGTTTGTATCACCTATATCTTCAATAAGTGACAATGGTCTTGTTAAATCTAGTTCACCTTTATTAAGTTTATCCACTACACTATATTCCGCAATCACTTGACTCAGGGAAGGTCTTCTTTTCCTTATGGTAGAGACCCGTCTAGTGCTTGAATGGCGACTCTTATGGTATTCCTCTTGAATTCCAATTGTTTGGAGCACACTAGGTGACGATGTAATTGTGGATACTCTATACGCACTGCTTCCTTGTATGTCTCCCCTTAAATGAGCATTCTGTAAGGGAAATATTTTTTCCCTCGTAATATTAGTTGAGACAGTATCTTGAAATTTCCTAACATAATTGAGAGGTGGTTCTTCATCGTTGTCGGTAAATACATTACTACTTAACTCACTTAATGGATCCTCCGATACCAATTCTTCACTAGCATTGCCACTACTTTCATTATTTCCATTATTAGGCTTAGGTGCTTGATATGATGATGTCTTTTGAAGACTCTCTCCATTTGGGATTATGCTTGTGGAAACATTCAACCTTTCACTTGGAATCTTGTCTTCCAAAATTGAACCTTCTTCTAGATCAATATGCTCTTCGTCTTTCTTTCCTCTTTCTCTAAAATCAAGACCAACCATTCTCCACATACCAAAGTTCATCATTAGAAAACTTTGAGTAAAAAGAAAAATACAGCAATATGCTACACCTTTATCAGCTTCATCAGCAGTAAAAATGGTCCCATTACCCATACTTTGTAGATATGCAATTGGTAAATCTGATATATTTGGGAATATACCAGCAAACATGATCCCCCAAAACCATTTCTTAGGTACCGGTGTGGTAAGTTTTGTAATATATGCAAATAGCCCACCCAGAACAAACAATATAACAGCAGAAAGGATAATGACACCAACTTCCTTGATATCTCTCCATGATATATTACTAACGATTTTATTAAATGTTAAGCACGGTAAGATGGCATTGACGACCATGTTTGATATACCTCTAGCAATTTCTAAGGTGACAATATCAAATTTGGCTAGCAGATATCCAACAAAAATGATACTATAGATTTTTAGAATTGGTTTTAATGCAATATAAATGGCAGCACCGACATCAATAGATGACATTATTCGGTTAGTTGAATTAGTTTAAATATATCTTTCAAGCAACGATTTTCCATTCAATCATAGCGACATACTCTTGCAAAAAATCATAAGAAATTTCAACAACATGTTTTATTTTACTCTTTTGAAGGCTATCCCTTTTTTCAATCAAATGTTATATAAATCAAAAAAAAAAAGACATTGCTACTCATTTCCCTCAAGTATAAGAATTTTTGTTCACTATCTCGTAATCTTGCTGGTTTCTGTCCATCGGCATATATCTGTCCGAAACTAGTGCTCAGATTTAACCCCGCGATAAAAAATATGCTGCCCTCAGAATGAGCCTTAGAAAAGTTCTCAATTCAAGTTTTTTTGCAAAACTGAGTTGACATTCATCTTGACAGCAACGGTGTTATCCTGACCTCTTGGATCTCTAAGACCTTGGCTTGTGCTGCAAATACTTTGTTTGTGTCTTGGCCAATGTAGGCGTGGGTTGCAAGGAGATCTAAAGAACGCGGCTCACACCTGCATTGACGGTTAAGTCTAAGAATATATAACGCCCGTTTGTCACAAAATACAAGTATAGGCTACGCAAGACAAAGGTGATAATTCATAGTGGTTTTACTTTTTCATTATTTATCTATAAGGAATAATATAGTTTATGAACAGTTAAATATGGAGTCTCTTTAAATGGTATATGTACAAATTTTATTTCCAAATATTTTATCATTTATTTATCTATCATAAAGCAGCCACTTATTTCATTTTAGCTGCTAAGAATTGTGTTTCCACAGCGCTTATGATGGATGGAACAATGTCAGCATTGGCTAAAGTCGATAAATCACCTAATTGTTCAGCTTCATTGGATGCTACTTTTCTAAGCACTCTTCTCATTATCTTTCCTGATCTGGTTTTTGGTAAATCCCTCACTAAAATAATGTTCTTTGGAGCAGCAAATGGTCCAATTTCACCCCTAACTTGTAAGATTAGCTCACGACGTAGTTCATCAGGTGTAACATGTAAGAAATCACCTTCTGTAGCGTTATCTTTGACAAAATCTTTCTTCAAAGTAACAAATGCAATAACGGCTTGGCCAGTTAATTCATCGGCAATACCAATGACTGCAGCTTCTGAAACATGATCGTTGTTGACCAAGGCCGCTTCAATTTCAGCAGTGGATAATCTATGGCCAGAAACGTTAACGACATCATCGACTCTACCTCTAATCCAATAGTATCCATCATGATCTCTGCCGGCACCATCACCTGTGAAGTAGAAACCTGGATATGGTTTCAAATAAGTGTTGATATAATGGCTGTGGTTGTTCCAAATAGATCTAGCCATTGATGGCCATGGAGACTTGACAGCAAGAACACCTTCGACATCATTACCCTTCAATTCCACACCGGTGACTGGATCAATGATAGCAGCATCGATACCAAAGAATGGCACCGTGGCAGACCCAGGTTTGGTTGGCACTGCACCAGCTAATGGAGCAATCAAATGAGAACCAGATTCAGTTTGCCACATAGTATCGCAGACTACACAATTCTTGTTACCAATCTTTTCATGGTACCATTCCCATAAATCTGGAGAAATGGGTTCACCAACAGAACCTAAGACACGTAATGAGGAAATGTCATATTTGGCAATTTCTTCTTCACCAACACGTTTAATCAATCTTAGTGCCGTAGGAGCCACGTAGAAATGAGTAGCCCTATGGCGTTGAATAATTCTCCAATATCTACCATAATCTGGATAGGCTGGGGTCGATTCAAAAATGATAGTGGCTGTACCCAAAGTCAATGGACCATATAATGCATAAGTATGACCAGTAATCCATCCAACATCACCGGCAGTGAATAAGACATCTTCTGGATGAATATCAAAAACGTATCTGGTAGTCAAAGCAGCACCAAGTAAATATCCACCAGTGGAATGCACCACACCTTTTGGAGTACCCGTAGACCCAGATGTATATAGTAAGAAAAGCGGATCTTCAGCATTGCATGGAATAGGAGGCAAGTAACCCCTTTGCTTAATGACTTCTTCGTGCCACCAAAAATCTCTACCAGCTTTCATTTGAATACCTTCAGCACCAGTTCTTTTGAATACTAAGATATGTGAAACTAAATCGACACCATTCAAACCTTCATCCACTATTTTCTTGGTATGAACAGTCTTACCACCTCTTTTACCTTGATCACAAGTGATAACCACTTTACAACCTGCATCGACAATACGATCTTTCAAAGAACCGGCGGAGAATCCAGCAAATATAACGGAATGGATAGCACCAAGACGAGCAACAGCTAACATAGCCACAACGGCTTCTGGAATCATTGGTAAATAAACACCAACAGTGTCACCTTTCTTGACACCCCAACTTTTCAAGACACCAGCTACTTCAGAGACCTGTCTTAATAATTCACCAAAAGTGATGGTTCTGTTTTCCTTTTCATCATCAGCCTCATAAATAATGGCAGGTTTAGATGGGTCAATGAACGCATGTCTATCCACACAGTTATAAGATGCGTTCAATTCACCATTCAAGAACCATGCGACATCACCGTTTTCTAAAGAACCGGATTGTACCTTGGTGAATGGTTTATCCCAATGTAAAAATTCTTGAGCCTTCTCACCAAAGAAAGTTTCTGGATCATTGATAGATTGGTCATATAATTGTTGATAATGGTTCATATCATTGACGTAACTAGCACCGGGCTGGCTGTTGTAGAAATGTTCTGGTGCATGGCGGAATTGAACATTTTGGGCCTCATGTACCACTTTGTGTTCTTTAATTGACATTGTGAAGATATCTGGTTTTTGTTGATGTTATGTTGCGTCTATTAGTTGTTGCAAAAGGAAAGTATTGGTCAATTCACAAGGTTTCTTGTTATTGTATTTATAAAAGAGAAACAAAAAGGTTATGAACGCAAAACTTAGGTTCAATTGTCGGAAAGAATAAATACAACAAAGTTATCTCCGAAGGTTCGGTACAAAGGTTGGTCAATTACAGGTTCATTATTGCAAATTCAAGATGTCTAAACCTCGAACTTTGCTCTTTGCACGTCTGTATTTTCCTCGAAAGTTTGACTGTCTTAGCGTGGCAAGCCCAAAGCAATTGTGGTAACCGAACGATGACAATAACCATGTGAAAAAGATCGTGACCTTTCGCAAATTTCTAACCCTCCAATGTTAGGGCTTGTTTCAAAGTAATTTTTTTACTTGTGTAACGTGTATGCGTCCAGTAAATCCTAAGCATTAGCCCTACATTTGAAAAATATCTGCGGTATCTAACTTGTCCAACTCGGCCAACCCTGAGTATTCAACGTCTACTTGGCTAAGGTCTAAAAACTTTTTCCGTGAGAAACCCTTTTTGAAAGAGGTGAGACTGAAATCCAACAGTGTGACCGGAATCCCGGTGCAATATTGCGCGTTCTAAGATCTCGGCGTTTCCGGTATAGGCCCGGGGCATACACTGATAAGTGAACGTATCTGATCATAAACCACATGATCTTCAGCTTATCAGAGGCTTGACTTGTTAGTTGATTGTTCATTTCTTTATTTTTTTCTAAAATATTTTATATTGTACATAATTTTTTCCATGTCATTTTACGCAACAAGTAGTTCTACAACTGTTCTTGCTCCGCAAAAATATATAATTCGCCAACTCTAGTTAAAAATAATTTCACAGAAGACCTTAAATCTGTTGGTACACTCTTGCCCAATATCTCAATGACCTGTTGGTATACTTCAGGGCAGTACTTCTTGAAATCTTCATCATCAAACTCATAAAACCCTTGTAAGATCTCAACTATAACCGGACGCCATGAAGTGATACTACGTTCCATGGTTCTGTCGTCCAATGCAATGTACGCCTTAACAACGCTCATGCAAATGTTAACCAAACGAGACAACAAGTCTGCCTTCTTCTCGTCATCATTCAAATACAATTTGAACATGATATCAATCAGCACTGCAGCAGCACTGGTCTCTTGCTTCAGTAAATTAGGGATCTTGTCAACCACACGGGCATCAGCTAACCTTGTTCTTAATCCATAATCTTCATTAAAATCGCGAGAGAAAGTATACGATTTCTCTAATAACTCTGTTATCTTGATAGCCTGTTGATATGGTAGATGATGGGAAAATTCCTCGTTCTCAAACAGTTCATTTAATAACTCGATCATTAATAGTTGCAACACACATTTAACTACAATGGAATTTTTAACACTGATTCTACGACGTAAATCCTCGGAACTATTATTTTTTGAAACCGTATTCTTAATTTGAGCTGGTCTGTCCCTGTTTGCTACAACATCTGGAGTCGTTTCAGACGCTCTAATGGTAGGATTTTCTGCTGTTTCAGAACCTTGAGCTGGCATTTCATTACCAACATCCAAACTAGTTTCTTCTTGATGTGCTCTTTGTACAGTTTCATCAGCACTAGCTAAGATATTAAAATCATTTTTAACTGGTTGTTGTGTAATCGCACTCTTTCTCCCTTGGTGTAATGGATCGTAGTCAAATAATTCTGATGCAGTAGTCAAAGCAAATAATTTTTCAAACACTTTACCGATCTGTTCCCAATGTTCATCATTAAATTTGGCCACATTTTGTAATATTAGTTGCTGTAAACAAGATCTACCAATTCTAGCTATGGTATCGTTTTCTTGGCATATACATGAAACAAGTAATCCCAGGAATCCGTCGAGCATGCCGTTCAAAGCTTCGAAATAGTGTGTAAACAAAGCAATCAAATTTCTTAACGCTTGAATCAAAGTAGTAGATAGCCAGACACTTAAATCATCGTGACTGTTGAATTGGTTAACTTCCCAATGTTTGGATAAAACGCCAAAAATTGGGAATAATAAGCGGGTACATATATTCTGCCAAAATACGTTATCAAAATGGCTACCGTATGCAACTAGAGAATCAAACATGAAATTTAATGCACTAGATCTAACTTCAAGATCATCTGATGTCATAACAGTATCATTGAAGCAAAACAACATTGGGAACCAAACATCTTGGAAAATATCTTTACCGTTTAATAATGCTTCATTCTTATCTTCGAATGAAATCTTTGCAATTTTATGGGTGAGTCTCTTCAACACTTCTAATGAATGTAAAGCAAGTTTTTGGAACTTTTTGTTTTTGGTTATTTCTTCTAAGATACCAACCAAGTTAGCAAACGTGTTATCTTGCGAGAAAACTTGTTCAAAGTAGGTAGTACTGATTTCGTTACCGACCAATTGTAAAGTCTTTTCGACAATAGCACCATCCTTTGATCCTGCAGTAATTTTTAAAGATTCTAGAATTGGCTTCCAGCCAGATTTAATCTTGTCTGCCTTCGTCTTGATAAAATTACCCAAACATTCGATAATCATTTCTTGTACTTCGGCATTTGGAGTATTTTCCACTGTGTATTCAAATGGCTTTAAGAAGTCATTTTGGAATTCGAAACCTGTCAATTCTTCGATGTTTAAAAATCTCATGGATAACTGGCGTAAAGAATCAATAGCAAAAAAAACAACAGTAAGATTAGAATTGGTACATATCTTGTTAAAAGCACTGCCCATAACAGTCCAAATTGGTGACCATTCCAATCTGATACGATCCATATTATAATAACAAACATCAATCATCTTTTGTAATGAAAACATTCTTGGGGTTGAAGCATATTGCGAAGATTCAATTTCATCCAATGAAACATGGGTCAAAGCTTTAATAAAATCAACAATGGCAATACCCGAAAGTTCGGCACTCTTGGTAAAGATATGATCCATTAACACAACTAGATCACTGGATGAAATTAATTTCATGATATCTGGAGATAGCGTTTGGTTATGGTGTTTTTCTTGAGCCAATTCAGCAGGTGGAAGTCTTTTCCCCCAAATATCAAAAATGGATGATTGAACTGCAGATCTGGTAGAATCCAGAGAATGTCTTGGATTGGCAACTCTTGCTTGTGCAACATCAGGAACGGTTTCTCTATCGATACCCTTTGATATTAATTGTAACCTTTCCAATTGTGACACCACTATTAAGACATCGGTCCATGATTCTTTTAAATAGTTTCCTTCTGTTAATGAAACTTCTAATAAAATTATCATGGCATTAACATTTTTCATTTTGATTTCTTCCAAATTTTGTAAATTACAGAATTGAACTAATGCACCAATAAATGATTTTCTAGCATCATCAATACCAAATATAGAAGCGATTCTAATAGAAAGCTTCAATCCTTCTAAGCACTTATTAGTTGTATCAATATCATCATACTCCTTAAATGGAGGTGTTAAAGCGGCCAAAAAAGACATCCAAAGAGTTTCGAATATGGACTTCACATGTTCGACATGGGATGCAGCATAATAAACCGCAGGTTCAGAACTATCTTTAAAATTTTTGAAAACAAGTTCTGTCTTAGATGCAATTTCTTTGGACACCTGGATATACGCTTCTCGGTTTGGATCTCTTGAACTGAAAAAGTTAAAAACGGGTTGTTGTTGTTGATGATGAATTGCTTGACCATTATCTGATAAAAGAGCTTCATGTTGTTCCGACATCAATTTGATTTCGTTGTTGGCAATTTCATTATATAGATTTACCATAAATTCACGTGGTAAATCATTACCATTATCGATACCTTCATTATTTTCCAAGAAGTCTTGTAAAGTCATTCTATTTTTCACTTGAGAGGAATGTAGATCTGTGTTTAGCATAATTAAAGAATAGGAAAGCACATATGCTGTGTCAGCCTTAGAAAATATACCTGGATTTTGTTCCACAAATCTTTCTGCAAATTTTAGCATAAATCTATCAATCTTTTGGCTTTCACCTGGAAGTCTAAACCTTTGAAGGAACTCTCTTAGTGCATCAACAACAGATAACCCTGCAAAGTCTAGTTTGTCAACAAATGCATGCATAACTGCTATGTTTGCTTCATCACCTTCACCTAAGTAATCACCAACAGAGGCTAAATTCAATCCGTCTTGAGTTAATAACCATTGAGCAATTTCTTCAGGAGAATCGTTTTTTAGGAAACCTTTTTCAATCAATAATGAGATGGCTTTCTTTGGTTTATTATTAAACATGTTAATACAACCAGATAGTTCTATCTTTCTTTGTTTCAAACTTTCAAATTGCATTGGATCATCAACTTCTAATCCTTGACTTAGTATTGATCTATTTTCGTCATCACCCCTATAGCTAGTGGATGATAATAAAGATGTCCGTTTGTCATTGACAAAAGACGCGGCAGACAAAGATTGGTTTGATTGGGATGTTCTCATTTCTTCAGTAACTGATTCAGATTGATTTAACGCTTTTTGAGCCCATGAACTCAACGACCTCAAGACGGAAACAACACAATTTAATGCCTGTATCTTTAAGGCAAATTCCAATGGGAAATATAAGGGTGCTTGACCTTGATCGACACTTGAAGCAATATTAGAAGTGTTTAAGAGAGGTAGCTGATTCAAATTATAAGTCGCAATTGGTTTAGATAATTGTTCTTCGTAATATGATCTTTGAGTTTGTGTGATTTCCACCCTTGTTAAAGAAAGTTTTGTTAAATAGTCAACAATAAGTTCCGTTATATTAGGCATACCAGGGTTACAATCGTAATTCAAATAAAACTCTATCAACGTTCTTGGATCATTACAAATTCTTTGTATGATACTTAAGAAATATCTCTTTTGCTGCGGAGTTGAGGTCTTCAATTCTGCAATTGGAAAATAAATATCTTTCAAGAAAACAGGAATTTCTCGTTTGAATTCAGCCTTTAAATTGGAAATTAAGAGCCACATTATCTCTAAAGTAATCTCAAATACAGGAGATACAGGGGATGCTGCATTACGTGATAGAGCGACACATAAATGAGGTCTGATACTTTCGAGCAGTGTTATACGTTCTTTGCCTGATAGATATACCGTTGGAGATAAAAACAAATCGATGTGTTCTTTAATAATCGAATAAATAATATGCAAAGATAATAGTTTGGATCTAACGGCATGAGATCTCATATCTAAAGATGATTCTAGGGGTTTAGAGCAAATTTTAGACATGACTCTAAAAACTAAGAAAGCGTCTTTAATGGCCAAAGCCTGCGGAGTATTTGCTTCGTTCCTTTCAGTATCTTGATCATCCGATATTTGTTCCATGTCAGTAGCCAAATTATTGATGTTTTCGAGTGTTAATGGAGTTACGTTTTCGTCAGTTTCGGCTTGTAATTTAGAATCATTAAAGTTCGAAGTGGATTGTCTTTGAGATTGCGACATAGTAGCATCCACCTTTTTGATTCCAACTCTATCAAATACATAGTTAATTACTTGAGTCAAAGTAGCTTGGGCAATTCCTTGATTAGATGGATTCAAGGAAAAGACAAAAATATTGTAAATGGTTCTTATAGCTTTCAATAAAGATTGTCCATGGCAAATTGATGTAACATCTTCCACAAGAATGCAACTTGACAATGCACTAACAATTTGTAGTTCTAATTTTTCATTTGTACCTTCTCCTTCAAAACAATTGGCGATAGTATCTATGGCAGCGTCGATCAATAATTGTTTTGGAGGTGGAGTAATTCCATCTTGCACATCTTGATTTTGGTCATTGGACGCTATTGAATCTGGTGGATTTATAAGTAATGATTCATCTAAGGCTCTGAAAGAGAATAATTTTGACAAACAGTCCAACGCCTTTCTTCGAATATGTGAAGATTTAGTCCTACAACTTGCTCTTAACGCTTCAAAAATTAGGATTGAATCCATAGAATCCAACGTGAAAGCATTGCGTGTTAGTGCTTCCTCTACTCTTTCCAATGTACTTTCCACTACTTTTTGGGCGTTTGGATATTTCTTTAGTTCTTTATCCTTTAAGATCGCTTCAAACATTGTCTTTACCAATAAAAGAGTAGATTTTGCATTTGAATTTATTGTATTTGTCGATAATATTGATTCAGCTCTTCTAGGAGATCTTATCGATTGAGTTGTTGGATCTAAATGTGTGTTATTTATATCAGTTTCTGCACTTGAAGGAATATGAATTGATGAATTTGTGTTCTCTTCAGTCTCTTGATTGGTATTTGGTTGAGACTCATTTTCTTGTTCTGACGTCAATGAGGATTCCATTTGCACCTGCTCTTCGTTTAAAAATGTTGTTGTATCGTCAATTGGAACAGATTTAACTTCTTCCTCATTTGTTTCCTGCATATTTTCTTCAATATTGAACTCGTTAGAAGGTTCTTCGTCTCTTTGTTGATTATCATTTGTTTGTGGGTCCATCGACAATTCAACTGTAGTATCATTTATAACATCGTCAATTGGAGTTCCTTCGATGGGAACTGAATTCACATTTGCCTCATCGGTTATCACCTCTTGATCAGTCATTTTAAATAAACAACGCGTATTATAATCTTACAATTCACTTTAGAATATTTTAAAAAAACAGGCGGTGTATTCTTCAAGATTGTTGAAATAGCCTGTATTGTTTATTTAAGTTGATAGATTAGTGCAACTTACGTTGGCTGTGATGTAAATGTGTTACTTCGCCATGATGTCTGGATATCAACGTGGATCTAGATTGAATTTCCATTTTCATCGGAGCTGTAACTTTTCAAACTTGAAAACCGGGTAAATTATATAAGCATTTTATGGAAAAACAGCCTAGCTGACAACACTAGCAATATTGAACGCTAACGATGTCCCATTTTAAACGTTGTAAAAAAAAGGAGATATATTAGATGTAATTTGTATTGATGATTAAAGAGTAAAATAAAGATTATTAATCTTGCAAAAAATAAAGGTCCTACCCGGACTCGAACCGGGGTTGTCCGGATCAAAACCGAAAGTGATAACCACTACACTATAGGACCAGGATTTCATGTTTTCTGTGATTAGATGATGTTCGGGGAACCACATTACTAAAGAAGACAAATGATGTTTAAGAATGATGGAACGGTACTACTGATAAGATAACAAATGACTTTAAATATAAGATAAGCTGTGAATGGTGAACAGTAACAAATGAAGAATGTAGTTAACATTAAGTGATCAAACAATCGAGATTGATGTCGATTATTTGATAAATCTCAAAACTATATAAACTCAACACTTTAAGTACTTCGAGTTATTAAATAAGTTCATAGTTTAAGATAACTAAGTTTTGCCTGAATATAGATAGTATTACAATTTTTGTTGTAGTACACTTTTGCCAGTCTTTAGTCCAAAGCTTAAAATAACAACCTCTATTTTTTGTTTATAAGAACGTATGTTTTTATTTATTATAAAACTATTTGTGAGAAGATATTTCTAACACGTCGGAAATATCTGTCTTTTATATACGTTTAATTCATACATGAGAGGTGGTCTATATTAATATTCTAGCTGATCATTATTGGTAGTTTATTCCTAAAGCAGTAATAGGTAATCTTATGAGACTTTTCCAGATGACACACTATTAAACCTCAATATTTTTGACATCACGATCCTAGGTAACACTAATGACATTGTAATTATAACAATTATTCTGGGATTATAATAATATTAATAAGAAAATACTTTAACATGAGGGTAAAACTACAATAAAATAGAAATAAAAAAGTGTCGGAATATTCATGATTTTTTTCATGAATATTGATAATAATTAGTTAAAATTACATTTATCCTTAGTATTGCCGTTCAACAAGACAGTATGGTCGAGAATTTTATTAAAAAGTGTCAGAAATAATGCCAATATATGACAGTATTTGGTAGTTAATTAGTAAACATGAATCTTATGTGAGACTTAGAAAATTTCATAGGAAGAGAATGTTATTAAGATACTCTTACAATATTTTCTCAGTTTTTCAGCGTGATACATTTAAAACACGCGTTAAACTCATAAGCTGATGGAAATATAAATACCTAGCATATTTCAAAATTCTCAAAATAATTTATATAATCTTCTTATATTAATTTGTATATTATTTATAAGAAACCGATCAATTACTTTATTATTAAAGACAGTATTATTTTAAAACAACAATGACAAGAATTTCTTCAAGTAACAAGCAATCGGACATTGTTGGATCGAAATTAGATTCTAATTCTCGATAGTTTTTTTTCATTTTTATATCTTTTTCTTATTTACTGAAATAATATAAGATTTACTGAAATATTTTATACAGCATTAATATTTGAAACGTAATTTAGTTTTCATTATCTTTCTTTTTATGAAAAGATATTTTTTTGATGGAGTTTATGAGGTGCTATCACTCATAACAACCTAGCAATTTGGTTATTTGGATATATGACACATTGTTTTATTGTTTCATTGTGTTTCTTATAAAAGAAGAAATATTTAAAAAGAAATATTGAATTAGTTTATCATAATCTGTTATAACTACCATTTTTTAACTTTGTAAGAACCAACCTATAGATTCGGGAACACCATTAAATATTTTACAAACAATACTATTTAAATAAAATACTACAAAAAGATTAAAAATGTTGCTTGTAATCATATTTGCTGAGGGACAATTTTTCCTTATTTAGCCTTATAAAACTCCTCACATGCAGTGGCTAATTCTCATCATCATAATTGAGATTGAGTGATTCATACATTTATACTACCAATTTTTTTTCATTCGCATTACCTAAAACATAAGTGGAAGTATATGTTTAGCACAGATATTGAAGAATGCATTTCTTCAGTCAATTGTGACATTTTCAGTGTATTTTTCTTCTAGAAACTCTGAGAAGGTTTTCTAACCACGGATAGCGTCTACCGTCTAACTCTTTTGCCGCGGCAGACTTTCGCAGTGTTTAGGGGGGAGACTGTTAACACTAGAACTGGAACAACTGTATAAATAGTTGCTACTGTTTTAAAACTCATTCCCTATTTTTGGTTCTGGTCTCAACTGTGAGGCTTAATAACCACTACAAACAAAGAATAAAACTAAAAGTGAACTATAAAAGACAATGAATTTCTATCAACCATCACTATCCTTATATGATGTACTAAATGCATTATCAAATCAGGGTGAGGGCCAACAAGCTGCCAATTCCAGACGAAACGCAGATTCTTCGACACCATTCTACGATATGTATGGTAAAGGACCATCCCATCATCATCGTCAACATTCACATGCCCATCCACGTACTCACCCACACTTCCATCATCAAGCACATCCACATCCGCACCCACATCCACACTCACCTCCTCCTCCACAACATCCTTTTGACCATCCATTTGCTTCCAGTCGTTATGGACCTCAACCCTACCCATTTGCAGCTCCATTTGGTGCTGCACCACACCCATTTGCCACAGACGGTCCTTTCTCAAGAAGAGCACAACCTGCTTATTATTACAGTCCTCAATATGCGTACGAGGACAACAATGATGTGGATGAGGATGACGAAAAGAAGAAACAGCAAAATGAAAAGGAAAGTGATGAAGACACTGATGACGTTTATTCAAGAAACCCCTTCTACTACCATCAGGATAATAGAGGGAAACTACCACAAACGCATCCATTTATGCAACAATCTGCTGGGAATCCACTCGCTAATCTGCTAGATTCTCTTATGGGGGTCGGTCCAATTGAACCACAAACTGATTTTGATTCAGAATCTGAAGTTGAAGCACAAGATGAAAAGAAACAAGAAGAGAGTTCTGAAGAGGAGGAGGTAGAGAAGCACGAAGATGTAGATCGTGATTTTGAAGAGGTCAAAGTCCCAAAGGGACCTATGGAAATTTCAACTACTGAAACTGCAACTGATGAAATAGAAGATGAACAAGAAAAGAAAGACCAAGCCCCACCGTTGAAAGCACCCATTCCAATCAAAGAAACGAAACCTAAATTAAAGAGAAATTCTTCTTCTTACGCACATTTATCCGCTCCTTCGCCAATACCGGACCCATTACAAGTTTCCAAGCCAGAAACCGGGCTAGATTTACCTTTTTCTCCAGAAGTGAACGTTTATGACCTTCCATCTCATTATATGACCATTTTTGCCTTACCAGGTGCAAATTCAAGAGCGTTCAAGATTGATTATCATCCTTCATCACATGAACTATTAGTGAAGGGGAGCGTTGAGGATAAATTTGGAATTAATGAAAAATATTTAAAGATTACAGAGTTAAAATATGGTGCTTTTGAAAGAACCATAAAATTCCCTGTATTACCACGTATCAAGGATGAAGAAATTAAGGCAACCTATTCTAATGGGCTATTGCAAATTAAAGTACCAAAGATAATGGATGGTTCCCAAAAACCAGCTCCAAAGAAGAGAATTATTATCGAAGACGTTCCTGACGAGGAACTTGAATTCGAAGAGGATCCAAATCACGTTGAGGTAAATTGAAAGAAGATAATAAACGTAAATAGAAATCATACAGAACATTATATAATTTTCAGCAATCTCTAAAAGAAATAAGTCTAACACTGATTAGCTACTTGAATTATATTCCATTTCTGGTAAAATTTAGCCGCCATTACGCCTTGAAATCAATATCCGTGACTAATGCGTTTTGAATCTGAAAAATTTTTAGTAGCAGAATAACGAACTTTGATAAAATCGTTATAAATGAGACCATCGATTTAACGTCAGATAAACTTGTACTTACCATTAAGTATTAAAAGTGCAAAAAAGTTATACCAGTTCACACCAAAGATGTCTAACCCATACCAAGGTAACGACCAGCAACAAGGTAATGGCCAGCAACAAGCCAACAACTACCAACAATATCAAAACCAAGCTAATGGTTACCAAGGATACCAATCTTTCGTTCCTCAACAAGGTGGTTATCAAAACTACCAACAACAACAACCTCAGCAAGGTGGATACCAAAACTATCAACAAGGTGGATATCAAGGTTACCAAGGTTACAACCAACAACAACAAGGTGGATACCAATCTTACCAAGGTTACCAACAAGGTGGATACCAAAATTACAATCAACAACAAGGTAATCGTGGTGGCTACAAACAATACAATCAAAACCAACAAAGTTATGGAAACTATCAACAGCAACCTCAACAAACTCAAGGTATGTCTTTAAAGGATTTCCAAAATAACCAACAGACTGCTCCTCAAAAGCCAAAGGTTAAGAAGACTTTGAAATTAGTTTCAAGCTCTGGTATTAAATTGGCTAATGCTACCAAGAAGGTTGAAGTTGAAAAGAAGGAAAACCCTGAAAAGGAAACTGAAGCGGAAAATGAGACTTCTGAATCTGCAGAAACTATTCCAGTAAAGAAAGAAGCCAAGGAAGAATTACCAAATGTTGCCGATTTGAAGATTTCAGATAATAAGGAGGGAATTACTGCCGATGCTGCTGCGTCTAAGGCTTCAGCCGCTACTGAAGTTGCTCCAACGAGTGCCGATACTTTGATCAGAGAGCAGGAAGAAGAAGTTGACGAAGAAGTTGTCAAGGATATGTTCGGTGGTAAAGATCATGTTTCTATCATCTTTATGGGTCATGTCGATGCAGGTAAATCTACTATGGGTGGTAACTTATTGTACTTAACTGGATCTGTCGACAAGAGAACTATTGAAAAATATGAAAGAGAAGCTAAAGACGCTGGTAGACAAGGTTGGTATCTATCCTGGGTTATGGATACTAACAAAGAAGAAAGAAATGATGGTAAGACCATCGAAGTGGGTAAGGCTTATTTCGAAACTGAAAAGAGACGTTATACCATATTGGATGCTCCAGGTCATAAAATGTATGTCTCTGAAATGATTGGTGGTGCTTCCCAAGCTGATGTAGGTATATTAGTTATTTCTGCTAGAAAGGGTGAATACGAAACTGGTTTCGAAAAAGGTGGTCAAACTCGTGAACATGCTTTGTTAGCCAAAACTCAAGGTGTCAACAAGATGATCGTTACTATAAATAAGATGGATGATCCAACTGTCAATTGGTCTCAAGAACGTTATGAACAATGTGTCAATAACTTGATTAATTTCTTAAAGGCTATTGGCTACAGTAAGCAAGATATTATTTTCATGCCAGTATCTGGTTACAGTGGTGCAGGTTTGAAGGATCGTATCGACCCTAAAATTTGTCCATGGTATTCAGGTCCATCTTTGTTGGAATATTTAGATAGTATGACTCACGTCGATCGTCATGTTAATGCTCCATTTATGTTACCAATTGCGGGCAAGATGAAGGATATGGGTACCGTCGTTGAAGGTAAGATTGAATCCGGTCACATCAAGAAGGGTCAATCTACGCTTATGATGCCTAATAGAGTTACTGTTGAAATTCAAAATATCTACAACGAAACGGAAAATGAGGTCGACATGGCTGTTTGTGGTGAGCAAGTTAAATTAAGAATTAAGGGTGTTGAAGAAGAAGACGTTTCAGCTGGTTTCGTCTTGACCTCTCCAAAGAACCCAATTAAGAATGTTACCAAATTTGTCGCCCAAATTGCCATTGTAGAATTGAAATCTATTATGTCTGCAGGTTACTCCTGTGTCATGCATGTCCATACTGCTATTGAAGAAGTGACCGTTACTAGGCTTCTACACAAACTAGAAAAAGGTACCAACCGTAAATCTAAGAAGCCACCTGCATTTGCCAAGAAGGGTATGAAGATTATTGCTGTTATAGAGACCGAAGTTCCTGTGTGCGTTGAAACATACGAGGATTATCCACAACTAGGTAGGTTCACTTTGAGAGATCAAGGTACTACCATCGCTATTGGTAAGATCATGAAAATCATCGAATGATTTGGTTAAAATTCATAAAAAAATTCTCTCATTAAGTTAATAACAATCTCATATGTAGTTATTTTGTACATTTATAATATCATAATCATATAAATTACTAATTGGAATTTTATAACGTAGTAGTGTACATGAGTATCCATCTTGACTCTGTTTATGTCCATAGTAGCTTACTTACCGGTAATGGGAGACTCATTAAGTTCCTTAAATATCCTTATCAAACTTTCTACACCTTCGATTACATTTATATCGTATCCTCTCCCAGGTGTAAACCTAGAATGTGCAAAATCGATTAAAGACATTGAACTTAAAGGTGTTTCCTTCCTGTCACTATCATCTGGACTCTCATCAGTAACTTCTTCCTCGTCAGAAAGTTCATCATTTTCATTTACAAAATCACCTCTCAAGATTTTGTCATCGTCGGCTTGTAAATCCCACCTACTTGAGTCACATTCATATATAAAGAGGAGACTACTAGAAATCATGCTTATTTCTTCATTCAGCAAAGTATTGTAAAATAACTGTAATCTTTGGTAAAAAATCTCCTTTAGGTTTCGTCTTCTCTCAAATGATAATTCTGTGGCACTAAAATAGATGTCAAATGCATCTTTAATGTTATCTATTGTTCGACTTCTCCCAAAAAATTTATTAACATAAATGTAATCGTCGTCTTCAAAATCGTTTTCATAATGAGATTCTTCTAAAGACTTCGTCCTATCATTTTTCCATATTTTCATACCACATATTCTAAACCCCAAAGAACCTGATGTTGTTTCTCGACTAACCTTTTGCAACCTCTTCTTCTTTTCACTCGGTGCATTATCATCGTAGAGGACTTTTCCTAATTTTATATCCAAAATGTTAGGTTTTACAAACCCCCTCAGAAGATTCTCCAGGACGATATATCTTTTTGGACACATCTTTTTTGAAACTGAGTCCTTAATCACCTGTTTCAAAAGTGATTCGTCTATATTCGAATCCTTTAACACATGTACGTTCTCTGGTGGAATAGCATTGCCTTCATCAAGAATTCCCAAAAATGTAGGCATCCATGAGATTAAAGATACATCACCACTATCAAGTTCTCTTTTGTCTTCCGTTTCCTGAAGGAATGATCTTTGCTGGATATCTTTATAAAAGGTTACTTCTTGTTCATATGCAGGTTTAAAGACCAACAATCCATCATCATCCGTTAACGTTCCATCATGACCTGCTGCTTTATGTCTTAATTTCTTATATTTTTCCATCTGCCTCACCATAGCAAGGAAGGGTATCTAATATAAACTTCCCAAGTATACGTATAAGCCTGCATACATGTAGTTATTTATCTTTTCAAGTTCGGCGCCTACTGAAATTTTACCGAACTACGAGGTAGAAACTATGAAAAGCATAACAAGAAATACATTAGTTCGTAATCAAAAGCTGGAATTGGTTGTGCATTTCTACAATGTATCCAAAAAGCTGATTCTATTTCTGTTTCTCTCTAACTAATACTACATGAGCAAAAATAGGATTATTTGGGATATTTTTGTTAAAAAATTGTCTTCAATTCTTAGTGTCACTAATTGTAAACTCCTTATTCTTACAATTTAAATACTCATATACCTTCGGTATTCATGCGAAAAGTGTTTATAGTTTATCGTGCCTAATCCATTAGCATATATCATTGATTCCAGATATTACACAATGTTAACCGCTTCATATCTTATCTAATCACTTCCAAAGAAGTAGAGAAACTATAATATATTGCAAGAAATACTAAAATAAAAAATCGACCGTCTCAATAGCATGCTAACACTGGTTAGCTAGCATACTTAAAATTGGAATAAGTGACATTTTGTACGCTGGAAAAATAATGAGAGTGCATTACCCGCTGTTGTTCAATTAAGCTGACCAATAAGCGTAAGTCCCTTGCGCGATGTTGCAAGAAAAACAAATTTTGGCGCAACGAGCCCGTCAGCGAACTAGTCTAAAAATATTTTAGCGGGAAAATTAGAAGGAGTTCTCCCACCGGCTCTAAATATTTCTCCTTCTAACTAACAACTTCTTCCTTTCTACCTCTCTCTGCCCTCGGGTTCTTTCCAACCTAACCTCTACTCTAGAATCACATCACTAGGACACGGACACCAACATTTACTGTACAGCATGACTACTGATCCATCTGTCAAGTTAAAGTCCGCTAAGGACTCTTTGGTATCATCTTTATTTGAGCTATCCAAATCTGCTAATCAAACTGCTTCATCTATTGTTGATTTCTACAATGCTATTGGCGATGATGAAGAAGAAAAGATAGAGGCATTCACCACCTTAACTGAATCTTTACAAGCTCTGACATCTGCTGCCAATCAATTGCATGGTATCAGTTCTGAATTGGTCAATCCAATGGATGACGACAAAGATGGTCCAAGTTCTTTGCCTACTCCAACGAAACCAGCTGCTAAGAAGAAGGTCGAACGTGATCCAAATGCTCCAAAGAAACCTTTAACCGTTTTCTTTGCCTATTCTGCCTATGTTCGTCAAGAACTTCGTGATGAAAGACAAAGAAATGGATTACCACCACTGTCTTCTACAGAAATCACTCAAGAAATTTCAAAGAAATGGAAGGAATTAAACGATACTGAAAAGGAAAAATGGAAACAGGCGTACAATGTTGAATTGGAACACTACCAATTAGAAAAGCAAAAATACCTAGAAGCTAAGAAGAATGGTACTGTCCCTATTTCAGAAGGTCCAAACCATGCTCCAATTCCATTCCCACAAGATTTACAGGAAGATCAATATCCATCTCATCAACATAGCGAAAAGAGAAATCGTGACGATGAAGCTGCCACTTCAGGTGAAAAAAAGAAGAAGAAAAAGAAGAAGGATAAGAAGAAGGACAAGAGTAATAACACTTTGTAATTTCTTTCCGTTTACTCGCAAGCTATAGTGAATTGGTCATTGATTGACTTTATATTTTGGAAGCGGTCTTTTAACCGTTTATATGTAACGTATATAGATACGCAGTATATGTAATATTATCTATCTGTAATATGTGATTTGTTATGATAATTTGTTACCGTTTTTGCTTTTTCTTTTGATCATATATACATGAGAAACAAAACATTGAATTTACACGAATATTAGTTGCTATTGAGTTATTTATACCAGCGATTCATCTTCTAAAGATGTTTTCAATTTGCCTATCAAATCAACTGTCTTTACTGGTGCATCCTGAGGTCTTTTCCATTCTTCAGGAAATTCATAATCTCGTTTGGATTTCCTTAAATATTTTGCTTTTGTATGCCTCGTGTCCAATGGTACATCTGCAAAATCATCATCATCTAAATTTGTGGCCTCATTCATCAACTTGATAAATGTGTCATTGATATATTTTGCATTTTGTGCCGCCTCAGGGAATTTATCGCATGACATCTTAAATATATCCTTAATATGATCATATCTTGATTTGGCCAACAGTCTGAATTTATGTAATTCTTTTTTACCTAACTCTAATTCCTCTGTCTTGACCCACATAGTGACTTTTTTCTCATGCGGATGCTCCTCACCAATATAACTAGTAAATTTGAATTTTAAAGGATTTAACTTGGGATCTAATCTCTTATATTCCTGTCTATATTGCGCCAATAATGGCAACTCGTACGCAGCTAATCGATTATAAAATCGCTGCTCTCTGTGCTGTGCCACTAAATCTAACGCAGCGGATGGTAATTCATCAAATTGATATGGCCTAAAAGCATATCTAATATCACTTGATCCCACACGCTTAGTTCCTGAAATATTTCGTGATTCAAAATCTTCTCCTCTATAAAGTTTTTCAATATCTTTCTTTGGAGTATCTGTTAAATCTGAAGTAAGAAGTAAAGCATCTAGTTCATCTTGACAAGGTTTATAGGAGAATCCTAATCTAGCCACTCGTTCTCTGTATAATTGAAGAATCCGTTGCGGAGGTAACACCTTCCATTTTGCTGGTTCCAAATAAAGTAGACTCTCTTCAGAGTTCGTTTTCTGAAAAAGACCACGCCATTGTATTCTTGGGTAACATTTTAGAATTGACTTCATCTCATATACATTTATCATCAGTAAAATATTATCCAAAGTTAAACCATTCGAACCTTTTTTAATAAATATTCCTTGATCCCATCCTTATATTCTCAATTAAAGCGTTAGAACTACTTGGATCTTCGTTACCCAGTTGTAAAATTTAGAACGCGAACTGTTTTCACCTTGACGGAGGTTAATGTCAACATCGAAAATGACGATGTACTGGAATTATGTTAATCACAATCAGTTGGAACGGAAATAAGCGCCATTTTGGGTATTAGCGCAAGTAGATAACCCGTGGAATCCATTTAGCATATATAATGCCCAGAATAGGAAGAAGGGGGAAGGGTCCAAAGGAACAGCTCCCAAGGCTTGAATTCAATGATGATGCACCATCTAAATTATTGTCATCCATGTTGAAGACTCTAAATTTGTCCTTTGAACGTGATATTGGGATGCTCAACGGGAGAGCTATAAAAACTATACCACCAAGGAAAACTTTAGTTGAATTACAACAGAAATTAGACCAATTGAACGAATTATTTGGTAATATTGTTAAAAGTGATCAAGAGAGTATCGATAACATTACCAAACTTAGAAATGAAAGAAACAAGGAAAGAGAAACGAAAAAACAAAAACAATTTGATCTACCAAAGGGTCCTAAGGCTCAACAACAAAGATTGAAAAGTCTACCTACAGGACCTGCGGCACTAGTAAGGTCGGAAACCGGAAAGGAATCTTCAAAAGATGCTGTTGCTGTTGTTCACCAATCTCATAATGTTGCTGATAACGCTTCAAAAAGAAGTGAAGCCGATCAGGTTTTTACGGAAGGGACATCAAAAGATGTCATTTCAGGATTGGAAGATAGCAAAGAAAAAGAATCATTACGAATCATGTCAATATCTCTTAATTCTGATGACCAAGAGGCAAAAGTAGATTTGGATATTGATCCTCTGAAACAAAGTGAATTAGAGAGAGAACCTAATAAAATAGAGTCGTTAACTTTAATGGAAACTCAAGATGAATCCAAAAAGAGACCCCTATCACCTACAGATACTCAGTCGGCAGCCAAGAAACCGAAATTAGATGAAGAAACACAAAATTACAGGATTGACACACACTTGATGGAGAACGATCCTTCTGTGAAAAATCCAAAATCCAAGTTTGTTGTATCACAAACTTTACCAAAGGCAGCAGCTGCATTGGGGTTATATAGTGAAGAGGGACTAAATACGACAGGTGAAGACTTCTTAAAAAAGAAATATAATGTTGCTAGTTATCCAACGAATGATTTAAAAGAGTTATTACCTGGCGAACTACCAGACATGGATTTTTCTTGCCCCAAACCTACAAATCAAATTCAATATAGTACATTTTTATCGTCAGTTGATAATTTCCTGAGAGATTTAAGCGATGGAGATATGAAAACTCTCAAAGAAAAATACATCATACCGAACGCTTTACAAATCGATAAAACATATGATCCCGAAATCACACCATTTGTCATACCCAAACTGGGACCGCTCTACAGCGAAGTTTGGTTTAAAGAGGATGATAGTAAAAATATTGCAAATACATCTCCACCACCGTTACATAATCCGTTAACAATATTACCAAAAGGAAGTGCTAGTGATATTAATGATGATATGTTGGAAACGGAAGATATTTCCTGCGGTCCTCTCGTCTCCAGATTGCTATCTGCGATCTTAAAGGAAGATAATGTTTCTTTGCAAAGCTCGGCTAGCATTAAGAGAGAAGAAGGACATGATAGTGATAGTGAAACAAAGGATATAGATGACTCAAGGTCTCTAATTAGCATAGCTACACCAAATACGGAAGCTGAAGATGATATGATGAATCGTCTAATTAAAAACGGTACAACTAGTTCAATACCAAATCCTGAAGACTGGGAGATTAACAATGTGAATTTAGATTACCCAACATTTGAAGAAAGGCTGAAAAGAGAATTGAAATATGTTGGGATCTATATGAACATGCCCAAAGATGAAAATACAGAGGATGAGGACTTAGATTGGATAACGGGTAGAGAAGACGATGAAATTAGCTCCGAATTAAGGGAATTGCAAAGTTCTTTAAGACAAGTGACGGTAAAAAACCAAAGAAGGAAGAAATTACTTGTTCCATTATTAGAAAGACAACTAGCATGGCAAGAATATTCATCTATTCTGGACGATCTGGATAAACAAATTGATCAAGCATACATTAAGAGAATTAGAGTACCAAAGAAAAGAAAAAAACACCATGGTACTGGTAATGTAATAAATACAGCCGGTAGTGCATCTCAAATTGCTCAGCAAAAGGCCGCTAATTCGAGTCTAAAAGCCTTGCTTGATAAAAGACAAAGATGGATGGATAAGATTGGTCCTTTATTCGACAAGCCTGAACTAATGAAACGTATACCTCGAGTGTCTGTTTTCAAGGATATGGATCAAGAAAATGATAATGATAATGAGGAAGACGAGGAAGATGCCGACGTATTTGATCAAAACGATAACAACAAAGATGTTGAATTGACTGAAGCACAATAGTATATATTTTGAATAAGCGTTGAAATATACCTTTTGTAACTATCTGATGGTAAAAGAATATTGTAATGTAGACCTGGTTTTTTTGCTTATATAATTGATTCTAGTGTAGTCCTACGATGTTATTATAGAAAGCAAAAACTTACCCGGTATATATACGCATATATTTTTGTTTGATCTAGGAACACATAGAAACAAAAAGGAAAGATTTGAGAACCATCTTGACATTTGGAGTCTCAGTATCCGGTTTAATTATTTATTATTCTTAGTGAATTTAGAACAGAAACGATCATTCTGTCAGCGAAAACTATTTAAATAGAAGAATCATTTAAATACACCGAAAAAAAGTCGAATTAAAACTGCATGGAAAAATGTCTAGGGCTAAGAGAATTATGAAGGAGTTGCAAGCTGTGAAGGATGATCCAGAAGCACACATAGGATTAGAATTTGTTAATGAATCAGATATTCATCATCTAAAGGGTTCTTTTCTTGGCCCACCAGGGACTCCATATGAAGGTGGTCATTTCATTGTAGATATTCAAGTACCTATGGAATATCCATTTAAACCTCCTTCAATGAAATTTGATACAAAAGTGTATCATCCTAATATTTCCTCTGTTACTGGTGCTATTTGTCTAGATATTTTAAAAAACGCTTGGTCTCCTGTGATAACTTTAAAATCTGCTCTTATTTCATTGCAAGCTTTGTTACAATCACCTGAACCTAATGATCCTCAAGATGCAGAAGTTGCACAACATTATTTGAAGGATAAGGAAGCGTTTACCAGGACTGCCAAATTATGGACAGAACAGTATGCTTCTCCAGATGGTAGCATAAAAAGAACCGTTGATGAAGCTGAACTTTACGGCATTGACTCAGAGGCAGTAAGCGAATTCGAATCACAAGGGTTCGAGAAGGACAAGATAGTGGAAGTTCTAAGAAGATTTGGTATTAAGAAACTCGATCCAGCAGATAATACCACAATTAACCGTATAATTGAGGAACTGTTGAAGTAGATCTCATAAAAAGATTAGTACATGTGCGCTAATCCTCAAAGACATAACTACATTTTTAGATACAGTATAGTATTCCATATAGAGTCAAAAGAAATAGAATACGACTACCAATATTTTTTTTAATTCTTTTTTTCAAGTAATTATCACACTCAATCACCTATTTCTAGATATGTATGACATTATTATTCATTCGAAGATATAAATGCACCGAAGTGTCCATTGTCATCTTGAGATGCATCCCAAGTTGAACAACTATTATATTTTTATTCTTCCGATTCCCCAGATTTAATCCATTTTTGCACTATATACTAAAAGTCCGCGTTCATTCGCTGCGCATCAACCGGTATAGCTGCTTCAGGGAATATTTAATTATATCAAGATACACTCACTACCTTGACTTCTTGTCTCAACTTCTACTGTACTCTCGAAAGAAGATATTATATTGATCTATTAACCGATCACCAGAAACGCATAATTTTGCCAGTTTAATTTGATAAATTTCCTCTTTGTCCCCAGATTGTTGCATAACGTAGGATCTGCAAGCCAAACTATACTTACCGCAGAAGTTAATATAACTAAAAGATACAATGTACCTCTCAAAATCAATAAAATATAGTGCTTTAAGAAGGGCTCTCCAAACTACCTCCACGAGACAGTTACACAACACAACAAAGGTATGTTTAACTATACCTTTCCTTCCAGTTCTTCCCCAGAAGCCTGGTGGAGTTCAAGGATCTCCAAATGATGCATATATTCCTCCAAAAATGAATAAATTTGAAGGGTCTTACCATTGGTGGGCAGAAAAAGCATTTACATTAACGTCGCTACCTTTAGTTACCGTAGCATCTTTGACATCGGGCCCCTTATCTACCACTTGTGATTCTGTTCTCGCAGTGGGATTATTAGGTTATTGTTACATGGAATTACATTCTTGTATAACTGATTATATTTCGAATAGGGTTTATGGGAAATATCATTACTATGCCTTATATTTGTTGGGTGGCGGTTCTATCCTTTCTTTGTTTGGGATTTATAAGTTGGAAACTGAAAATAATGGGGTAGTTGGGTTGATAAAGGGTTTATGGAAGGGGGAACATTTGGAAGAGTTAAATACTGAAAAGATTAAGAAATAATCAATTATTTTGTTCCTGACTCCCCTCCTCATAAATTCAAACATCTCTTGTACATATATATATATATATATATATATATATGTATATATTTATATCTTCATCTTTTTTTCTTCCTGTTATTTTAAGTTAATATCTTAGTTACTAACTTCGTTTTCCATGATTCCATGTCTGCCTTCAATCTATCTTTACTATTTCGTAGTGTTACCTCTCGAAAAAGCATTAACGGCAGTTCATCAGCGTAAACATCTCTACAATCAAAGTATTTTACTATATTAACTGCTTTTCCTACTGAATCTAATTCCACTTGAAAAAAATCTTGTAATTGGATGAGATATTTTTCAAGAGTATTAATATCAGGTATTTGGCATGTTTGCAATATTTGATCATAAGTCAACTCTCTTGACTGTTCACTCATTGAAATTAGGGTCAATTTACTCAACTTCTCAATCATTTTACTAGTCCATACTATTTGCTTACTATATCGTAGTTTCTCTACATCTTCTATAGTTCCGAAGGAGAAAAGTTCCAATATTTCACGTTCTTCTTCAGAATTAGATAATAACCAATATTTCTTGTAATGAAACACAGTTGGATCTTCTAATAGATATATTATATCTTCTGTAATATTCATGTTTGATAATATTCTCCAGCTACCCTTTAACTATGGCTGTAACTAAGATTTCATTTGATATTCCATCTGGTCTCATTTTTGCATACATGTGCAAGGGACGCGTAAACAATTAGAGACTGCTTTACTTTTTACTCACAAGCTAATAAATTTACTTCAAAAATATCTTTTGAGAATGGATCATGCCAACAATCCTATACAATACTAATTCCAGTTTCATACCAAGATACCAAAAGAATGATTTGCTGAAGTTGAACAAAGTCAAATTAAGATTATCTCATGAAGTAACAACTCGGCAAACTAATGATGCTTCTCAGATCTCCACAGAATCACTACCAAATAAATTGCCTGTCTTCCATAGCTCTCACAAAAAGGACTCTGTTAAATACTTACAACAATTATGCTGTTCTATATATCCTAAAGCGTTACACCAACGTATTCACCATCTCAAAACTAGTCCCGATTTACAGGCAAACGCCTTTATAGCATTAATTCTAGAAAATTTTATTTGTTCATGGTACGGTGTCAAGATTGCAACCGATGATGATGAGTTACTAATTGTATTATTCAATCTATTGCAAAACGCCATTCACTTTCTAACGAACAATGCAAATCATGGGCTCATAGATTGGGAAACTTTGCTGGGAGATGACATTCCATTGTTACTATCTAAGCACATCACCATTATAAGGGAATGCAAATATAACCGAGTACCTAGCGATACAATATACGATCAGTACTGTAAATTATCATTTTTCAAAAGAGACGAATATCCCAATGTCATAACAGATTTTATAAAAGAAGCGATCGGCAATACAGACTCACAGTTGCAATCAACCATACTAGACTCTATATTTAATGATCTTTTATTAAACCATGTGATGGATAGCATGATAGAACCATATTATCTATTGAATGCGATTAATAAAGCATGTTCTAAGATTAGAACTAAAAGGTTTGAAAAATTGGAATTATCAAAGACTAATAATACAATTATATCATTTGGCTCAGTTAAAGATACCGTTAGGAGAATTGTATCATGCATGACGTCCAGGCGATCGATTAGGGAAATGACGCATGTAACATCTATCACCAATCGATACATCTTCGAACTAATAACAAACGATATTCTTACTTTACAAATAAGAAAACCATTTTTATATGGTATATGGAAAGTCGCACAAACAATAATAAGCAAATCATCCAATCTGCAAAGCATAATATGCTATATAATCACTGACACGGTCAATAAGCGATTTTCACTATCATTAGGAGAGGTATTTAATTTGATACGGCATACTTTGTTTCCAACTGACACAGTATTAGGCCCTACGAGAGTTATTCCAAAAACAGATGAGGAATTAGACCCTCTTAAGGTTGAAGTCCTTGATAATATTTGGGAAGTGTGTCTAATGTATAAATTGCATACGCTACTAGGATTAAACAGAGGTGACATGGAACAATTTATAGAAAGTTGTTGTTTAGATAAGCATTGTAACAAAATATTGGTGTGGCAGATATTAGAATGTGTTATTGCTCATGTTAGCAACGCAGATACAGCATCATCTGTATAGAATCGAATCAGCTATATTAGTGACGCTACGCGCTTACATAAGTAATCTATAATTTAAGTATCAAAAATATTTAAAAGCTCTAAATCAGTTACGGTAGAGCTTTGACAATCATACCTATCTCTCTCACTTGATAAACTCTCATCACAGGATATAAAATATAGTACTACGCAGCTTAAGACGTTGAAGATATCCCAAGTTTACTCTAGACAAGATCATTGGAAAGATATTCTCATTAGCAATTCATACCGTAGCGTCGACTTCGTAATCCAGCTAGCGCCCATGTCAAAGTATCCTGGAGAACACTCGAATATACCCAAACATATATTGGAAGCACTAGAACATCAGCCACTCAATCATTTAGTACCGAAAGATGGACTTGCATCCTTAATAAATTCAAAATTATCAGTTAATTTGCCACCTCAAAGAAACCCATTTGATCCTTCTGCTACCACAAATAGCATTGACAATATTGATGAACAGGGCTTTGAGGCGATAGAGAAGAAAACTACTATAGATGAAAAGCTTACATTCAGAAAGCTACGTGGACTTACTCAGGGTGAAGATAATGATCAAATAGGGTTAGGAACAAAGTTATCATCCTTTGCCTTGAAATTCCTACAGGCTAATAATCCAAAACAGATAGAACAAGATTTGAGATATCTAGATACTGAAGAATTTACAAATATAATAGTCAAAAAAGAGAAACATAATCCAAAACGTTCAATTAATGAAATGCCTTTAGATTTGAAGAATGGATCAGAACCGCCTGAAAAGAGGACGAAAGTTATTCCCGCCATATCAATGAATCAGCTATCCTTGGGCGAGCAATATATCAAAGACCTTAGAGTATTACTCGAGTTTATCGGTTATGAGGATGAAATGGATAAAGTCCATGCTGATTTAGAGCATTGGCTAACAATAGGCAAACATCATATTCTCACAGAGACTTTTGTACAGAAATTATCACTAATATTAAAAAATATTATTTCGATACCACAAGTGTGGAACAAAGTTGAGGTGGACTGTCTAAAACGATTTTTGGACATGCTGACTAATAATGTTGAGGTAGTATCTAATATATTGATTGATACCTCATCACAAATTGAAAATATTTCTTTGCTAAAAAAAATTGCATATGAATCTATAAATTGTATATTTACAATTTTTGAATTGAAGAAAACAGACAAGAGACTCTTTCTAGAAAAGTATGTGTTAATCCCACTACACTTTATATCTGCTGCCTTTGAATCTAATTGTCAAATGGCTGGGATGACGCAAAATGATATTAAAACAGAAGCCTCATATCTCTGTGAATCTACATCTTTACTTCCCTCTTATATCCAGAATTCACCCTACTTGGACGAGGGTCTCATAACTAAAATTGTGTATACATTCGTTGGAGTTCTCATGGACAATAACTCTGAGTTCACGGATCTGATCTTTTTGAAAAATTACAATGTTTTAGAAAAGATTAAGCATTATTCTTCCGAAATTCTTGTGTCATTGTTCTCTAAACTTCCGGAGCAAAGAGACTTCATACTACAGGAACTACTATCACAGGGCGATGGTTTACCGGTAAAACGATTGCAAAAAAAATTACGGAAAGTTAGTGATGGTATATTTATTACAGATTTTACTCTAACAATTTTGAAGATGCTTGAAAGCATTAATTGCTATAATTATATTGAAGCTTTACCAGAACTTACACCATCTGTACTACCATCCTTAGAGGCTGAAGCTACCAAACAAAGAGAAATCTTGAAGAACTTCTTTGAAACTGTTAATGATACTATAATAAGGCAATTTATCGAAGATACGCCAAAATTTCGTCATGTTTTAACGCACTATACTCAAGACTTATCATTACTATTACCCTATCCCAATTGGCCAGTCGTTAGTGAGATACTTGGCTCTTTAATGGAAAAACTACTAGTAATTTTTGATCCTGCAGACCCCAAAAACTCTAACGTTGAATCAGCATCTTTACAAATTCTAGGAAATATAGCAACTACTATATTTCAATTAAAATGCAAAACAGGGTCCGATCGGTCGAAAAATTTGATTGAACTATTTAATTATCCAGAAAGCGTTCCAACATTTCTGAACTGCTTCCAGGATTGTATTGATTATGTTAGGATTACTTCAGAAAGAAAATCAAATGCCGATTTCCTTTGGAGCTTGAAGTTCGTTACGCTACTGAAATTACAAAAATTTGCTCAGAATAGTGAAGAAGGAGATAGCACTCAGAACATTACCACTTTGATTGAAAAAGAAATACTGAGCATAAACAAGAAAGAAATTCCTTCCACTTTAACAAAGGATAATATAAGGATTCAGACGGAATATAATTTGATTCTTCACACTTTCAATATCTTCAATATGAATGAACCGTATCTGAAATTAATTTTATCGTTTTTGGGACAAGATAAAATTAAACTGCAATCCACAGCTATAAAATGTCTTACAATGCTGGCCAATATTGACTCTGAATTTTTAAATAATCCGCTAGTGAAGGATACTATTCAGCAACGGCTAGTCAACTCTTCAGCTTCGGTAAAGGATGCAATCTTAGATCTCGTTTCTATCAATTCATCCTACCTGAGCTTCTATAAACAGATTAATATCAATTTTGATGATGATAGTCTTTTAGTAAGAAGACGTATTTTAAAAATAAATAGTAAAATATATGATGAGACCTCCAATATTGAAACAAAAATATTTGTTGCTTCACGAATCCTTTTGAAAACTGAAGATGAGGAAGATTCAATTATCGAAATGGCCAGGGATCTTCTTGTAGAACGTTGGATTACTCTCAATAACGGACAGTATGATGATATCCTTCAGGAGGAGAAACTGAAAAAGAATATTATTCAAATTATGGCAAGTACCGCATCTTTGAATGAAAAATGTTCACAATTATTTGATTCTTTCTTGAATTTTTATTTGCTCAATGAAAAGATGCACTCTCATTCTGTAAATGAAAAGATAAGGGAAACTTTGAACTCATTGGTAGGCTTTTTGGTTGAGGATATTGTCGAGTTACAGTCACTTGATCCTACTGGTAATGTATCAAAGACAAATAAGAAGAAATACCTAGCTCTTTTAAGCAAATTTTCTGATTGCTCAGGTGTTTTTATTACCAAGGATCATATAACCTCTCTCTACCCGTATTTGCTGTCGGAAGGAGATTCTGAGTTACAGTATCACATTACTTATGTGTTTAAAAACGTATTTGAGAAATTATCTAACTTCAAGCAAAAGTTTCTTTACAATTTAGAAACTATATTACTTAGAAGGCTGCCCAGAATGAATGTGATAGAATTAGATGTAGCAATGCCATTGATATGGGAGGTAACCACTCAACGCGGTGATTATGAAAGAGTTACTAAAGCTTGCTCATCATGTTTTGGGCATTTGAGTCCATATATTAATAAAGCTACCAAGGACCCGCAGGAGATTTCTCCAGATGGGAAGCTTCAACGACTTATATATTTGGCAGCAGGGTTCGCCAGGTTTTGGCCTATAAATATGACAAAAAATAAAGTATCTTATGTTCATGAAAATGAGTCCATATATGAATATGTGACGAAATGTTTACTAGTACTTTCGAGAATTAATATTGCGCATATTATTAGAAGAGTCTCTATCAAGAATTTAACTAAGTTATGTGGAAATTACCCAAAACTTTTTAATTCAAAACATATTCTTAGTCTATTAGATGATGAATTCTGCAGTGATCACTTAGACATAAAGCTAGTCATTTTAGAAAGCTTTTATGATTTTTTCGTGCTGGAAGAGAAGAAATCAATTAGAAAGATAGGTATGGGCAAACCATTATCTTCTAATAAAGATCTAAAAACCAACCTTCTCAAAGAAAAGAAAACTGAATTTATTAACGATGGTGTATGCTCGGCATTAGTTTCAAGATTCCTCAAAAACATACTAGAAATTTGCCTTTCTACTGACGCAAAAAGTTCATTAATTGCTATACGTCTTCTAAAGTTGATATTACAGTATGGATACACAAATCCGACACATTCCATACCTACTGTTATTGCACTGTTGTCTTCCACTAACAAATATATTTGCCATATTTCCAGTGAAATCTTAGAAGAACTGATGGAAAAATATGAGACATTTGTTTTCAGTGCGATACCGAAGGGAATAACTATAGCCTCCAACTATCTATATACGCTAGACTCTGATAGTCATATAAAGCAGCTGCAGTTTTTAAAGTCTTTGCAAGGAATTGTTGGTACTGGGAAAAAAAACTCTACAAAATTCTTAAAAACAATCACCAAACTTATCAACTCCAACTTTAATGATATTGTTGGGCTTGAAATTGAAGATAAAAAGATGCGTTTAATTCTCCTATTATTATCCAATTTCCCTCAGATAAATTTTGCTTCTCAATCTGACTTACTTTCTCTGCTAAAAGATTTAGACATACTCTTAGAACAACTCAAGGAAGAAACGGAAGATGTATTGGAAATATCAGAATCATACATCCAGAACTCTAGTATAATGAATTCTCTTAAAATACAATTAGTAATGTTGGAAATTAGAGATTATATGCTAAGAATTTATGGGATTAGACATGAATGTTTGGATGATAATGAAGCACAAGAATTCGAACTAAAAAATAAGCCGACGCATTCCATTAAAACTGCTGATTCTACAAGTCTTCTTAGTTTAGAAGCAAAGATTTTAACAAAATCTGCACCAGAGTTAAATGCATTATATTTACATACAATGAAGGAAATTCTATAGTAAATTTTGCTAATTGCCTCAACCATAAATGTTATTCTACATAAAAGTAATGTTAACAACAATATATTCATTGTGCCCATAAGGTGTATTTTTTTAACAACAACTATATATTAATTATGCATTCCAGAGTTTTTATAATACTCGGTGTCGGTTACCGTGTGTTCTACAGTCAACTTTGATTCTTTTAGTTTACCATTGAATTGTGACAATTTAGTTTTGTTAAGTTTATGTATTACTGGCTCTGTAACTAGTCTTTGTTGTTTTAACAAATCATTTTTTTCTTTAAAAAAGGAAAACATATCATGATGAACAGAAGAATGCAATAAAGGTATCTTGTTTTGTGGTAAATGTTTGGAAGGCAAAAATGATAGAATTTTATCTGAGTATTTTTCATGAGTAGCATCTTCCAAAGGATTTTCAGTTCTAGAATATTGAACAGGCAACTTTTGTGGTCCCATAGGTTGAATAATACCTCTTTTACAAGTTTGTTCCAATTCAATTCCGCTGTCGTTTCTCAGGTTTACAGCCACTTTCTCTTCACTCACAGTAAATTTGCTCGCACCTATGCTATGTGGTTGCTCATATGTTGAAATAGATTCTCCTATAGTTGAAGGTTCCTCGGCCTGTATAGTTAAAGAAATTGCCTTTCTGTTTATTGGAGTTGCAATTTGATTTGATAGAGGTGGGTGATATTTAAATCTCTTTTTGCTCTTTAGTAATTTCCCCCACAATCGTCTCTCTTCGTGTGACGACTTTACAACATAAGGATTTCTTAGTGGCTCTGCCACAATAGCGTACTTTTTATCTGATTTCACGCCGATTATAATAGATCCACCACATTGAGACTCACGTAGTTTTCGTCTATGCTTTTTAATATCATTTATATCCATGTTGTTCTCATCTTCATCCGAAGAGCTATGATACTCTGGATACAATAAACTTCTATCAACATTTCTATATATCCGTGGCCAACTTCGTAATGGATTAATTTTGGCATTTTTTCCCTTAGTCGCTTTTTGAATTCCAGTTAATCCGACACTTCTCCTTTTCATTAAATTAAATTTCTGAAGCATTGATCGAATAGTATCTATAGTTTGAGCCCTTTTTCTTGTCATCTCATCATTATCAGAGGGATTATTAATCTTCGTTACCTTTTGTAGTGTCATTGGCCATGTAACCATATCCATTTTTTCCGCAATAAGGGCAAGTCTCTCAGCTTCATTTTCACCTTCGTTGATATCTTGTTCTATCATTCTATTTTCGTGTCGTAACATCTTCTTATGGAATGGTTCATACATAGAATCTGTTAATGGATCAGCAAGTCCTTCAATATTCCTTGTGTTTACTTTTACCTCATGTTTCTTTATATCTAAAATCATATCAACAATTAACTTTTTCGTATTGTCAGCATCGATCTTATCTTTCTTGACCAAATTGGGTCCTTCTGAAATTGTATTAAAATATTTTTTGCTCCTGAAAGTTGGAGGATACCCTCTTACAATTATTTTCAGTTTCTTAGTTGGATTAATTTCGTACTCATCAGAATCAAAGTTGAATTTCTGACATTCTGTTTCCTCTTCGGTTTTGTTTTTGGACCTCAAAGATCTTGAACTTGGTTTTTCAAATGTATCATTGCTGTTACTTGATTCATCCATGACCACTTCTGGTAATTTTAATGACTTAAGTTGTGTTGAATGTTTTCTGAATTGAGGCCAATTGTTGTTTTCAATCCTCTTTTTTCGTTCGTTTCGTAGATATGATAAAAAAAATTCTATTACACATAAACATGAATTTCAACTCACAACAATTGTACATTATATAGGATAATTAATCACCAAGACATGATAATCTATGATGTTTTCGAGAAACAGGACTAATAATCTGCTCCCAAACTACGATGAAGAGAAAGGGCTAGAAGCCGCCAATGAGGGAGAGAGTAAAATTCACCTCTGGAGTATGCGGTCTACGCATGGTAAAAATAAGTTATGTTGGCGATATTTGTCCTATTTATTATTACTTTGGACAGTTATTATACATCATTGTGAACATGTGGTTGTTAAAAGGGCTATGAAGGAATGTAACTGGTCAAATTGGGAGAAGTGGCCTAAAGGTTCTGAAAGTCATAAGGTGGCCTTTTTCGCCGATCCACAAATTATGGATAACCATTCTTATCCAGGACGCCCTAGAATTGTCAATTACTTTACTAGAGTCTTGTTGGATCATTATCATGGAAGAAACTGGAAATACATTCACTACTATTTGAAACCCCATACTAACTTTTTCCTAGGAGATTTATTTGATGGTGGAAGATACTGGGATGACAAGTATTGGTTTGAAGAGTATGCAAGGTTTAATAAAATATTCCCCAAGAAAGAATCAACGAAAACGGTGATGTCATTACCTGGAAACCATGATATCGGATTTGGTGATACCGTAATAGAATCTAGTCTTGAAAGATGGACATCATATTTTGGAGAACCATCAACGTATCTAGACATAGGAAACCACACATTTGTTCTTGTTGATACAATTTCATTATCAGATAAGGTTAACACCAATATATCTGCAATTCCTAGGGAATTTATAAAAAATTTTGCAAATAGTGAACATCCATTACCCAAATTCTTATTGACGCATGTACCATTGTGGAGGGATACGAGACAACAAAGATGTGGTCTATTAAGGGAATCAAAGAAAGCATTTCCCATTCAAAAGGGAGATCAGTATCAAACTGTCATTGATGCATCACTTTCGCAAGAAATTTTATCACATATTCAACCTCAATTTTTATTTTCTGGTGACGATCATGACTATTGTAGAATTACACATACATACAACGGTAATGGTCAAGTCAAAAAAGTTGAAGAGATTACTGTCAAGTCATGTGCCATGAATATGGGTGTAAGTAGACCAGCAATTCAGTTACTTTCTTTGTACAACCCTAATCATCTATCGGAAGGTGAAACTTTTCAGACTGAAATGTGCTATCTCCCTAATCCATATAAACCTTTAAAAATGTATTTACTCATGGTACTGATATCTTTAGGAGTTCTAGGGTATATACACTTGTTCCCCAGATCGTTTAATATGATAGTTGCATCAAGATTGGAAAATTTATCCAACAGTAAGACAACCCCAGAAGTTTTACTACCCACTACATCATTGTCAAGTGAAAAGAAAGGTCATATCAATGGGTCTGAGATAATGGGTTTCAAAGTTAATGAGTTTACCACCATGGAAGGATTCATACTTAATTGTTGCGCATTGCTTATTGCTGTACTTTCAGTATATTATTATTATTATTTCATCATATAATCTTTGAGATTTTGTATATAAAACTGTTAGAATAGTAAATAATATAACTATAAAACATCTTTAAAGCATATATATTCGATTTTATCATGATGTATCAGTTGATGTGTTTCTGGTTTTTCACCAAATGCTTAAAGCGGCATTCCGAAATGTTAAGCAAGCATCAATTAACTTCAGTTAGCTAGATCTCATTACTAGAAGTGGATACAGCAATCAGGATGTTGGAAAAAAAGATTGATGAATATGAGACCCGTATCTTAAATCATACTAGGGACCAAGATGGTGATAGTGATGCAAGCTTAGATGAGCTAATGGATGAACTAGATGAGGAAAATGAACAATTTTTTTCAAAATATAGGGAACAAAGAATGCAAGAGATATCAAGCCATTTGAAGAAGGTAACTAAGAACATCAATGAATCTGGGTATGGGCAAGTTGTTGAGATAAAAACGGAATCTGAATTGATTAAGATCTCGAGTAGTATACCGAAAATTGTTATTCATTTTATGCTAGATACCTTTGAAAAATGTCGATATATGAACGAAAAATTGGACATGCTGGCTATAAAGTACTTGGACACAAAATTCGTGAAAGTGAGCGTTAAAAATTGTCCTTTTCTTGTTCAAAAGTTAAATATTAAGGTTCTTCCGTTTGTCGTCGGATATCGTAATGGGGTCGAATCGATTCGATTAATTGGTTTTAGCCAACTGGGGAACAATCCAAATGAATTCAAGATAGAAGAGCTAGAGAAATTGCTCTCTTCGTTGGGGATAATCAAATCCTTCTCAAACACTATGGGTATGAAGGACCAGCACAAGATTCGTGATCAGGATAGTGACAGTAGCCTGGATTTATAGATACTGATCACTTTCCTAGGTTCTATCTATTGTAGTTACAGAAAAATTTTGCTTACATAATTTGCTTGTTTAGTAGTTTGTTTGATGTTTGGTGCTTGTACATATGCATTTTTATAAGTTGATTAGACATTGTAAATGTTCTCTATCAGCCAATATGCTAACAAATTGTGATAGATATCTATGTTTGAAAAAAGTTGTAATAAAATTACGATGCTATAAGAAAATTGATGCAGAAAAAACTTCGTGCCGGAAATTAAGAGAGACCCGTTCATTTCAATCAAGTTGTAAATCAGCTAATTGAGAATCATCAATGTCAATATCAATATCAATTAGTTGAGGGTATTCTTCTGAGGCGGCCACATCATCACTTCTGGAACTTTTCCGTTTTAAAGTATCTAATTCTTGATGAAGTCTTTCGTTTTCTGCTTTCAAATTTTCATTTTCTGATAAAAGATGTGCTCTATGAATTTCACTATCTTTTAGACAATTTATGGTCTTTTTTAACTCTACAGAAGATCTAGCATACCCGTCTTTCAAGAAATTGAAGTTCAACATTAATTTATGTGTATTTATTATTCTTCTCTTCATTTCTTGGACTTGAAGCATTGTATATTCGTTAGTCAATTTCTCGGGCAGTTGTGATTCTTGATATGTAGGTTCTATCTTTCTAATAGTTTCACTAGATAATGTAGGTGTTAGTTCTGCCGTTGTCATCTTATCTGCTGATTTTTTAACATATTTTCTTTTCGGTAATGTCAAAGTCTCTATTATTAAGGATGAACTCTCACTCAATGTTGTATTGGATTGCTTTATTTGGTTTTGACTTATGTTAGCTTCAGAAGACGGAGAAAGGGAAATAGGAGATAAATTATTAGTATTAGCTTTCTGCAGATGTTGGCCAGCGCTTTGCATTTCTGTTTTCATTTTCTTAGAATTCGACGATGGTAGTTCTTCTGTAGATACTCTTCTTCTAACATTACCCAATTTGGCTTCGTTCTGTTTGTCTATATCTTCCATTTCTAAGGCAAATAATATATCAGTATCATGTCCTTCAACCAATAAATTATCCAGGGTAAAATTTTTATCAGTTGTTAATAGATTAGAATCCAACAAATCTTCCGAAGTCAATTTAAAAGCTGTTTCCATAACAGCTTCAAATTCTTTTTCAATTGAAGAAGCAGGAGTAGGAGCCGATGGCGACGCAGAAGAAGTAGGCGGAGTAGGGACTGATATTGCCTCATTTTGATTATTCGATCTATGTTTTCCATTCATTATATCAGTTTGTTTATCTAAATTATCAAAATCCACATTTTCCCTTGTCAATAATTGGTGAAATTCCGTGTCGACGTTATTAGAATCGTGTATGCGATCTAATTCTAGATCTCGTTTGCGTTCATCCATAATCTATTCTTGTTGTTGAGTTTCGTTTTTCTCTTAATATTTCACTTACCGAAAATACACCAATGACCTAGTCACAATACTTTGAAGTGCAAAGCAAGTAATTGTACAGCAAACTATATAAGACTCTTTTGTGATGCTATTCTAATTAGTCTTATCGTTATACTAATTTTTTTTTTTTTTGCTCATCGCCGCATTTTCTTTTTTTTCGGAAAATGAAAAAAATTACCAGTTCGTTATAAATGACATTTCTATTATGCTAGCCGCCGGGTTACATGATCGTATATAAGTTGTATAGTCTATCTAGCATTACCACCTAATACCCATTTATCTAAATTATCATCACTATTACTGTCTCCATAAAGATCTATCGAGATAGCTTTCTTGTAGGTAGTTTGGGGCGTAGTGTTTATGGTGCTCGATGTGCTGGGGGCGGTGCTATTGATGGCTTGAGTTTTTTTTTCCAAATTGGAATATATAGATTTAAAGTAATTCATATTATTATCCTCTTCATCACCATAAATATCTATTGATTGAATTCTCTTGATATTTTGAGCCCTTATTGTGCTCGTACTTTCTAGGTCTTCATTTTTACTGCTATTATTGTTGCTATATTGATCTGTGGAAGTATAGGTTGACATCGACGTTATTGAATTGGAAATAGAGTTGGAAATGCCATACAACATTGCATCCTCATCTTGTAATGATCTAAAATTTAATGACATTTCTCTCATCTTATTGTTATTATTTTTCTCTATCAATTTATCGAAAATATTTGATGCTGTTTGCTTTCTGGACTCTTCAAATGATTTAAAAATTAAATTTGTTTCAAATAATGAATTAGAAGATGAAGTACGATGCAACGATGGGTTATTAATTGTTGCTTGGTTACAATTCGTTGAAAGTTTTTTCCATTGTGTATCAAGTTTTGTAGTTGGAGCGTTCAAAGTTTGTAAAGATTGATTGGAACTATTCGCACTAGTTGAAGGAGAAGATAATCTAGAATAGAACTCTGGTGGTATTAACCCATTGGCATTCCCATTTGTGGTATTCAATTTTTTGGCCTTTAGTTTTTTGGTAGACTCAGTCTGATCTCCAATGAATTGACCGTCATGAATATAAATGTTTTTAAAACTAGAAATTGAGTTAACTTTTGAAAGTGTACTTGAATTCGTAGCCTTATCGTCACTTTGTATGAAGGGACCTTTTAAAGCTGGGTCCATTAAACTTAAGGATCTGAATCTATTTTTCCTTTTTATTACATTATTACTATTATTGTTGTTGTTGTTACTGTTTTCTTCATTACTTAATAATTCAAGGTCCATTATTGATGCAGTTCTTGAGAGTAAACTTGGAGCATAAAAGCTTAGACATTCATTGTCATCATCGTTGTTATCAATTTCATCCTCATCATCATATTCCTCATCTGTCTCAAAAGGATTATCTAAATTATCATCTTCTTCAATATATTCAATTATACTGTTTTCCATTGAGGTATTTGACGAACGGGAATTTAATTTATGTATTACTTGGGAATGGGAATACGGATGTAGATGATTTAACGAAGGTTCCATATCAGGTATATGCAGCGGTTGTGGTGACGATATAGGTGTAATCAGTTTTGCCATTGATGGCACAGATGGTAATGATAATAATGAGGTGGAAGATGATAATGATGGAGATCTAGAATGCTGTGGTTGTCTTTTATCTATTAAGGAATTGATATTACTTGTGGGTATTATTGTCTTTATTAGGGTGTTATCTGTCTTGTCAGACATTATGCTATTATTCATAGTCTGTGGAGATGGAGAAGATATATCATTATGCAATGTGTCCGTATTGAAAAAATGAGCTCTGTTTGATCTTCTATTTATGGACAGCGATCGTATTCTTATTGATCTATCCTTGTTTGATGTCAGGAGTGAATTTTGAAAATTTAATAAAGATGAAGACTCTCTCTTTAAAGGCAGTGGAGATGTGGTGTCCTCTGTTGATTGCTTATTTGCACTGGTACTCGTACTGGTTTCATGCAATTCTTTAATAGACTCTTGAGATATGAAGTTAGTCAAAGGTTTGTCCGATAGTATCGTCAACAATGCTTTCACACCGGTGTTATTTGTGATGATAGTGATAGACTCTAACTCATCTGGTGGAGATGTTGCTGGATTTCTTTTATTGCTAAATTTTTTATTCAATTTGGTGAAATAATCCTTGAATGGTGAAGAAGAAATGGAATTTGCGGATGAATTATATGCGCCAATGTTAATAAACTGTATAATATTCTTGTTTAATATATCTTTGTTTAAGAATGTAGTAAACCATTTTAATGTGGTAGGTGTGACAGATAATTTAAAGTTCAAATCTACTTTATTTAAATTTGTCAATGACGACAGAGTGGAGTATATTGTTTCTATTTGATATTTCATTGTTTCCACGTATCGGAGAGACCCAGAAGATGCAATGGTAATGGAAACATGTTTTTTCATAGTGCTGTTTAAACATTGATCTTTGAGAAAATCCCAAAAGGAATGTTTGTTATTATTAGTGAATGAATCTAGGATACTTTCCTTCAACCGATGCAGTTTAAATTTTCTGTTCAATTTCGATAGTTTGTTATGTTTCAATTCGTCATTATAGTAGTCTATTGATGGGATATCAACATAAAGGAAAATATTAAATGATTTAAAATGTCGTATGGTCTCGAAACGGGCAACAGATGCATTATCGTTTAATGATATTGTTGATGGAGGTGGTATATCTGAGTAATTTAGCAAAAACAATGAATCTATTGCCTTCACTGAAACTTTTGGAGAATATATTTCACTTTTGTTTTCCATAATATGAATATATGCTATGTCACTTTGTGTGTAATGCTACGATAAGCTTGATCTATATATCTTCTGATGATGGGTTGTTCTTTTTTCCTTCCTTTGAGAACCTTCTAGAGAATAAATAGGTTCCAAGAACCATTAATACACCGTGTCTATTATTTAGAATATAGCGTAATGTTATTGTTGAGAAGGAAGTGCAAGCAGAGATATTGTTGAATAACTGTTACAATTGCCAATGTGGATCAGATGAGTAATTTTTCAGAGATTTGAGCCTTCGTACAGAACAAGTTACCCAGGCCGCAGTTAATATAGGATTCCCGAAGGATTCTATTGTTATTTGCTTATATAATCAGGCATATATGGTAATGAACCGTTGTATTAAAGTGACAGTGATGGTAATAGTGGTGCTGGTAGTCAGCACCCTTCTAACGCGTACTTTGGTGCTATAACATCCGTTTTCCTCTCTGTCGCCAGATAATAAATCCTATATGGCACTTGCTGGTCCATCAATTAACTGTATTAGGAAAACAAAGTGGATGCACAAAGCGCCAAACGCGTGAAATGCAGGATAATGCATCTTGAAAAAATATTTTCTTGCAATTTGGCGTTTTGGCGTCACATACCCTACAAAGATATATATATATATAATACTATTCAGAGTATGGTCCTCTAGTATGTGCTAATATTAAGCTATCCGATACAGAAGGGAAATCAAGAACCAAAAATAGAAGAAAATGTCGAGACTACAACAACTCCCATTGACACCACCGTCATCCACGGTCAAAAAACCTTCATCATCCCTTTTAGAGTCACATGCATTATCTATAAGGCCCAAGAGACTATTCACATCTCAATTGAAGAAATCCTTACCAAGAAAAGCAACTTTAAAATACCGTCCCACTAAAAACACAATACTAGCAATTCAAGATTACTTAGACGATTTAATAAAAGAAACTAACAAGGATCTCAATTTCTTACGCTATGCATTCAACCAGGCTCAGAAAATAATTGTCATATCTGGTGCAGGTATATCAACAAATGCAGGTATCCCAGATTTTCGTTCTTCAAAATCATCGTTACTAATGGACAATTCAACAAAATCGTTATTTGATTATAATTATGTTTATTCTGATAATGAGACAACGTCACGTTTTAATGGTTTAATGAATCGATTGAATGACCTGTCAAAAAATGCAGAGCCTACGAATTTCCATAGATTGTTGAATAGGTTAGCCACAGAAGGTAGATTATTAAGATCTTATACACAAAATATTGACGGTTTGGATAATAAATTAAATTTGTTAGGTAAATTGACTGTTCAGTTACATGGTGATGTAAATTTTATGTCATGTAATTTATGTCACAAAACATCTCGTTATGATTCAAATTTGTTTCAAACTTCTGACGATTATATGGAGGCAAATTTGGTACCTGATTGTAATGATTGTCTGGAACTACAAAATTTGAGAAAGAAAGTTGGTTTAAGAAATAGAAGTGTTGGGAAATTAAGACCGAAGGTTATTTTATATAACGAATTGCACCCTGATGGTGAAGAAATAGCAAACTGGAATAGAATCGACTTGAGAAAAACTCCTGATTGTTTGATCATTGTTGGTACTACATTGAAGATTCCTGGTGTGATTAGTATGGTGAAGAATTTTGCACAAAAGGTTCGTTCCAGAAGAAATGGTATCGTACTTCTTTTTACGAATGAAGCTCCGTCACAAAGAATTTTAAATGTGATAGGTGATGTTGATCTAATCGTCCTGGGAGACTGTCAAGAAGTTCCAACCTTATTGTAAGCACTACATATTCATTCGTTTATATAAATAAAGGAATCCCATTTTTTTATAAAGAATATCTATTTAGGTGTGTAGCTCATATTTATTATGCAATCATGGACAAGGGAGGCGGGACATCAGGAACTTTACCCAATGAAAACCTTAATGACTTGAATTGTTCAAGCACTTCAGGCAATAAATCCTCCTCCTTAACTGGCTTATCTATCTCAGACAAAATACCTTGAATAAATCTGGTATTATTACCATTTGTTTGCGGCACATTATTGGATACAATTGGTTGGCTAATATTTTTCGTCGTTGTCTCAAACGGTGAAGAAGTGGTAGCAGGTGCTTGAGGAGCTGATCCGAATGGTGATACGGTTGTGGTAGCATTGTTCATGCTATCAAACGGTGACGTCTTGCCAGTATTATCTGCGGATAATCCAAACAGTGATTTAGCAGCCGTTGCATTGCCAAATGCAGATGTTGTGTTCGTCGTAGTATTAGTAGTCGCCATACCTGTTCTCCCTGCTAATGTACCAAACGGTGAAGCATTTGACGTAGTAGGTTGGTTTTGCAGTGTTCCAAATGATGAACTTCCGAATGCTGGTTTACCAAACGGACTGCTCACACCTGCAGTGTTTGGACCCAAAGCACTTGATCCAAATACACTTGTTGTCGTTGTATTATTACCTTGTGCTGGTGTACCACCAAACCCCGTCGAGGCAAATGGACTCCCAGTGGTAGGATTTGCCTGATTTGTAGCACCAAATGCTGAGTTTGTAGTGTTCGAGGTTCCGAATGTTGAAGCAGTATTTTTTGCTTGTGGTGCACTACCAAATGCAGGCTTGCCAAATACAGATGACACAGTTGATCCTCCAAAAGGACTACTTGTATTTTCAGCTGGGGTTGAAGAAGCGAAAGCTGGTTTCCCAAATGCCGATGATCCAGAAGCTCCTCCAAATGCACTACTAGATACTTGATTGCCAAATGCTGGTTTCCCAAATGCTCCTGTTCCTACAGTTGTGCCTGCAGTTGGTGCGCCAAAGGCAGACGACTGATTGCTACCAAAAGGATTGCCGCCAAATGCAGAACCGGAACCTGAATTTGAACCTGCCTGACCAAAAGCTCCGTTACCAAGCGTAGACGATTGAGTAACAGTGGAGTTAGAAGTACTTGCAGTATTTGGTACAGATGCAAATGGGTTTGGTTTAAAGAGGTTGTTCGTAGTAGTTGATGCCATGGAATTATTATAAGATGCTCCTGTTAAATCTAAGGGAAAATCAATGAAGTCTTTTGCCATGGCTAATTGTCCCCGCTCTGTCAATTCTTGTGTATTCTTTTGTAAATACCTAGCAGCCCAATCAGGACGCTCTTTGATACGAATAACACATTGCTGTATATCGCTATCTCTTGCTGTCATTTCTAATTCATATTGGTTTATTGCATTATTTTGACGAGCTTGATAGAATTTCCATCTTGATTCTTCAGGGGAAAAATCTCTATTTTTTATAAGATTAACAGCACATGGTAATCCTAAACTGTATGATGACGATAACGGTTTCATTTGGAAGTGATTAAATTCATCCATGTCTATAGTGATTTCCTTTTGTATCCTAGATAATTGGTCAGGCTTAATAAATTGAAGATACATCTCCCTATCAGATTTTCCTTCTTGAACATTGTTAGCATTACCTTGACCATTGTTTCGGTTTACATAAACATGTGCAAATCTACAATTGCTTCCCTTGTTACACGTACCGTTTTGGAAATATTTGCATGGAGTTCGCTTAGAGTTATTGTTGTTATTATTGTTTCTATTATAACCATACATTCCTTATTTGTGTGAGTAATCGACGGATATGTTTGGTATTGTCTTTTCTGTTGATCGTTTTGTTGCTTAAATTATTCGATGTGATATTTTTCAGCATAGATGTTTACTCGCTTAGCGTGAATAAAAGAAAAAAAATTTCAAATGTAATAAATGATGAACATGATTTAATCTACAACACCTATGTATAAGTGCCATCCATTATATTTATATATAAGTTTGATATTTACAGATCGAATAATTTCCGATTATTCCTATTCGTTTTAATATTTTAGTCTTAGCTACTGTCGAGAAGCTGGTATATCGTTCTCCAATCGTGGGTTGAATTCTTCAGAATCCGCGCCATATTGCCTATTATTATATCTGCGTGGTCTATCAAAGTTGTCATGGAAGTTACGGTTGGAGCGTCCTCTTGATGAATAGCGATTGTTGCTGTTGTCGTAACTGTTTCTTCTGTAGTTCCCACGTCTTCCTCCTCCTCCTCCTCCTCCTCTATAATAGTCATTGAAATCGCCATCTTCCTCTTCCTCTTCTTCCATTTCATTGGTATATTTCTCATCTTCAACTTGGAACATCTTACGAGCTAATGGATTACGCGAAAACCCAATTTTCTCCAAGAAGTATCTGCTTTCAATTGGAATCTTACGTTCGGGGTCGTTTAATAATATTCCGTAGGATCTGGCAATTTCTAATAGAATATCTCTTTCACGGAAACCATACTCTTTAATGCATGCTCTATAGGAAGAGATTAAACTAATTAGCGCCTCAGCAAAATCATCATAATTGTTAATTATATCTGCGAACTCAGTTTTCATTTCTTCAGATGGCTCATACTCCTTCTGATTTTCAATAATAATTTTCTTTTCAAATTTTAATCTTTCTATGAAAGGTAGTTCATCTTTACAGATAAATAAAGTAGAGATACCATCTTTACCAGAACGAGCAGTCCTACCAATTCTATGAATATAATTAGCCAACTCCGATGGAACACCGACTTGAATAACCTCTTTCACGTTGGGGAAATCCATACCACGGGCACCGACATCAGTACACACTAAAAGACCAGCTTTCATTCTCTTGAAATCGTTGACCAAACGGGTTCTTCTTCTTTGTTCAATTTGACCATGGAATTCCAAGACCGGTAAATGGTCTCTGAATTCTTTCTTCAATAACCTGGATAGCAATTTGGTGAATTTTACAGTTGGTGTGAAAACAATGGCTTTATAATCGGGATCTTCTTTAATTTTCAATCTTAAATGTTCCACTGAAGCATATATGTTATGAGCAAAATGGTTAGATAGAACAACAGCCTGATCGATCTTCTCATGGGCTTCAGGTTCATTCTTATCTACTGTATCTAAGAAAAGACATTGTTCTTTATTCATTATGTTATTGGCTAGTACTTGAACTTTTTCATCCAAGGTAGCAGAGAAAAGTAATGTTCTGATATGGGTTTTACCAATATTATTAATATCATTTAATGTCGCTGATATGTGCTCTAAATCTTCTTTGAATCCAATTTCTAATAATCTATCAGCTTCGTCCAAGATCTTAAAATCGACATACTTGAAAAACCTATCAGAATATTTATCCATGACATCAATTAATCTACCTGGTGTACCGATAACAATATTTGGTCTAAGATGTTCCATCTTTCTCATAGCCATTCCGAAATTGGTTCCACCCACTAGTGAAATGCAACCAAATTTCTTCAATCCATAATTGTTATCATGAATCTTTTTAACTTCAGCTTCAATTTGTAGTGCCAAATCCCTCGTAGGTGCAATAATAACACATTTAACCATATACTGACTATCTAGCTTAGTATTGATCAAATGTTGGAACATAGGAAGTAGAAATGCAAAAGTCTTACCAGTTCCTGTCTTAGCCCTTGCAATTACATCATCTGATGTAGATGTGGTCAATATAGGTTTTATGGTGCGTTGTTGTACTGGGGTCAAACTAGGGAAGTTCATCCTTGATATAGATTTATGTAGCATCCCATCGATGATCCCTTCTTCTAGCAGGCCATCCAAAGTAACATCAGTGGCCAGTGCTTCCTCTTGTGGAATACGGATAACTTTCTTAGTAAACTTAGAAGAAGAACCTAATGTAGGTTCTTCAAACTGTTTTCTTCTATAGCCACCATTATTACGACCTCCGCCGTACCTATTATTACTTCTATTCCCATATCTCACATTATTATTTTTTCGATAATTTCTATTATTGTTGTATCCATTTCCTCTATCTTCATTACCACCGTAATACGATCTTAAATGCCATAGGTTTGGAAGGGAATCGTTCTTTTGAAACTTTGTTGTTTTGAGAGCCTCAGTTAGCAAGAACAGTCTCGCTGACGGTCTTAAAAGATTAGCGGTCAACCTTGTGCTCAACATCTAATTATACTTCTTGGTATTGATCCAAATAATCGATATCCACTTCTGGCAGTTGTCCAACATGTCGAAGTTCGAGCTACCTTGAGTTGTTTTATAACCCAACAGACGATAAAAATTATCCTGTTTCGGATACCGTGCAAAGCGACGGCTAGCTGAAAATTTGGAATCTTAGCAGGTGGAGCGTTAAAGAATGGAAATTGCAATACAGATTGGATGCTTCTCTGGATGAAACAAGCCAGTTGATAAGAACACAGAAAGACGTTATATATACTCTAATCGGTCATTTGTCCCTTTCTCTTTTTGTCTCTTTTATTATTATTCTATATATTATTTTGATTCAATATAATAATAAGGCAAGAAAAAGCAGAAAGAAGCAGTCAATAAATCTCGGAAATCACCTCGTGAAGTATCATCGTGTAAGAGCAAGTTATCATCACTATTATTATTATTAAGACAACCGTTATTCAAGCATGTCAGCACTTCCTCCCACTTCACCTATCCCGCAACTAGTAAACATTTCACACGCCTTGCAATCATCTACAATACAACAAATTCGTTCAGATGTTGTAGATTTCAATTCCACTCCCAATTTATCTCAAGAACAATTTAATAAAATTGATAATTATTTAACTTCTTTAAATTTAGCTTTGAATCAATTCACAAATGATAATCAACATATACAAAGAACTGAAAACGGTGTCACTGAAGCAGATGTTCAATTATTCAACGGGCTAAAATCAATGTATTCCGATTATTTATTACAGTTATCGAATCTAAAGAATGCAAAATTACAACAACGACAACAAAATCAAGCTGAAATTCCATTTATCAAACCCGAACATGCACCAAAACCTGTAGATATATTTGAAGATCCACCAACATTCATTGCAAAACAATTCCAAAATTTGAAACCGATTGAAAGGAAAACCTACATCAATAAAATATTACAAGATGATAAGTTACTTTCCAAATTCAATAAAAATCCAATCTTATTGGAAACTATCGCCAATTTGTGTATATTGGATTCAGAATTTAGCGACAATATGCTAACTTACATTTCTTTCTTGAAAAAAATCGGCTATTCTGATATGGAAATTAAGGGTAATATGAATAGAAATTCATTTTCGAAGAATAATGACCGCTTAACAAAACGATCTAAAGTTGGTACAAAACTAGCTAGGAAACCCTTGAGTGGCAGCTCATCCACTTCCACAACAGCGTCGTCATCCACTGGCAAGACGCCAACGGCGACGAAATCAATTTCAAGAACATTGAAGGCTAAATCGGCCACTACAGCAACTAAGAAAAATAAGCTAACAAGTCCTGAGAAAGTAAAAATACCTCGTATTCATATTGCCACTCCAAAAATGAAGTCAGAACATGATGTGGAAGGGAGGGGATTGGAATCTGGAGACAAGAAAGACGCCACACCAGACGATCAAAGTAACAATATTAAAAATGATTCGGCAATAAGGAATACAACACAACAACCCAAACTGGATAATAAGAAAAAAATTTCCTTCTCAAAATATCTAAAGACTGATTCTACGGCTACTTCAACAGATATAACCAAGAAAAGACCGTTTTCTGATGAAGATAAAAATCACGAGCCTGTATCCTCTTCATCGACTCCAGGTACAGCTCCACTAAAGAAAGCAAGGTCCAATAATTCATATATTCCAGTTGTGTCTATTTTAAAAAACTCTTCTTCAAATCCCAATAATAGCAAGATAAAAAGCACTATCAAATTCATATCTGATCCTAAATTGTGCACTGTTTATGGGGATGACTTACCTATCAACGGTCTTATAGTATCGCCAATCGAATTGAAAAAAATACTGAAACCATTTAATGAAGGCGAACCGAATGAAGTTTTACACTTGGGAACAGTCACATCCAGACCAATGTCATTGAAACCCTTAGATCTTTCAAATCCAGATTTGTATTCTGATATTGTCGATATCAAAGGAGGGCCCACTCCTTGTGATACTGCAACCCCATCGCATTATAGGACAAGTTTCACGAATTTTAGTAATACTCTAAAACAACAACCGAGAGATCCAATAATAACGAATGAAAATGATATTATTGAACAAAGCAAGAATGGTCATCAGAGGAAACTGTATAGAACACCTATTATAGCAGGTGCATTTGGAAAAAATAAATTGTTGCTACGAAAGGATAGAGGCGGATTACCGTATAAAAATGTACCAGAAGTCATAAGAAATCAATACCCAATAAGATCATCCAAATGATCTTGTTGTAGCATAATTTGAAGTACATATATATTAAAGGAATCAAAATCTGATATATATGTTGTAAATATATTTTAATTAATTATTATCTACCCTTTTATATTGTATTAATGTCTCTATTCTTAATATATTTTTGTTGCAATTTTGTATTTATTAATCTTGTTAATATCACAGCTGTAGCACTCACAGCGGCAAAAGGTGGAAAATACTCAAGCGATGTCCTCATTAATGTAGGTTGAATCCTCCTTACAACATCACTAATTTGTTCGTATAGATGTGGTAATGTATCGTTGTTCTCAAGGATATAATCTGACTTGAGTATTCTATCTTCTGGCGACATTTGTGCCTTGATTCTATTCTTCGCTTCTTCCAATGTCATGCCTACATTCCTAGCTTGTAATCTTTCCAGTTGTAAAGAACGCTCACAAACAACACTAATTATCACACCACACATGGTATCCATACCTGCTTCAAATAATAGTGGGACATCCAAAATACACATTCTGTAACCTCTGATGTAATAATATCCTAAAGACCTTATAATGGCATATCTTACAGCTGGGTGAGTAATCCTATTCAGCACTTTTAAATCCTCTGGGTGACTGAATACCCATTTCCCTAATTCAGTTCTATTTAAGTGGCCGTCTTTTAACAATAATTTATCCACTTTGTTTTCGAAATATTCAACTATTTTCTTGTATGCTTTCTGTCCCGGTTCCACAACGTCCCTTGCAATCATATCTGCATCGACAATGGGCAACTTGTGATTCTCTTGTAACCGTCTAGATACCGTACTCTTGCCACTAGCAATTCCACCTGTGAGACCCACTACAAGCATGTTGATGTTTCTCGTTTACCTTTAACTACTGTATTATCAGTTTCTTAATAGGAAATTTTTTTGTGTGGCTACTTGCGGTGCTTCTTTTTGGATAATTTAATAAATGGCACAGAAACAACAATAAATATATTAAATGGTGTATTAAAAACATTGATTTCTTTAGTGGAAATAGAACAATGTTGCTATTATTTAATAATCATATTTATTCGGCAAGATTGGGCAACAACGATTCAAATTTTACTCCAAAACTTAAATTTATCTATCCCCAGAAAAATATCTTATTAATTGATATATATATATTAAATGATTGAATAATTAAACTAAAGAGAATCTTTTTATGAATACTTTTCATGCAACCACTTTTCCTTTTGTAGTTCTTATTTCAAATGTTTTTAAGGTGAATTGTCAATAGGTTTATAAAGGCAGTCAAAAAATTTCTGCTTCTTAATTATAAACTAGCTCAGACATGCTCAATAATCTCTTCTCTTCCTGATATTCAGACCACATACTTCTTATTCATTATATTGTTGTTCATCTAGGAATCTGAGCGCCACATAACGACTAAAATCAAAACGAAATAAATTATCAACCCGAACAACTTAAATAAACTACTGGATGCATAAACGTCAAGACTGGACGCATTGGTACTTAAAGGCAGAAGTGGATATCACCAAAATGTCAACGATACCGAGATTTTATGCCCTTGGAAATTCAGCAATGTCATTCTTATTGGCATATGAAGTTGCAAAACTGCCGACTCAACCGAAAGTGCCTAATATTATATTACTTTTACAAGATCAAAAGCAACTTCGACGATTCCTTGACCAAGACTCAAAACTTTCAATACAATATAACAAACAATTACCAGCATCTAAATTACAGTTCATGGCTTCTTGTAACCCACCTATCTATTCTACCGGGCAAGTGGCCACAATTGATAATCTATTAATTGCTGAGCACCGAGCTAAAAGTTTAACATCTTCCATTGCAAAGTATAAACAATCCATTTCCAGTGCAAGTAATATTATACTGATAAATCCACCTTTTGGGTCTATAGAATATTTATATGATAAGATTTGGAAGGACCCTTTTATGAGGCCTAATTTATTTATTGGAGTCACCAGACCAAATCCAACCATAAGTTTAGTGAAAACAACCGAGGAATTCTATATCAATGTGAAAAAAAGCTGGCTAACCATGTTTGTAAGTCAAATACCAAAAGATTTCAAGACATATAAACCCAATACAATATCTGAACAAGACGAAACAAGTCGAAATCAGCTAATACAATTATTGAAAATGACCGAATCAAATTCAAAGAACAACACCTTAAATTCTGTATCTTTAAACTTTCTTACCTTACCTTACGGTGACCTATTGTTACACCAACTGGAACACTTAATAATGATCAGCTGCACAGAGCCTTTAATTTTGTTGTATGACTGTCATTCTAATGAAGAATTGCTAATGCTAGAAAAGGCTATGGAACTTTTGCGAAGACTTATAAAGGAGCAATTGAAAATTTTAAAAAAAGCATACCCATTTTTGGACCAAATACCAAACTCTGCAATAGCACTGGATAAAGATAGACTTTTCAACGTCGTAACGAAGTTTTGGAAGAAGAAATCCTTTAGAACCAGACAACCTCTACCGATTCAAAGTAATATTGATGAACTTAATGGATACTTTGTTAGACTAGCATACTCAAACAACATAGATTGCAAATGGAATGAAATGCTAAAGTGGTTAGTGAAGGGAAAATTATTAATTGCAAAGAATAGGACTTTGGATTACCACTATTTATAACATATTATAATTATTACTGTCATGTAAATACATATTACGTATTTGAAACTCTTTAAATATTCTTAAATGATTTTCTTATAAGGTGCTGATATGATGATCAAGAATTGAAATATATCCTTTGTATATGATACTAATGGAATTAAAACACTGCCTTTCATCCTCATTCCCATTTATTTTTTGCATTTCATTTAATGTCGCAATTTTATCTTCATACTTACTTTTCAAATCAGTCAGTAACTTTATCAAATGACCACAAATCTTGGGACGGAAGAAATCCTCTGATATGAACCCTTGTATAAACTTCTTTACGCGTCTTTCATCTCTTGTAACAATGATACTCATTGCTACCCATATTCTGTAACTAATATCGTCAAAATTAATAGTATATTCCCCCCAATATTCATTTTCTTTCAAAAAGGAAACAATTGCTGGATTTTGGCTTGCCAATTCTATAATTTCATTTGATACATCAATGAAATTCCATTCATTATCATTCGAGACAAATCCATACTCGTTCAATAAAAAATCATTTGAGTGTGGTCCATAATTTAAAAATATTTCTTCCCCAATTTTATGATATCCACGTTCCCCACACCTGATGCTGAAACATTTAAACTCATCTTGTCTTCTAACTGTAGTGACACTTGGATAGCAATGCTCGCCTATTTCCGGGGTATGGTTTAGGAAATCCACATATGGAACTAATGTAAAATTACTAGAGGGATCCTGGTTGTTTTTCAGTGGTATTTCGTAGTACAAACATCTAGAGTTGATAACAAAATAGATGTGCAAAAACTTTGGGTACAATTCTTCAATAAGCTTTAAATTTAGATGTTTTTCATTTCTAAACATATCATTCCATAGTTGCAAGACAGGCAAAATTATCTGCCAGTCATTACGAACAAGCTTACTAATTCTTTTAGCATGATCTGATGATGCCTTTGGTAGATACGGTATCAAATGTTTGTATGGTGATACAGGTGAGCAATTCCATATCGAAGGTACTGATCGCAATTCCTCCTCCATTGGCCATACATCAAAAAAAGGTTTCCAATTAGATATGCTCTTGTTATTGGACCAGATCGGTAGGAGAATCCATTCAGCCATGATATAAAGTGACAATAATTGGAATGAAGATAAGCTGAGGAGAAAAGAGCTGGTTAAAATACTATATGCTTCATATCGTGGATCATTATTCTTCTTCTCATTTGAACCAGTTTCTTGGATTTCTTCTTCATCTACAGTTATGCCAGGTATTGACAAAGAAGGATTGAACTTCGAAATGTGATAAAGTACAGTGTGAAAGTTTATTTGATGAGTCGTCGGCACAGATATTATTAGATCGTTCTTTTGTAGTATTGATTGGGACAAGACAACACCTCTTCCGGAAGCTTTAGATTCATTAACTCTCACGTTCTCATTTAGATAAAAATCTGGGGAAGTTCGTAACCAAGTCAGTAAGGATTGTATCTTTTGTTCCATTAAGTAAAAATGAAATGTAAAAATTGCTTTTTGATTACGATGATTCTTTCATTCTTTGATCTGTGAGAGTATCTTTATTTTATGAAAAATTTTAGAATGATTGAGATTTTCTTGCAAGTCCGACGTCCATCAAAAATTGTTACGCGCTTCGACTATCATTAGCTCTTGTACTTCACAATTATGACTATAACAGCTGCTATCGTTGCAGTAGCCATGATTTTTTGTATGCTAGTTGAATTAGAAACTGGTATATTCAGTATAGAGTTACTAGACTTGTCTTTCTCTGTATCAACTACTCGTAGACGTTTGTATCGTCTATCCTTTTTGATAGAGATATTTTTTGACAAATCTTGGTTATTCCTCTTTTCTTTTTCAATATTATCCTTCAATCTGGACAATTCTTTCTTTAAGGATAACAAATGTTCTTCATCTTGTTCCTTCTTACTTCGCAAAAGATTTTCTAACTTAGTTTTCTCCGCTTCAATCTTGATAATTTGATCTTTACAATCCTGAAGTAAAATTTCATGCTTTTCAGCTAAAGTTTTCTTCAACGATGCCTCTAGTTTGTTAAGTTGTTTGTCATGCAAATCATGCATACCCTGCGTAACCTTATCTAAGTTTGTTGAGTAATTGACTAAAAAATTGGTCATTGACTGCAATTTATGCAATTCTTTCTTTTCTAGTGAAGCTTCTGTAGATAAAGTCTTGATGATATTAATTAAGTTAGGACTTGTTCCAACAGAATTGTTTATAAATATTCCACTTAACACTTCTGTTTCGGGTCCGAGAACAGAATCTTCTAAATCCATATTATTTACATCACCAAACATAGCGGCCTCAAAAGCAGCTCTTTGTGCTGTCGTTGCTAAATTTATCACCCCCATTGATGGTTCCGATATAAAACATTGATCACTACTTGCCTGTATGTTGTTTTGTTCTTCTGATAAATTAGGGTTCTTACTTTCGTCTGTTAAAGAGGCAAGCTCATGGCTTCTGTTTTCGCTTTTGGTAGCACAGTCAGTATTTATTAATGGAATGACGGATATATCTTCCACAAAAGCACTAATCTTCCGATGTTCAAATTTATTGTCAATATCAGTTCCCAAATCTATCACATCTCCAATATTCAACTCCACATCTTCTGATGATATTCTCACCCCATTAATGAAAGTTCCATTACTTGAATTCAAATCATGTATCATAATCTTCCCTGATAGTAAATCGCAAGATAAACAAGCATGATTTCTTGATAGAACGCGAGAGTCAAAATTCCCATTATCAGACCTTACAAATGAACTTGTAGTACTGCTACCTTTGTTGTCATTATTATTGGCAATAGGTCTTCCCAATTTAAGGATATCTGGTTTAAACGGAACGACAAGGAATTTTGTTTCAAAAGTACCATTCAATGATTTCAAAACAATAATATGGGTGTATTTAGTTCTTGCATGCAACTTTGTAGTAGGTTGTACTTGTTGCTGTTGTTGGTGTTGTAGAACTAAATTTTCTTGTTCTAAGTCCATTATGGAACGAGACCCAGAACTTCTTGAGTTGGATCTAGCCCTTCCATGAGTTGTCTTCATCTGGATAGGTAATGTTGGAGAGGTTGAAGATGGGGAATTGAGATTATTCGCTTTTTCTGGAGATGTTTGTGTGTTCATAGATGTAGTAGGTGGTGGAGGTCGCCTTTTCATGGTTTTTAGTGTTTTTATTTGGGCCTAATCCAAATTTGTAATTGTAAACTAGAATACCTAGTAGTCAAAGAGTCCAGAATCAGCTGTGATTTGTCGTATAATTTCTTAATAATGCCGATTCTACTAACAGAAATGCATCAAATCTTTTTTTGTCCCATTGAAATTCCCTTTTTAATTTTCAAATTAATGAAAACAAAGATCAAAAAGTTCCTTCCATCTACTTAAGAATCTTGATTCAATGAATAAACCAAGGCCGAAGAAATAAGAAGCATACATATATAGGATGACGGATCTACTAGAAGAAAGCGTAGAATGTTTTCAAGAGATAAATTATAAATTGCAAAGCTCCGTTGATGCATTGAAAAGCAATTCGGAAGAGAATAACTATTTAACGGAGACAATGCTACAATCTCGAAGAGTATTTGAATTGGTACCTGAGTATGATGTACAAAGAGCAAAACTGAGTCTAATAGAGGAGGTGGACCCCGTTGTAAAGACACTCGAAGTGAAATTAAAAAAATCATTGGGGAAAATGCAGCGAGAGCTGGAGACGCTACAACAAAGTTGTGAATTGAATAAACTGCGACTTAACAATAATACCACCACGAACAACACGGAGATAGGTGCGTTAACAGATGTAGATGCAGAAGAGAGTGGTGAGAACTTGGTAGTGATGGCTTCATCGACTAACGAAGAATTAGAGACTTTGAAGCAATTGAAGGCGACAAAGCGCGAGTTGGAATTGAAATTATCACAATTGCAACAGCAACAGCAGCATCAATGAACTCTTTTCTGTAGAAAATTTATAATATCGTACTGAAGTAATTATAATCTAATCGAGCTTAGAAGATGAACGTAGTCATGTTAAAACGATTGGGGTCATCTGATGTTCAAAATGCATTTATTCAGCAAAGACGCTCTATTATGCTGTCGACCTTAGCAACTGTTGCAACAGGAACATCATTGATCAATTACCTCTTTGGTGATCAGGTTAGAATGGCAGATATTATGGATGCTGGCGAATTACATAACAAGAATGATGATTATGAATTGCAAAGGAAGGAAAGAGCAGAAACTAGACTATATAATATAAGGAATAGTAGACCTACGAAACCACGCTATGATGGTAACATCCCGCTATACTATCATGAAAAGATTCTCCTTTTCTTACTTTCAGGAATTCAATCATATTTACATCCAGAAAATGGTCTTAATATAGTCAAGTTGGGTGAAGCAACGGCAATAACCCCCTTTTTGGAACATTTAAAGGAAACAATGCTAAGCGATCCAACAGGAAGGAGAATCTTGAGAGACAAACCATTTGTGCATACTAGTATCTTAAACATGGATAAATTATCTAGACTTCCTGAAAATACTTTTGGTCATACATTTTATAAATGGTGTAAACGAGAGAAGGTGGGACCAGATACAAGGGCACCAGTGAAATATATTGATGACCCTACACATGCCTTTATTTTCAAAAGATATAGACAATGTCATGATTTTTACCATGCTTTGGTAGATATGCCAATTATCATTGAAGGTGAAATTACTGTTAAGGCTCTAGAAGCTGCCAATTTAGGTGTTCCGATGGCAGTGTTAGGGACAATATTTGCACCATGGCGATTAAAATATGTTCAAAGAAAAAGATTATTTGATATTTATATACCTTGGGCTCTAAAAAACGGCTGGAATGCTAAGCCGTTTATTAACGTGTATTGGGAAGAATTACTAGACAAGGATGTCAACAAATTGAGAAAAGACTTAGGTATTAAACTGCCCGCAGACTTGAGAACTGTTAGGAAGCAGAGATCTGATTTGATTAAACAATTGAAAGTACCTTATGTGCCCAAAACATGAATTGGCAAAGTATATAATACAATTTATACGTTATAGGACTTTTAACTTAATACTGTCATTTACTGACCTTTGAACGTCGCGCGAAACGGATACCTTCGAAATAGTGGAAGATGAGAATAAACTGACCATGAACTATACAGCTGCGATGAATAACAGACACGCTTGGAGCACCTGACAACTGTTTTTTAAGCTACCATAACTAGCGGTTCTAAAAGTGTAATATACCTGGTTATTTTGGTGAAAAGCAGTGTGAGGATCCGAACCTAGTAACAGGTATAAACGACTTAAACTGCAGTGAAAAATAATAATCCATGAATCTACAAGAACTACTAGCCAGGATACCATTACTATTGTCATATCCTGCTATCATTTTATCTAGTAACCTTATAATACCAATACATGATGACATCATATCGGGAGGGAATTCAAAGATAATATATATTGATCGTCTAATAAGGCTGATATTGCTACCGGTATTCTCGGCGGCATGTTCAGTAGTAATCGGATATATCCTTGGTATTCCCAACGTATTCAATGAATGCAAAAATGATAAGACCTCCTTTATAAAGAAGTCAATGTCAATACTAATTCTCGTCGCTTTTACGTGTCAATTGAACTTTATATTAGGGACGACGCAGACAACGTGTTTATTTCTACTACTTATCAAGCAGGCATTATTGTCATTAGAACAAAAAAAGAAATCTTCAATGTGTCAACTATTGAAAAATTATATTCCATTATTAGTGATATCCATACTTATCGCATTTTCGACTAACTTAATGGTTCTTGTGCCAATAGTGCTCGTTTATTCAATCATGGTGCTTGTCATATATCATGCCAAATATATGATGAAAATGGTATCTAAATGGCTAGATAATGTGATATATACCGATTCAGGAACAGAGAAAGGAGAGGAGAAAAGCATAGAAAGCGTAAGCTCAAAGAATAAGATATTTATATTCACGATGGTAATAATTGCAATGATATGCCTCCTTTTAATTTCCATTCTATCATTCTTCTTTCCAGTATATCGCACACAGTACTCTATGATTTTTGTCTTTGTTGGTTGCTTAACAATCTTATACTTATCATTGCAAGATATATCTTCAGAGAATAACGAAACAGAGATAATTTGGTTTACGAAATATAATATATTGCTAACGGGGATAATGTCTATTGTTCTACAATATCTATCCTTTAATTATATTGCATCATCTATATTTTCAGATATTTTAACCATCTTATTTGTTTTTGTCACTGAATATGTTTCCAATTTGGATATAGACTTGATAGAACATAAGAGTACCAGTCATTCTCACGAACAATGTCATGAGGAAAATAATTTTGACTCTAATCTAAATATATTTAAACAAATGGCTACAAGTAGAGATACAAGATCTATCTTTTCATTTTTGCTGCTGAACACTACTTTCATGTTTGTTCAACTACTTTATTCCTTCAGATCTAAATCATTAGGTTTATTATCTGATTCATTACATATGGCACTCGATTGTACTTCCTTATTGTTGGGACTGATAGCCAGTATCTTATCCAAGAGACCATCCAGTGACAAGTACCCATTTGCATTAAGTAGCTATCTAGAAACATTATCTGGTTTCACCAACGGAGTACTGTTACTTGGTATTGTAGGTGGCATATACGTTGAAGCAATTGGAAGAATATTTAATCCAGTACATTTACAAGGAACAAACGAATTGCTTGTGGTCGCTATGATGGGGTTACTTGTTAATCTTTTTGGACTATTCGCATTTGAGCATGGCCATGGGCATTCTCATGGTAATGAAAATATGAGAGGGATATTTTTGCACGTCTTAGCTGATACATTGGGTTCAGTAGGTGTTGTAATTTCCACACTATTAGTTAAATTGACACATTTGCATATTTTTGATCCTATTGCTTCGCTTTTCATTGCAACATTAATCTTATTAAGTGCTCTTCCACTAATTAAGTCAACTGCTTTGAACATGCTGTTGAAATTAGATGAAAAGAGCCATAATTCTGTCAAAAACGCGTTGAATCAAATCTCATCGACACCTGGTATTACAGGTTATACTACACCAAGATTCTGGCCTTCCAACATGACAGTACAAGCTGATTCTCATGCACATACACACTCGCATTCACATGAACTTGGTCACAGTCACAAACATGAACATGACCACGATGAAGATCATAAACAAAATCATACATCGCATAACGAGCATGAACATGATATAAATCGCTCATCACTAGTAGGTTATATACACATACAGTATATGGATGGTGAAAATTCGACCATTATTAAAAAAAGAGTCGAAAAGATATTCGAAAATGAGAACATTAAGGCATGGATTCAAGTGGAATCGAAAAGCTCCACCTGTTGGTGCCGGAATTCTTCCTCATCTACAAATCAAAACATTGCGCCCCAAGTAGTAATGCCTAATCATTTATAATTGATAGAATATTTGTGTATTATTTTACAGCTGTTATGCTGAATTCTTCAATTCTCTTTTTCTGATCATTAGAAACGGTATCTACCGTTGGTTTGCGTGAAGCAAAAAAAAAAGGTTAATGTCGCAAGAGATGTAAGACCAGTTGTATATTAATACCTATCAAATATTTATTTTACAAAGTGGAAAAAAGAAACAAGACCATTTGTTATATTCACCCATAAGTGTATATATATAATAGATGTTAACGTTGACTGGATATTCTTCAATAATCTTCTTATATGAAAACATTCCGATTTTTTCAATCAAATTGTTAAGTTCACTACAAAAAAAATTTTAAAAAAAGATATTTCAATTATTATAGAAATATATTGGAGATAGAAAAGCATAAATTAAGGCTAAAACATCTAATAGAGTTATAATAGATAAATGGAACGTCAATCTACCGAATTAGTAGAATCCAAACGTAATGATGAGGGTATAAATGTTCCAAAGTTAATTTTTGAGTTTCAGAACCAACTGAATGATATATTCAAGGCAAATCAATTCACAGAAGATGATGCATTATTGGCTGGATTTCTGAAGTTTATGACTTCTAAATTGATCAAATTGATTGAGGAATCTCTTGTCTTCTTAAATTCAAACAGTGAAATTCCACTAAACGTCATTAAATCCAATCATCAAACAATATCCTTAATTCTGGATCTAACTTGGGAAAAGATATACTACCCAATATTTAAATGGTTTCAAGCGTGGAAGAAGGCCTTGTTGAACAACTCTTCCAAGCAACAACCTAATTATGTGGAAATTCGTAAGATGAATTCTAAAACTAAAAGGTTTTGTAAGTCTGTTTCTGAGTTTTATTTAAATTTTCTCCAAATAATTGAATCATCTTATGATACTACTTTAATAATTCCAAGACAGCTAATCGATGAACTAAATCTAAAAGAAGCTGTACATACAGAAACATTCCTTAAAAAGAGACAATTAATTCCAAAGCATCCATTGACTATAATGCTTACCATAATCATCGATAGATGTTTGTTATATTTAGGATCTTGCCAAAGGTATAGGTCATTGAATGAGAAAATTTCTGAAAGATTTGTTGTTCAAGATTTTTCGAAATCATTGTTCTATTACAAGTGGGCAATCTTACTCTTACCTACTTCAGGTGAGACGTTCTTTCAAGTGGGGCTAATCTATATGCAAACGAATAATTTGGGAAAGGCAATTTATAATTTTGTAAGGGCCATTTTATCAAAGACGCCTAGCAGTGCTGCTCTTAATTATTTCAAAATAATACTCTGCGAGTCTAATGAAGTAATGCATAGGAAAATTCTAGCAAATATAAAAGAGATTTATATACAGGAATTAAAAGGGAAGATCGTTAATACCGAAATTATAGAATACTATTTCTTAGCATTATTGTCGTGCCAATTTAGTAATGAAAAAAATGGGAAATTACAGAATGGAATCAGTATTAAACATCTTGAAAGTGTGTTATATGAAAAGATTTCGACTAGATATATTAGGAACATCGATCTTATCTTTGAGGAACTAGCGACTGTAATAGGAGGTTTCCAAATATTAGAACGGCTAAACGCTTCCGATGCTGTGGTACCAACAGCACTGGAAAATTTATCAAGTGATTCTCAGACTTACTTATCCTTTAGTTTTAAGTTTATTACAAACTTGTTGAATAATGTCATCAGTGAATCATGGAAGCAAAATATATCTGAATACCAATACCTGGGAATGGTCCGCATTATTGAATGGTGGCTGAAGTCAAATAGCGTAGTTTTACAATACTCAAGAACTCATAAACAGTTTTGTTATAGTTTTGCCAAATTATTAAACAGTATGCTCAAAGAAAGAAACTCTATTAAAGAGGATTTATCTTCTATTTCTAGAACATATCTGTTTGCGGATGAAATCCAATTTTGTGAATTTTCTTGTGTGAAAGAAGGGATGTTAGCTTTCAATTTATCTGCAATAAGCTCAAAGAAAGATGTGAACAATAGATTAATTGGTTATCCGCCCAAAACCGACCGATTGACATGTGAAGAGGAATGGAAATGTAAGTTGATGAATATTATTGTTATGGGTAAAGAAATTTTGGATTCAAATAAATGCGGTACCCTTTGGGATGAAGCATTATCACAATTTATCTTCACTGCTAAACAAGAAGTCAAGAAATTTGAAAAAATACAAGGACATGAAATACCAAAAAGGGGTATTCTTCCAAATATAATAGGAAAGAAAAAGAATCTTCAAACGAAAGCGGATCAAGATTTAAAAAACAATATAAAATCGTGTGAGCGTAAAGGGAAAGATACTATAGATAAAGAAGATATTGATGAAGATCTAGAGCCTTTATCTGTTTCTGAATTGGAAGCACGATTAAAAAACGAGCAAGCATCTATTGGCGTAAGCCCCTGGGGATACAGTGGTTCATCTGTGCCTGGTGCACCCTCTACTTTTGATGTTAAACCAAGTACCTCTTTAACTCAAATTGAGAATTCCACTCGTTTATCATCTGCATTTTCAAGTACAGTTGTTCCAACTGAATCTGACAATACTGATAATCCAAACTTTTCGGAATCTTCAATTCAATTAAATAATTTAGAAGCATCCCTAAGAAATTTAAATACCCAAAGAACAGATTCCGCTGTAACAACGAATGGTAACAATGCACATTACAACAATCAAGAATTTTCCGCTCAGATCAATATAAATAATGCAAATATATCAATGGCCCCTAACAATTATCCATTCCATAATAATAACATGGCTCCTTCCTATCCGTATGAAATTTTAGACCCTGCCTTGCAGACATCACCGATGGAATTACCATTATTTCCTAACCAGTATCAACAAAGGTCACAATCAGGTCACTCATATTTTGTTCCACATTCATCATTGTACCAAGGTTATCCATGGAATCTAGATTATTCTAAGATGCCGGTACAACAACAATCAGAACAGAGTTTCAGTGATAGTCAACAGCAGAAGGATTCATCTGTGCCACCAGTGTATTCTCAGCAGCAATATCATTATGGTTCAACTGGGTATCCTAGCTACTAATTCTTCATATCATAAGTGAACAAAATTTAAAAGGCGTGGATGAGAAATTCTTTTTAGATAGTAGATATGTGATGATTTATAAGATGGTTGTTGTTATAGTGAGTGATATTTCTGGCTTGCTAGACGATTTCAATAAAAATTACTTTACTTCTGATCTTTTTTTTGGAGAAATTTATGCTTAAAAGGAAAACAATATATCTCTTATTATATAGTTAAACTTTATATTCTTTTATATCAGTAGATTTACTTGTCTCCTCTAACCTTGATCTTTTCTCACTCACAGGACTTTTTGTAGGGGTTCTATCGACTGGTGATGATACGAGAGTATCGATTGTCTTAGTATAATCTTTATTCATCGGTTTATTTTTCAAAATAGATGCTCTTGTTATGTTTTTATTAGCCCGATTTTTATCAGTTTCTCTTGCTTTATCTATTAATTCTTTCATTATCTTTTCCTCCTTCTCTCTCTTTACTTCTATAGCCTTAATTCTGAACGCATTCCTCTTGGCTTCTCTGGTTTTCATTTTAATTTCTTCCATTTTTTCCTTTTTCTTCTCAGGATTAGATACAAAATCAGGTTTTGAAATATCATATACACAATTGAGGTATAATCTCTGACAATTGAAACATGCTGGTTTCTCTTCGGTACATTTTTTCTTTCTCAGACGACAAATCCAACAACCAGAACGTGACCTGGTTGCTGTTGGTCTTCCATTCTCTTTCGCTTCCTTTTTAGGTTTCTTTATGACGGCTAGTTCAGTTGCCTCAACATTTTCATACATCTTATTTGTTAAGTTTCGCTTACTGCCCTTTTCACCCAATTTAGGATTAGCCTTCAATTTAATCTTATCATTTTTATTTGTCGTCTTGGAACGTTTCTTTGTGGGTTGTTCTGGTGCAGATAACCGTCTATTTATTCTTTTCCCGTTTTTATTCCAAGTGACACCTCTTCCTTCCAAATGATTCGTTGATTTATTACTGTTGCTTCTTATGTTTTCATTAGTATCACTTGTATTAGAATCACTTTCGTCTTCAGTGGAAAATGCAGTTTCATTATCTGTGGTGTCCCCTGTATCGTCATTATTTTGTTGTAAGTTATGTATGCGTAATAGAGGTCTTGAATTTCCTCTTGTAGGGTAAGATGCTGAATAAGTCCTTGATGATCTGGTGTTACTACTGGCAGGTCTATCGCCAAATCTGAATGGAGACGATCTTAAATTGGAAAGCACAGCAACTGCTGTGGCGGTGGCACTTCCGATATCTTCATCCATTTTGGTAAGTGTGGTAGGATGTGTTGGATCATGAAGTACTCTGTTTCTAACTTTGTCCAATTTGGAATTTGTGTATACTGGTGGGGGTGGTGGAATATATGTGCGTGTTTCTTTCTTAACTTGTTGTAGTGTTCCAATTTCTTCTTCAGTGTCAACACTCTTTCTATTTCCTGTTTCTTCATTTCCATTTGAATTGGAATTGGGATTGAAGGTATTCCTATCGACATTATCAATGGTTATGATCGGTGCGGAAGACGGAAGATTGCTAGTGTTTCCTGCACTATTCGGTCCACTTGAAGAGTTTGAGCTACTTAAATTCAAATTAATTGAGGATGAAGGTTTTATATTATTGGCATTCTTATCAGGTGCAACCAATGACTGTGATGATGTAGCGAACATTTCAGTAAATTCGTTTAATTGTTTAAAATCTCTGCTTGTCGAGAGTCTTCTAATGTGATTTCCATTAATTATGAGTTGTCCATTGTTATTAGAGTTGTTATTATTAGTAGTATTACTTATTCCTGTTGAATTTAAGTTTGCATTGGATAATCTTGGTGATAGGATTGTATTAGAGTCAATACTAAATGGGTTGTTAATGTTATCATTTGACTGACTATTTGTTCTAGTACTAGCGGCGTCCTGGGTTTGTTCCTTTGCCCTCAATGAGTATATATCTTCGCCATACTTAGATGCATTAAGCCATGTAGAAAAGCTTTCCAATTGCTGAGCATTATGAAGTAAATTTGCTTCACCGCTAATGGAACTCTGCGTATTTTCATTTTGGGCATTAAAATGAAAATCGTGTGGTGGTATATAACTTTTATCCTTGGAATCCGGAAGTTGTGGCATTGTTCTTGGTGATGATGTAGTGGATGAAGGTTCCAGACTTTGTTTATCCATATGTTTTAGTTGTCTTTCTTGGTCATTTAGTTCTGTAGTGATGAAGTTTAACAAAGATGTTTCTTCATTATTTTCATTGTTATTTTTAGTGTTGTTCGCAGAGACGGTACTGTTCACAGGAGTTTCCCGATCTGCTAAAGACATATTGCTCATGCTAGAAATTTGCACCTTGGTTATATTTGGAACAATGTTATTGTTATCTATTGGTATATCATTTATGTGTTCGTGAAAACTAGGCGGCTCGTTGCCGCCGTTATTTTCAAGAGCCCGTTGTTGTTTTCGTTGTGGTGAAGAAGAGCGCGGCGGCAAAAGATCATCAGCGTTGGAGTAACATTTGACATTGGCGGTAGCAGAAAGACGAGTATTATTTAGTTCTCCTACAATTTCTGTAACATTTTCAGGTTGGTTTTGCCTTATATTCGTAGCAGCAGTCGTTTTTGTGTCAATCATATTATTTATACTTTTGGACAGAGCCCTCTGTGGCATGTTTTCCACTTCGGCGCCTTTTGGCAAAGGGAGATGATGAGGATGAGCGGGTAGTTCCCTATCACATTGAGAATCTCCATTTGCAAAGGAAATAACCATGTTCAAATATGTAATTACTGATGAAGAATGGGTTGTTGTACTAATTAGTAATGCGGTCAATAGCTGTATTTATATGAAAGATGATGTTTGACTTACGGTATATATATATATACTCTTTTCATCCATCCAATTTAATTTAATTTGGTTATAACCAACGACCGCGGGTAAATGGATTACCCAGTCCGTAATATCGCTCTTCACGAGCAGTCCTTCTGGAATAAAACATAAAAGAAAATTGACTGCTCGACCACCTATGAAGTGTCCTTTTAACAATGATTCAAGGAATTGCTGTGTTTTTTCTAGTAATTTTCCACTTGAAAATGGATGAACGTAAATGGTTTTACAGTTTGAAGGTTATTTCAGAATTAAATATCAGAGCATAACTGCAATTTGCCAACGTAGATCACCATGTGACTGCAAAAACTACTCGACAAACTATCTATGCATGAACTCATCAAACACATTATAATAATAGCAATAATAATATAGTGATAAATGCCGCCATTAACTTGCAGAAGTATTAAAGTATTAGTGCAATCCCAGACAGGGTAATGTTTTTCTGGTCCCTGCATAAGGGTAACCCTCTGTTACTCGATATTTAATAATAACGATCAATTACACCGCAAAATAAAAAAATAACAATGAACGTGGACATGAACGCCAGTCCGAGAACTAATCCATCTACGAAAAGCATCAAACACATATTGGCTAGTTTCTTCTCTATCTCAAGGACAACCTGTTGGATCATCGATATACATTTCATTCTAGGAAGTCCATCCTCATTAATCATTTTTCCATTATTCTTTTCTTTTCTTTTCTTTTCTTTTCTTTTTTAACTCTCCTCTTTGTTGTCCTTTTGATTTCAACAAAGAAGAAATATTTGCATAGGCCTAATCAAACGATATCTCTCTACTTTTCAGATTTGAAAACTGGATAGTATCTTACCGTTCATGGATCTTCCTGGCTCAATGGCATCTCCAAAATTATCAGTCGATGTCAAGATAATAAATGGATCACCAAAGCAAAAAAATAGAAACTCAAATCATAATCATACAATAAGTTATCATTCTTCATCTAATTCTGATTCGAATATTGATTCACCAAGACTATCCGATGCTGCATCTTCAACGCCTACTTCCTTAGATGACGATTTTATAAAATTATCACATTTTAACAATAACAATAAAAAGAATAATAGGGATATAAATGATAAAGATGGCAAATTTTTCATAGGTAAAAGTGATGATATGAAAAATACAGTAAAGAGAGAAAGGACAATTACAAATAAAATATCAACATCATCTACTTTATATTCTTCAATGACAAAAAATAATAGAAACCACTCGCTATCAATAGATCCTTTAGAAAATATTAATAAAGATGTACTGGCAACGCCATTTCTACCGTCAGATATAATTAATGATATTGATGACGATACTACAATTGGAAGATTGGAAATAAACAATATTAATGAAAATCAAACTATGCCAAAAGAAATAATAAAGAAGGATTATCACCCTTGGCGATCGATGTCTGAAGCTGATAACAAAAATAATGATGATACTAATAATGATAACGACAAATATAATATTCTCAAAAATATTAATGTTAATGATACAACTAATGCAAAATTGATAGAATTAGCACCACCTATGATAATAAATAATAGCGGACAGACAAGTACGACCGATATTTTAACAACAAAGGGTGATACTTCTCAAACTCAAAATGAAGTACTTGATACCGATTTACGATTGGTGTATACAGATTCATTTATTCACGGCGAAACAGATGATCATATCTTATTAAATAACAGGACTTCACGAAAGTCATCATCAAGGAGAAGAGACACACAGGAATCAATAAGAACAACAGCTATCCCATTTTATGCATCAAAGCATTCTCAAATTTTACCGTTAGATGAGTCTGAATTAGAACCTCAAATTCATAATCAACAGCAACAGCATACTCATAGTCGTACGCATCCTGCATCGACATCGATTACAAGGAAAAGATTAACTCACCATTCGATGTCCTCATTACCAGTCCCATTCCATAATAAGGATCAAGTAACAAGTACACCTCACTCGAAAAAATGTCCATCCATGTCCACTATTTCATTACCACCTGTGATTGTAAACAAAGGTGCTTTGAAGAATTCTGAATCTGCCACGGCGGAGATTAAGAAAATGAGAGAATCATTATTACATAAGAGAGAAATGAAAAGGAAAAGGAAAACTTTTTTAATTGATGATGATCGAGTCTTAATTGGAAATAAAGTCAGTGAGGGTCATGTCAATTTCATTATCGCATATAACATGTTAACTGGGATTCGTGTTGCCGTGTCACGTTGTTGTGATTTCATGAAACCTTTGACTCCAGCGGATTTCAAATTTAATAAAAAATTGGCCTTTGATTATCACGGTAATGAATTGACTCCATCTTCGCAATATGCCTTTAAATTTAAAGATTATTGCCCTGAAGTGTTTAGAGAATTAAGAGCTTTGTTTGGCCTTGATCCTGCCGATTATTTGGTTTCATTAACTTCCAAATATATCCTTAGTGAATTGAACTCTCCAGGTAAGAGCGGCTCTTTCTTTTATTATTCAAGAGATTACAAATATATTATCAAGACTATTCATCATTCAGAACATAGACATTTAAGGAAATATTTATCAGAATATTACAAGCACATTAAAGCCAATCCAGATACATTAATTTGTCAATTTTATGGTCTTCATAGAATAAAGATGCCGATTTCTTTCCAAAATAAAGTTAGTCACAGAAAGATTTATTTCCTTGTCATGAATAATCTTTTCCCACCACACTTAGACATCCAAAGTACATTTGATCTAAAGGGTTCGACATGGGGTAGACTCACTCAATTTGATCAACAATTATACGATAAAGATCAATTTTATAGACCTGTATTAAAAGATTTAAATTGGTTGGATATGCAAAAAAAGATTGAATTTGGTCCCACAAAGAGAGAAAGATTCCTGATTCAGTTGAAGAAAGATGTAGATCTGTTGGCAAAACTGAACATTATGGATTATTCTTTATTGTTAGGTATTCATGATATGAAGAAATCTAAGGAATCAGCTTTCACAGAGACTGGATCCATTGATGATCGTAACAGTGAGCAGCTTCTTGTGGGAACAGGTCGTGTGATACCTCATTATTTTAAACAATATCAAGGTGGGATTAGATCATCTGACCGATTTAATAATGATGGAGATAAGATCTATTATATCGGTATTATTGATTGTTTGACTAATTATTCCATAATGAAAAAATTGGAAACTTTTTGGAGAAGTCTGAACCATGATACTAAAACAGTGAGCGCAGTACCTCCTAGGGATTATGGTGATAGATTTTATGCATTCATGGAAAAATCTATGGATTTGTCACGTCCTAAAAATTATAGAGATAATCCAGAAATTAAACCATACAGGGATTGAATACATGTTTTAAACTTAAGTGGAAAATATTTCATACTTTTTTTCACATACATTCGAAGAAAAATGTTATGCTGGTCATACGATTATTACTAAAATAAATAGAATACGATATATAAGATAGTATATGAAACTCGTATATATTTAATATATTAATTTTACTGGTAAAAGTTAGTACTTTTCAACATTATAGTTAATCTATTATTTGGTAATATGATCGTTTCTTTTAAATATACATTAAATAATATCACTTATTTATTATTCCTTTCATTCTTATAATATCTCACTTTTTCTCGAACACCGTACACATCATCTAGTACGAGACCTGACAGTTATGTCAAACTTAATAATAAAATGCTAGTTTAATACAATAACTAACACCTATCTTAACAGTAGTTAGTTATCATTCCAGAAAATTCCGTTTAAATAAGATAGAGATTCACAAACGGTCAAACTGAAACATCCATGTATTATGAATTCTCGCAACCTTTTGTTGGTAAAAAAAAATTGCTACACCACCAAGTGGCGCAATGTTAAAAAATCATAACATCCGGGACATCAAATCTACAATTTATAACAAACTTCATTAACAAGCATTTGACAAAAAAAAGATAACTACGCCATTCGACCTACTTAAACCCTACAATCACTACTTTTCTAATGCATCAAAATTATCAACAAGGTCCACCGCCACAACAACAAGGTTATTATCAGCAAGGTCCCCCACCACAACAACAAGGTTATTACCAACAGGGTCCACCACAGCAAGGCTACTATCAGCAGCAACAACAACCTATATATGTTCAACAAGCTCCCCAAAAAGATGAAAGCAGCTGTTATAGTACTTGTTTTAAGACGATGCTATGTTGTTGTATATTGGAAATGTGCTGTGCTCAATAGTCTCGTTCATATATTGGAAGGTAAAACGCATTCGGATTCCCTAGATAATCTATATTTTTATAATATATCTACTATTATTTAATGTGTAAAAATAAAGCAGAAGAACGAAGTTTTATTTCTGGGTCAAAAAAGAAATTTTATTTATGACAATTAAGGTAGTCTCACTTTCAAAAATATCGAAAATGCTCGTGTAGCTCAGTGGTTAGAGCTTCGTGCTTATAGTAGCATTCAGGAAATCTGAAGCTTCACTGTACAAAAGTGGTCTTCAATGACTAGTTTAAGCAACGCGACCGTCGTGGGTTCAAACCCCACCTCGAGCACTTTCTAATTATTTTTTTTTTGCTAAAACTTTAAAAAATCATTGTTAACGATTGCGTTCCGTTGAAGTTCTTTAATGAGTGAAATATTTCAATGAGTATCATATCGTTTCAGTCATATCAAATACCACTAGGATATGCTAATCAAAGCTCTGTTCGAAATCAATTATGGCTGGGAAGAGAAATAAGCAAAACACGGGCTCGAGTTCACTTGCTAACGGTAAGAAATCGGATGTGGATGTAGATGATCGTCTTCAAGCCATCGTCTTAACTGATTCCTTTGAAACAAGATTTATGCCCCTAACCGCTGTGAAACCTAGGTGTCTACTGCCATTGGCTAATATTCCATTGATTGAATATACATTGGAATTTCTAGCTAAATCTGGAGTAGATGAAGTATATTTGATATGTTCATCTCACGCATCTCAAATTAATGAATATATCGAAAGCTCAAAATGGAATTTACCTTGGTCACCATTTAAGGTCAATACTATTATGTCACCTGAAGCTCGTTCTGTCGGTGATGTCATGAGAGATTTGGATAATAGAGGCATTATTACTGGGGATTTTGTTCTTATTAGTGGTGATGTCGTTACTAATGTTGATTTTAATAGGATGTTAGAATTCCATAAGAAAGTCCACGCTAAGGATAAAGATCATATTTCTACCATGTGTCTAAGTAAGTCAAGTCAGTATCACAGAAATAGGTCATTTGAGCCGGCAGCATTTATTTTAGATAAAGCCACTGATAGATGCATTTATTACCAAGATTTACCCGGTGTTGGTTCTAAAGAGAAGATCTGTGTGGATATAGACCCTGAATTGTTAGAAAGCGTCGATGAATTTGTATTGAGAAATGATTTGATTGATTGTAGGATTGATATTTGTACACCTCACGTTCCGCCTCTATTTCAAGATAATTTCGATTATCAGACTTTAAGATCAGATTTTGTCAAAGGTGTTATTTCGAGTGATCTATTAGGAAAACATATATATGCATACATCACAAACGAATATGCTGTAAGAGTGGAGAATTGGCAAACTTATGATACTATCTCTCAAGATTTTGTTGGGAGATGGTGTTACCCATTAGTTTTTGAATCTAATGTTCAAGAGGATCAGACTTATTCCTATGAATCGAGACATATTTATAAAGAACAAGGTGTTATTTTAGCACAATCTTGTAAATTGGGAAGAAATACGGCAATTGGTGCAGGTACCAAGATTGGTGAGGCAACGACAATTGAAAATTGTATTATTGGTAGGAACTGTCAAATCGGTGAAAACATTAAATTGAAGAATAGTTACATTTGGGATAATTCTATTATAGGGAATAATACGACTATTGAACATTCGATTATTGCATCCAACACCAAATTAGGGTCGAATGTTCATTTGGAAGATGGATGTATTGTTGGGTTCGATGTTGTTATAGATGACAATATGAATATTCCCAAGGGTACCAAGATTTCAAGTGTCCCAGTTAAGAGTGTACAATCTGATTTCTTTGAAAGTACTTTAAGTGACGACAGCGACTTCTCGGAAAATGAAACTACAATCGACATTGGTGAAGATAAGGCAACGATAGCGACATCATTAGTTGGTGATAATGGTGTTGGATACGTGTATGAAAGCGACGTTTCCGAAGACGAAGATGAAGGCTCTGATATAGTCAACCTAGCAAATTCTTTAACGTACAAATTGGAAGAACTATATTTGAGTGATGAATCCATCTCCTCTACAACAAAGAGAACTAAGAAGAAAAGAACAATGTCTACAAATAGTATGTACACTGACTTCGAAGAAGGTGGTTCCGAAGAAGAAGAGGAGGATTTTGAAAAGGAAGGTATTGCAACAGTGGAAAGAGCAATTGAAAATAATCACGATCTCGATACCGCATTATTGGAATTGAACACCTTAAGAATGAGTATGGACGTTACATACCATGAAGTTAGAACCGCTACCGTAATTGCTATTTTAAGAAGAGTTTATCACTTTGTTGCCACTCAAACACTGGGTCCAAAGGAAGCTGTTACTAAAGTGTTTGGCCAATGGGGTCTATTATTCAGAAGACAAGCATTTGATAAAGAGGAATATGTGGATTTAATGAATATTTTGATGGAACAAGTAGTTGAACAGAAATTGGAAAAACCAGATTTGATTCTCTTTGGTGCTCTAAACTCCCTATACGATAATGATATACTAGAGGAAGACATTATTTATCAATGGTGGGACAGCGTGTCAAATGATCCACGTTACGATGAAGTCAAGAGATTGACCGCTAAATGGGTTGAATGGTTAAGGAATGCAGATGAAGAGTCCTCTTCTGAAGAAGAGGATGATGATGAATAGACGTACATATTCTAACATGATGTATAAGATATCATTTGTAAATTATAAAAGGATACATGATATTATCTCACTATTCTCATCGCCTTAGCGTTGGTTGGTTTATTACCCGGAAGTATACCAGCGCTTTCGAGAAATTTTGAAACACATAATAAATACATGATTATCAACGTAAATAAAGAGAAATGGTAAAAGAGACGACTAACAACAGTCTGAGGGCGTCAAGAATATATAAAACAAGAAGTTATGAAAACGATCAAAGCAGTTACTATTGGTGATGGTGCCGTCGGTAAAACTTGTCTTCTTATTTCATACACAACAAACCAATTTCCTGCCGATTATGTTCCAACGGTTTTTGATAACTATGCTGTTACCGTGATGATTGGTGATGAACCATATACTCTGGGTCTGTTCGATACTGCTGGTCAAGAAGATTATGATAGACTAAGACCCCTTTCATATCCCTCTACAGATGTCTTTTTGGTGTGTTTCAGTGTCATTTCCCCGCCTTCTTTTGAAAATGTTAAGGAAAAATGGTTCCCAGAAGTACATCACCATTGTCCAGGTGTTCCTTGTTTAATTGTTGGTACCCAAATAGATTTAAGAAGTGATCCAATTATTATTGAAAAGTTACAAAGACAGAGGTTACGTCCAATTACGCCAGAACAGGGTGAAAGGTTGGCAAGAGAATTAAAAGCCGTGAAGTACGTAGAATGTTCTGCTTTAACGCAACGTGGGTTGAAAAATGTGTTTGATGAGGCTATCGTTGCTGCATTAGAACCACCTGTTATAAAGAAAAGTAAGAAATGTACCATCTTATAATTACCTTTTTCCAACATTATTTTTCATTTTTTATAAAAGCACTCTTGTAATTTCCATTTCTTCCTAATTATTTTTTCCACCAAGAACGACCAAAGAGGTGTAAAATCATTAATGTATGATACTGGGTAAAGAAAATAACACTAATGTACCTTTTTCCGCTATACCTATGGTCCATACTACTATTATTATTTCTCATCCTTCACAAATAAAAATGGAATATATCCCGAATAAAGATATCTCTCAAAGTTACGTATATTATAGTATTTTATTAAATAACAGATGAATGAATATTTTTTCAACGTTAGAGTATTTTTTTTAAAGTATCTTATATTATAAAGGTTTCGCCCATAGAAAATTTTCAAAATCGTCTTGTCTTGCCCAGGCGAGAGTTTTCTAAACTTCTAAACAACTGAATTTTGTAGAACAGTGGCAAAAACCATCTGACAAATGGACTTGGATTAAATAATTGAGAATTAGATAAAGAAAAAGAGAAATCAACAATGGCTCAAGTATTTAATAATTCCCGTTCAGATACCCTATTTTTAGGTGGTGAAAAGGTGAGTGGTGATGATATTCGTAACCAAAATGTTCTTGCCGCATTGGCCGTTGCCAATGTTGTCAAGTCATCTTTAGGACCAGTTGGTTTAGATAAAATGTTAGTCGATGATATTGGTGATTTTACTGTTACCAATGATGGTGCTACCATCTTATCTTTGTTAGATGTTCAACATCCAGCTGGGAAAATTTTAGTTGAATTGGCACAACAACAAGACAGAGAAATTGGTGATGGTACCACTAGTGTTGTTATTATTGCTTCTGAATTGTTAAGAAAGGCCAATGAATTAGTCAAAAATAAAATTCATCCAACTACTATTATTACTGGGTTTAGAGTTGCGTTACGAGAAGCTATTCGTTTCATAAATGAAGTTCTTTCATTAGATGTGGAATTACTTGGGAAGGAGACTCTAGTTAACATTGCTAAGACGAGTATGTCTTCCAAAATTATTGGTGCTGATTCCGAATTTTTCAGTAACATTGTTGTTGATTCATTGTTGGCAGTCAAGACTCAAAATGGGAAAGGTGAAATTAAATATCCAGTAAAGGCTGTCAATATTCTAAAAGCACATGGTAAATCTGCTAAGGAATCCATATTGATTGATGGTTACGCACTAAATTGTACAATTGCTTCTCAAGCAATGCCCAGACAAATTGCTGGTGGCAATGTGAAAATTGCATGTCTTGATTTGAATTTACAAAAGGCTCGTATGGCTATGGGTGTTCAAATCAACATTGAAGATCCAGAGCAGTTGGAAGAAATTCGTAAACGTGAAGCTGGTATTGTTCTTGAAAGAGTTAAGAAGATTATTGATGCTGGTGCTCAAGTTGTTCTAACCACGAAGGGAATTGATGATCTATGTTTGAAAGAATTTGTTGAAGCTAAGATTATGGCTGTTAGACGTTGTAAGAAGGAAGATTTAAGAAGAATTGCCAGAGCAACTGGTGCGACATTGATTGGCTCAATGTCCAACTTGGAAGGTGATGAAACTTTTGAATCAAGTTACTTAGGTACATGTAAGGAAGTTGTCCAGTCCAAATTTTCTGATGACGAATGTATCTTAATTAAGGGAACCTCTAAACACTCTTCCTCCTCCATGATTTTGCGTGGTCCAAATGATTACTCATTAGACGAAATGGAACGTTCAATCCATGATTCATTATGTGTTGTGAAAAGAACTTTGGAGAGTGGCCATGTTGTTCCAGGGGGTGGTTGCGTTGAAACTGCATTAAATATATATCTTGACAATTTTGCCACCACTGTTGGATCTCGCGAACAATTAGCCATTGCTGAATTTGCAGCTGCATTGTTGGTTATTCCAAAGACTCTTGCAGTAAACGCCGCTAAGGACTCCAGTGAACTGATTGCCAAATTAAGGTCGTACCATGCAGCAAGTCAACTTGCCAAACCTGAAGATACCAAGAAGAAAAATTACAAGAACTACGGTCTTGATTTGATCAAGGGCAAAGTTGTTGATGAAGTGCATAGTGGAGTCTTGGAACCAACCATAAGTAAAGTCAAATCTTTGAAATCTGCATTGGAAGCCTGTATTGCCATTTTAAGGATTGACACCATGATTACAGTGGATCCAGAGCCACCAAAGGAAGATCCTCATGCCCATTAATAGATAAATTTATATATATTAACCTTATGTATATTAAATAGTTAATATTAGGAATAACTAACTAAACAAATGAGTTAACGCAGGGCCCAGCCTACGTCCCACCGCGGATTGTGCCCGGAAGACGAGCATACACTGAGTACGCGCAAGCGTAACGAGATAACCCACACCGAGCAGGAAAAATTGAATAGGCATCGAAAAATTCACTCAGATAGCAGTAAAAGATCATTTTTATAGGGTGTAGATAGAGATCGCTGAGCAAGTTAGTTCATAATAGGAGCCTACCTTTCTCTACACTCGTTCGTGATTATTAGTGACATTTGAATCAGCCATTATTTAATTGATTTACACTCGCTAATAAATAATATCTCGTTTCTTTTTTTTTGTCATTGCGGTTGGTTTATTTACTTCTAGGACAATTAAATCATAGAGGTAAGGATGAATGAGATAAAGATTGAAAATAATGTAAGTAATTCAGTCTCTAAACCAACGACTAGAAGAAAAGAGAAGATAATTGAGTTGATTGAAGTTGATGGGAAACAGGTCAGCAAGACTTCTACCGGTAAAAGAAAATTCCATAATAAGTCTAAACAAGGTTGTGACAATTGTAAGAGAAGAAGGGTCAAATGTGATGAATCAAAACCGACATGTCAGAAATGCATAAATATGAGCTTGACTTGTATTTACACACCTGTGCAACCTAAGAAGAAGGCAAAGACACCATCGGTAATCAAATATGTTAGAAGGGCATCAGATGGATCAATTGAACCCATTGAACAAAATAACGATACTCATGCAATTGTTGATAATAAAGGTGCTATTGTTAAAAAGGAGCTATTTGATAATGATGCATTGATTAATCCAATTGTGGGAAATATCGCTTCAGGTAGTAGTGCAGGAGATGTAATGTTTAAGAAAGATGATTTAAATCATATTAGCAAGGATACACTATCGAAAGCTTCAAATAACATACCTCATAATACTATCACGACAGATAGGACCAGTCATTCCGGAAAATCAAGCCAGCAATTTACAAATAAAGCTCGACAGCAAATTTCTCAACTGTTGGCTCAGAGTACCCAAACTATACCTCCACCTATGCAACCACAGCAGCAACAATTACCACAACTTCCAGTAGGTGTGGATGCTTCCTTGCCTCCTCTGCTAGCCGGAATGACGCAATCACCCCAGCTTCAACAACATTTACAACAATACTTGCATATGTTACCACAACTATTAAATAGTATGCAACAAGATCCTTCCATCAATATTCCTAATAACAACATGATCAATAATGTACCAAGTATCGCCGCACCTTTGGAAAAATCTAATGCATTTGACACCCCAAACACCCCTCATATCCCTAATACACATACTAATTTAGTCAATACTTTATCTGGATTGTTCTCTCCAGAACGGTTTGTTGCCGGTCCATCTCATGCACAACAACAACTCCAATATCAATTACATCAACAGCTACAGTTACAACAACATCAACAGATTCAATTACAACAGAATGAACAGTATACTTTACAACAGCAACAATTACAACAACAATTAGAGGAGCAGTTGAAGATACAGCGAAAGCAAATATTAGAAAGTCAAAATAATCCAACACAACACCCAGACGCTCCAGTACAACCTCTGGCACGGGCCCAAACTCAAACGTCTATGCCAAACCACGATAGCACTGCACAACAAGATATTCATTCTAAGACTACTCAATTTGATGATCCATTTGCTCAAAATACATCTACCTCATCTTCTTCTACACATACACAACATGTGTCGGACCCGACGACCTTACAAGCTGATACTTTATCTCAACTGGCTAAGATTGGTTTGGATTTGAAAACCTTGGGGTCAGTGCCTACAGCTGGGATCGGTGGTATTTCATATGATTTCCAAGAATTATTGGGTATCAAATTTAATCACAATAGTAGAGCAGCAAAGGCCAATTCTGCAGAAGAGGCATTGGCGTCAATGCAAGAACAACAAGAACAGGCCAATCTAAATGGTGAAAAGCAAGTAAAGAAAGAAAAGATAGTTACCTCAATACCCGATATGAAAGCTTCATCACACTCACCAACAAGGCCTGAGGAAACAAAGGAGGAGCCAATGACGGAGGTGGCCAAATTATTCCAATTATCTACTAAGGCCAAATTAAATTTGATTGATATGAAATTATTTCATCATTATTGTACAGAAGTTTGGCCCACAATCACTGCGGCCAAAGTTTCTGGTCCAGAAGTGTGGAGTAAAGCTATTCCTCAGTTAGCATTTAATTTCCCATTTTTGATGCATTCGATTCTTGCTTTTAGTGCAACGCACATGGCACGTACACAACCAGGATTAGAACAATACGTTTCTGCTCATCGTTTAGATGCGTTACGACTATTAAGAGAAGCTGTACTTGAGATTTCTGAAGAGAACACAGATGCCCTAGTAGCTAGTGCGTTAATTTTAATCATGGATTCATTGGCTAATGCATCAGCAAGAAACCCATCTAATCCAAATATCTTATCTCCTTCTGCATGGATTTTCCATGTGAAGGGTGCGGCAACTATTTTAACAGCGGTTTGGCCGTTGAGTGAAAAATCTATATTTTACAATCTAATTTCTGTGGATTTGAGTGCTCTGGGTACTGTGATAAATCAAGAGGATGACACAATTTCTGAGCTATACTGCTTTGATGAAAATTTAGCAGATTTATACCCAGTTGAATTAGACTCGCCATATCTTATTACATTAGCCTACTTGGATAAATTGCACCGTGAAAAGAATCAATCTGATTTCATCTTGAGAATCTTTGCATTCCCAGCCTTATTAGATAAGACATTTTTAGCCTTGTTAATGACAGGTGACTTAGGAGCTATGAGAATTATGAGAAGTTATTATAAATTATTAAGAGGATTCACATCTGAAGTCAAGGATACAGTTTGGTTCTTAGAAGGTATTACGCATGTATTGCCAGAAGATGTTGATGATTACAGAAATGGTGGTGGTATGCATATGATGTTGGATTTCTTAGGTGGCGGTTTACCATCAATGAGCGCATCAACCTTTTCTGAATTCATGTGAAGAACTTGTATATAAAGATATTATCTTAAAATTGCAATTTACTTATAGAGTTATAAGGACTGAATAATTTTTTTTTCTTAATCTTTTTTTCCCTGTTAAGGACACTATATTAACTTCTCTATTTCAGTATCTTATTTTGTCGCGAAATCGTCTGTTATTCTATAGAATTTCTATGTGATTCTATTTTTTGTTACCCAGTCACATTTTGTTCCATATATAAAATAAGATCTTCCATTTAAGAACCACGACACATTTGGAGTATAGATTGCATCTACAGAACAAATTTAAAAATTAAGAGTTTAACGGTATAATGGTTGTTGTGAGTAATCCAAATAATTGGCATTGGACTGATAAAAATTGTATAAGTTGGGCTCGCGAATATTTCAATGAGAAATTAACTGGACTAAGCACTGGTGATTCCACTGAGAAATTGTACTGTGAAGTTAATAATGTGACGTCAATCGAAGGTGACTGTGAGGTGAATCAACGTAAAGGGAAGGTTATTTCTTTATTTGATTTACGTATTGTTTTGTCTATTAAGGGTCACGTTGGTGAAGAAGTTTTTGAAGGTAGTATTAGCGTTCCTGAAGTTGCATTTGACTCTGAACTTGATGATTATCAATTCGAAATATCCATATACAAGGAAACCACCAAGTTGAGTGAAGTTAAACCTAAGATCAGGAAAGTATTAGTGCCAAAATTGAGAAGTATTTTTGGGCAATTTGGTAAGGACTTATTAGTTGCTAATGGTAATGATATCTTAACTTCTGCCGACAAAGTTAGTTCCAAATATACTAAGGCTAACCAGGAATTAAGTTTTGCCAAGACTGAAAAGACGGAAGCTAAAGCTTTAACGAACAAAGTAGCTACCAACACAGCTACATCCAAAACTCAGTCATTATCAACATCTGGTGGTAACACGGCATCCATGCATCTTGAACCATCGTTCAATGTTCCAGCCAGTGAGTTATACAAAACATTTATTGATAAGGGAAGAGTCATGGCATGGAGCAGATCACCGCTTAGATTCCCAGAAGGTAGCACGGAATCTTCTGAATTATCCATCGGTGAAAAATTCGAGATATTTGGCGGTAACGTCATCAGCGAATTAGTAGATATGGAATGTGACAAGAAACTAGTCTTTAATTGGAGGTTAGCCGATTGGAGGAGCGGCAATGTGTCACGTTTAGAGATGGAATTCCATGAATCTAAGGAATTCCATGAGACTAAATTACAAGTCAGTTGGACAGGCATCCCGGTTGGCGAAGAAGACCGTGTTCGCGGGAATTTTGAAGAATACTATGTAAGATCTATCAAGCTGACATTTGGGTTCGGAGCAGTATTATAGAGCAACCGCCACCACCACATGTGTAGATGTTTAGTAGTTTATAGCATAATGTGACAATTTATTTTTTGAGACGCATTGACGGATGCAAACTCCGGTTCCACGGCCGCTTCCCCGGAATAGCCAAGCTAGCCGCCGTTGAGCGAATCATCGCGATGCGACATAAATGGTACACCTTTTATTCATGCAATTGCAAGACATGAATGGACCCAGTATGGATGGTTGAGCCAGTTGTAAGAAGAACAGAGGCATCTGTGGTAGTTGGTAACAAACACAATTGGTCGATATTTTCGAAAAGAATAGTGATTATTCTATTCGATAAAGGGTCGGCTTTATTAGCTAATCATTGAAATACTGTCTGTTAGGCCGATATCATTTGTTAGCTAGTGTCATTCCAGTCATACTAAAACCTCAATAGCTAAATAACGGTAGTATTTTTAATTACTCTAATTATAGGAAGGTGCAAGAAGTTATAGCAACATGATGAACTTACGAAACGTGAAAGATGGTTCTTCTAATTTGCCTTCAACAGCAAATTCGATGTCACCTGGAATGTCAGGCATGGAAACTGAATCAGATTCGGTACCTGTCTCTAAATCAGTGAGCATGGCTCCAAGAACGATAAGCCCAAGTAATAATATGAATTCTAAGATAAACAAACGGATGAGAAAACTACCTGACAATTTAAAGCTTCATGGCACTACACCAAGTGGGAGACCAAGGCTATTCGTGTGTGAGGTTTGCTCAAGGGCATTTGCAAGACAAGAGCATTTAGATCGACATAAGCGCTCTCATACAAAGGAGAAACCTTATGACTGTGGTATATGTACTAAGAAATTTACACGACGAGATTTGCTTTTAAGACATGCACAAAAGGTGCACAACGGTAATTGTGGTGACACGATTTCAAACAAGCCAAGAAGGAAAAGACAAAGAAGTGCTATTAATGTTAGGAAGCCCACTCGTAGAGCCTCATTTAGTGCCCAGTCTGCTCAGAATTATACAACGGCAAAGGTTGATACATTTGGAGTTCAAAACACATTTAATAAAGTGGAATTCTCTACACCAACTCTGTTGCCTATCGATTTTAAAGCTGATGAAGAGCATTTACAATTTGGTGAGTTGGACAATGTAGACCCTCTATCATTAAATAATAATATGTTTAGGCAGGATGTTAATAATCCGTTGGGAAGTATTGTACCAATAGAATTTTCACTATTAGACTCTAAGAACTGGGTTAATGACTACAACAATAATGATAACGATAATTTAACAAGCTTCTTCTCATCCAACACAGAATCAAATTCAAATAATACGACGCCATTGAATAATAATGACGATCCAATCAGTATAAATTCGAGGGGATCTTCATGGACAGTGGATTGGTTTAGCAAAGAAGTGAAAATGAAATCTTGGTTCGGTAGTAACACCGTGACTGCAGGTAATGAACAGGATAATATTAATATTAAATACGGTGTGGATAAGGCTATAACGGATTCCGAAAATCCTGTATATGATATATCCCCTCCAATTTTCCAGTCACCATCTTCGTTTGAAAAATCTCCATTAAGCTTGGATACGTTTGACCGTGTTCTTTCCACAACCTTATTACAGAAAAAATTTATTGATTTAGCTGGGAGCGATTTAAACCAACAATTCGATTTCAAAAACATTCTTCAAGAAGGTTTGGAGCTTAATACTAGAAACACAAATGGTGCCACACCTTTCCAACCATTATCAATACTCCCTGAATTTCCAAATACAATCTCTAATGGTACCCAAATTAAATTGGAAAATTTGAATTTAGTTGATAACCAATTCTCCTTAATCAACGATGATAAACCAAATTATCGTATGCTTCCTGAAGTAACTTTATTTTCTCAAAAATTACATGAGATGTGTACATTTGTATTATCCTATTATGCCGAGAAATGTATGCATCAGTTAACTAATGCTATGGGATCGCCTAAGTTAAGCTTAAGGCACTTAGAGCTTCCTAGTTTCAACGAACTTAATCAATTACTCATCATTTTCCAAGAACAATTTATATCTCATTATCCATTTATCCACACAGATCTGTTAAATGCTGATTTAGATTCGTTGAGAAGATATGCGGCAGAAAGTACAACTACTAATACCGACCAACTTGAATCTAGAGACGTCTTACAATACTCAAAATTGGTCTGCCTACCCCTTTTTATGTGTACTTTTGGTTCCCTTTACAAATACGGTTGTAATTCTGGTACCATTGAGTTATATGAAATTAGTAGAAGGGTATTACATGTTTATCTGGAGATAAATAAAAGCATTCAGAATAGATCTGCATCTACAGAAAAACATAGTCAACATGTATGGCTAATACAATCGTTGATGCTGAGCATTTTATTTGCAATGTTTGCCGACTCACATCATAAAATTGATGCTGATTTGTTAAAAAGACAAATTTCTGCCATATGTGCTATAATAAGGGCAAATTTCTTAAATGATGTTTCGCTCTCTGTAAATTTGAATGCAAAGAAAATTGAGTTTACCTGTTCGTTTGATTATATCATGTTTGAATCCAAGATTCGGTGTACTTTGATGCTGTACAGATTTTGTCAATTTTTAAGAACATTTTTGGGAGTGGATTCTATTCTCTTCTTAAGCGAAGCAGATGTTGCATCTATATGTATCCCTGATGATGAGAATGCATGGAGATCATCTTCTTTGTTTCCCATTGCATCAGAAAATCAACAAATTGTAAAGAAACAGCATTGTATTACTTTTAAGCAGTTTTATGAGGGATTCATCTTTAATGATTCTGGGCTGTATCCTATTCCTGAAACTCTAGCTATTCCTATGTTATATTACGAATTAGCAGTTAGTAAAACCTCGAGTTTCCATATCTTTTTGACTAAAATAGATACTAAAAAGTTGGAAATGAATTTGTCGCAATCGATGAATACTATTGCATCGGTGTCATCAATGGTGGATATGGATGAACTACATTTATTCAGAAAAGATTATTCTTTCATACTCAAACAAGATAGTATAATCTTCAAGAATTGCTTGATGACAATGTTATTTTTCAATGGTATAGATCCCACTTTCGGTTCTAAAATTTGGGAGGGCAAAATCGATGAGATATTTGATCAGTTCTTAAATACCAAAAGTTTAAATCTTTTAACAAAAGGATCATACTCAATGTTGACCAATTTTTTGGTAGCACTGAATTTTTCAATTCAGAATATTTCGGGTTTGGTATCAATCTGTAATTCAGGTACTTCATTAAAGTTAAATGATGACAGATTTTCATTATTTAACATCCAAGGATATTACTATAACTTCCTAATTGTATTGAAATTTTTATTAGATTTTGAAGAAACCCCGAATTTTAAACTGTTATGTATTTTCACTGAATTGAAGAAATTGGCTGATAGTATTCTTATCCCAAAATTTATTACGATGTATCCAAGATTTTTTGAAAAATTGAGTTCAGAATTGAAAGTTTATCACCAATCTAATGAGCACAATGTTTATACACCAATTAATGTTGAACGGTTAGAGAAACTAATAGATAATGTATTGGTCTACGCATTCAATGATACTTCTTTCTTAAATATGTCGAAACAAACTACAAATGAATTCCTCTTCCATGATGAACAAGATGATAATTTAGATAAATCACTCAATTCTCCTTCTTCTGTGGACCTCGTAAACTATCACTCAAATATTAAGACAGGGAAGAAAAGTCGATATAATAAACAGACTTTTGAGAGTCGATATCACCTCTCTAAGAAGTATGTACTAATTGTACAATGTCTTCTTAACCATGCAAGTCAAAGATATGAGCATTGTTATCTTTTGGAAAAATTGGTAGAAAGCTATGACAAAATTGAAAAGCTTATAGATAATAAAAAAAGTAATTAAAGAAAATACAAATTTGGAGCCACTATTTAATTAATCACTGGAACGGGTATTGCGGCGATTTCTGAAAATTTAAAGTACTTCGTAATAATAATGAAACATTATACTATGAATATGTAAATATTAGTATGGATTATGTAATTGTATTAAATGTAAACGAATATTTATGAATTTATTTTAAGATACATGCTAAAAGTCCTTATCGTCTTCAAAACCAGAAGATTCATTTATTATCATTTGAATTAACCATTCTTTTGATTCCACATGGAATGATACATTGGAGTCATGGAATCGTTCAGTTATATGCTTTCGAGTAGTTTTCAATAGGGTATCACTAACCTTACCCGTTTCTTCATTCATATATATCAATATCTTAAAGTTATCATCTTCGCATAACTGAAATAACTTCTCTAAGATAAGTAACAACGAGTTAGAATCATCACTATGAAGTTTCGTGTCTGTTTCATAAAGGCTGGTAATTCCAGTACAAGAAAATATAAATTTGATAAAATCATCCAAATCCGAATAACCGTACAGTAAAACAATATAATTCATCATTGTGTGTTTAAGTGCATCAGTTTGTTCAATCAACTTATTACCATTTAATAGCTTGGAGTAGAAATGGATGATGTTATAGGACTTGATTACAGTTGGTTCTGCAAAAGGGTCAACAGAGAGTCTATGACTCCCACCTGCTGGGAGTAGAAATCGTAGTATAAATTTAGTGGAGAAACTATTTCTATTTATGCATGTTTCAACAAATTTCCAATGTAATATTGGCCATCCAAGAGCTAATGTCTCCAAATATTTCAAACTTCTTACATGTCTTTTCGTGAGGAGGCAAGCGAATTTATAGTCTTTAAAAGTGCAATCTCGTTTCCATTTAAGCTGAAGTATATTTTCTTTTAATATTATGTCTTCATCTTTCCCAACTAGAATTGTGGAAGTTGCTTTGCAGAATTCAAATAGAGTTGATAATTCAGTATCTATAACTTTTCCTCCTCTCGATTCTATTTTATCACAAAGTTCTTCTTTACGTTCTGAAAGGCTGGTTATTACAAATAAACACTTATCAAATATTTTATCATTTGGAGCCTTAACTTCAGAAGCAAAGTCATTTAAGTTTAAGTTGTGATTCATAATGTTATTTTTATTAAATTCTTCTTTAACCAGGCCAAGGTCCTCTATCGATTCTTCCTTACTAGATTCTTCTCTGGTTAATTTATGTAGTGATTTTTTTGGCGATGTATGATAAATGTTTTTCCTACCTCTGATGGGATGACGAAGTCCTTTAAATGCCTTGATTTTCGTACCACTACCATCCTCTAATATAATTTTTGGTCTCTTCGCCCATTCATTTAACTCTATTGTGATGGATGCTAAAGGTTTAGTAATAATTTTTTTGCTTAATGACCCATTGGCATTTTTCTTTTTCAAACGAACCGTGTCATATCCACGAATGCATCTAATCACACGAGAATCGTGAGAAGAACATTCAAGTGCCACAACACAATATTCATTTGTATTAAATGTGACCATATCACCAATTCTGATATCAAGATAATAGATATCTTCATTTTTGTTCTCTGCTTGCCCAGTTTCAAAAAGGACTAGAGAACACTCATTAGTAATATCTGGTGTCAATAAAATTGCGGGATAATATTTATAGTTAAGTGCATATTGACACCAAATTGCGTCTTCAAACATAATATCACTTTTGGTTAGATAGTCGCGATCCTCGGTTCTTACTTCTGTTGGAAATATTTTCTCGTTATCTAGCTTCGATGGTGTGATACTTTCGGTTTTAGATTCTTCCTTGGCAATGATATCATTCTGTGCCATCGAAATACTACCTTCATTATCAGATTTTTCTTTAGTAGCCACTTCTGCCATATCAACTTCTCGTTTAAGCCGTTTTCTAGGAGAAGCATTATTGCTTCTCCTTTCATGGTCTTCTTCAAATTCTATCGTTTCTTTTTGTTTCCTTTTTATTTGTCTTCTATTGTAAACAATATCTTGCGAGTCATTGCGTGATACTCTTATTATCGCCTCCTGGGATTTTGACATTCCTTTATTGTTGTAGTTTTCTTCTTCATTATTATCATGTTCTTCAAGTTCGGGTAATTCTTGCGTCATGTCGACCTCACTTAGAATTACATCTTCATTTTTCGTTTCCAACTCTTGGGTACTTAGTACTAAATTATCTTTATCTTTTATTGATAATTCAGGTTTACTGGATACTTTTAAGATAAATTTCTCTTGAGTGTCAATATCGTCCCTTCTCCAATTGGGAATTTCACCTCTTGGACTAGGAGATGACTGTTCCCCATTTGTCGGTATTGCTTTGGACGGTGAGCTCGTTTCAGGTACCTCCATTATTGGTACCATATCGTTTCTCTTTAGGTTAGGTGGTGTCTCTATTGTTTGTATTAACGAACGTTCCTGTGAAATAGCTTGGTCTCCAAGAATAAAATTTGAATTATGTATTATTTGTAATGTTGCTGGAAAACTCTTTTGTGTAGAAGAAAAGCCGGAAGTTGGAGAGCATATTAATTGTGTTTGAGTTCCTTGGCTTTCTGGGCTATGTCTTCTAGTTGTTTCAATAGCAAGTGCATCTTCGGTTTTTGTAGTAGATATCACTTGGGTTGATTTATTACTATTAAATTCTAGGCGATCTCCTTGTCGAAATATCCATTTATTCGGCATTTCACCATCAGTAGTATCTTCTACCAGTGAAAATTCCGTAGTCTCATTTCCTATCTCTTCAGTACATTGTACTTGTGGGTTGTAAAACTTTTGGGCTAAATGTCCAGTGACGCTCATGTCTTGAAAGTCCTCCAGATAACCATCTTTGTTTTCTTCACTAGGACATTCTCTAACACTTACATTAGATTGTATTTGCATTTCCAAGTTGTGGTTCCTACTAGAATGAACCTGTGTAGCATGCTCCATTTCCGCCACTTTTTTCCCTGTTCTTTCAACAGAAAGTGATACGTCGTTTTTCATTCGAGTGGATATATTGTTTACAAGATTTGATATTTGTGTATTTTGAGCCCCTTTAATGTCGCCTATGGAAAGTATATCTGTCGATGATGGTATTCTTAACGTTTGCCGTTGTGAGGGAGGCGTATCTTGTAGGTCAGAATTGTATTTTGAAAGAAAATTGTTTGTTGTCATGTCCTCAGAATTTACTAAAATGTTTTTTGGAGATTCATTAAGATGATATGAATCTAATTCATCGAATGGTCTTTGGATGTTGACTACATTAGGTGATGTCGTATCCTCATCGTTCAATGGTAGTACTGCTAAATCGTTATCTATTGTCCTTCTTAAAGTTCGCAAATCATGCATTCTTTGTCCCACGGGTGTATCATGTAATAGCTCATCTCCATACTGATCGAGGATATTCCCCTTATTTGGAGGCTTCTTTGATATAAAAAATTTTGCAATTCGGTCAAGATTTGGTGTTCTTGTATTGTATTGTAACTGCATGTTCAATTCATCTAGTGGTGAAGTTGTATGTCGTAAATCGGATGACTCTATTATCGTATTATTTGCTATAGCATCTTCCGTTGTTTTAGAGATGTGCGTGGATTTGGTAGCTATTTTATCTTGTATGGACTGCACAGAATTATAACTCACATTTGCGTTGTCCATCATTATATCATTTTCTGCTATAGCTGGAGCATCATTACTACTTGCAGGAATGGTTAATTCGCTAGGATGAGAAAAGAATTTCTCAGCGTTGGGAGTTTGTTGGATTACTTGATCAACTGTATCATTGTTAAGTTGAACACCACTTGTCTCTTCAGGCATCACTGTACAACAGAAACAAAAAAAGTGGCAATGCTTATTGGCAAGAACCTCACGTCGTATATAGGATCAAATGTTCTCAGCTAATATCAAATATCATCCTGTTTACAATTTTGAAAAGTTCCGCTTGGGATTGTCATCGCATTGAAAAATTCGTGTAGACATTTCTCGTGAAACACATTTAAGACTCAACCAAATATGTGATCGTCGATGAATCTTGTCAAATTCTAGTGGCTGACAGAATTATTTCTTCTTCTATTACTATAATTATTGAATTATATAACCGGTATTTGTCAAACAAAATAGGTAAACAAATTATAAAAACAGAATAAAAGTGAAGATATGTTTAAGAACTTAAAAATGAGGCAAAAGCGACAGCATAGCTTCTATAGGTTTGAGACATATACTATTGAAAGTTGATACGTGTTGGGGATGAATTTCCTGTTGAAATAGTAAGAACGTTTTCCAAAGCTTCCACTTTTTTCTGATAAGCCTCGATAATTCTTTTTTTTTCCAATAATTCTCTAAAAGGTCTTGAGTCACTACCACCATCATAAAGCCTGGTTAATGTTGCATCTATTGTGGGATCTATGTTTGGTTGTATTTCTCCGTTACCAGAACTTTCTGGTGACATATTATATTCTAACAACTTTTTTATTCTATACTCCTCGTAAAGGGTATTGTTTGTAATGTCCTTGAAATCTTGCAAGTGAGAACCCAGAATAATACTCTTAAGAATAATGAAATCGGAAACATCTTTGTCTTCTATAATAACTTCTCCCCAAAGATACTTTCTAATGTGATATAATTCATTATTTTCATTTCTTTCTTCAATCTCACTACAAACTATTGAAAAAGGAACCATCTTGCAGATATCAATTGAGGCATCTGAGTTTAAATTCTCATCCCGATCTAGAAATAAACAACCCTCAATTTTATCGTCTTTGAAATCAAAGGTTTCGATATTATTCTCCCGGATATCTTTTAGTATGAGGAATTTATTCATATTCAATTCTTCTTCTGTAAGAAGATCAGCCTTCCCTAAAACCGGGACAAGGTTCACAAATCCATTCATACTTTTCATCAGCGCAATATCAAATTGTTTCAGGCCTTTCCCGTTAGCTTTGATAAAGTAAAGACAGAGATGAATTCTGGGATCCGATTTATCTGTATCGTTGACCTTTCGTTTGATTCTGATTTCTTCCCTGAAAAAATGGTTAAAATTTGACGCCAACAATGTTGTAACTTTACCGAGTCTGGAAAAATTATTTATACCATCTCCCAATCCTCTTAAAATGGTAACGGCTAAATTGATAGTTGGTGTATCATCTTTTTCTTTTAGGCTTATGATTTTCCTTTCCGTATGGATATGATTTTCGTTTGTGTTAGTCAATAAGTTGACATCATCAGCAGCATCTTTCTCAATCGATTGGTTACACAAGTTGTTTAGGAAAGTTGTTTTCCCAATGCCATTCTCACCAAGTAATAGTAGATTGAATTGGATCTGTTTCCTAGAATCTCTGCGACGGCGAAGTTCATTTGTATCAATCGAAGTCTGAGGTCTAGATGAGTGTTTTCCCATATTTGGAATTGTTAAGATTTTTAAATTACTTCTGCTTAAATGTTTTTAATAGCTAATTTCGGTTTAAAGTAGAGGATAGAAGATTGTGACACAATAATTGCCACAAATGAACTTCTTATCCGTTCGCGGCACGAGATTCCGAAATATTATTGAAGCTCCCAAAAATATTCATCATACAAGTACATTTCTCGATGAGCTAAAGAAACGAAAATAGGGTCTATTGTTTCCTTTCAAAAAGGCAGACAGATGAAAGCGACAACCAAAAAATGTCTTAAAATTAACAAAGCGTTCATAAATAGATAGCTATAAATCTATTGTCTGGTTAGTATTTTCTCATAAGAGGTTGTATTTCTATTTCCCATTCTAAATCTCTGTTCATTCCTTGAGGTACGCTTCGGGATATCGTGTATACCTTCATTTTGTTGTTCTGGTAGAATTTCACTAATTACTCTATTCTTACTCTCCCTTTCAATGAGATCTTTGTATTTCGTCAGGTTTCTTCGGAATGACATGTTTCTCATTCTTGTACTAAATGATCTATCGATGAAGTTAGCGTCAGCTTTCTCTAGATTCTGTAAGTATGATCTTGAAATATCTCTCTTTGAACCATTGACGGTAAGTTCTTTAGATCTCAGGGATCCGTATGATTTTATATGAGTCTTTTTTTCTTCTTCCTCTTTAGCTGGTAGGAATTTTTCGAACAAGGCAGCTTTATCTTTCACTTTCTTAGAATTTCTTAACTTATTTATAGGATCATTTAAATTTATCCCAGAGACACTTCTGTTTAATTTATGGTTCGGAAGTTCTTGCTTGGGCGGTGACCCCTTATCGTGCAATTTTGTATCTTTCACTTCCTGTATCAATCCTTCTAAAAGTTCATCTTTGGGTATAATAATTCTTGAATGTTCCTCTATGGGTGAATTCCATTCTGTTTCAGAAAACAAAGTGGATGAAGTGGAAGATCTTGAGTGATTAGGAGTAATTGGTGATGGGGTTGCGGTATCTACATCAATTATAGCACTTTCATTCTCATTCTCATTCTCATTTTCGGCTGTTTTAAAAATCTTATTTTGTTTCTGCATTTTAGAGATGTTCCTCTCTTCAGATTTGATAATACTGTTAATTCCATTCAAAATTTTGAAGTATCTCAATGTTTCTCTGGCAATATTATTTTGATGATTGTTATTTTCCAATTTTTCATAAGTAATTGCCTTCTGTAAGGTGTCACTATCACCTAATTTCAATTCTTTGCGAATAAATCCCATAGTCTCCACAATAGAAATTGGGGTTTGATCATAGAGATAGTGGAGCACTTTCCTATTACCATTTAAGATATCAAACACATCAAATACGAGTCTTTTAGTCCATCTGTGCCAGCCATGGGCATCTTTATCATTTAGCCCATGATAGAACATATCATTTCTATATATTATACTTTCGTTTGCCAATGATCGAAGCAGTGTGCATGTTTTTCCAATGTTTTGTAAATCATCAATATTTAAATCTAGCAATATTCGAAATATTATGTTCAATGGTAAATCTGTTAATGAAAGTGGCATGTTTCACTTGTGGTTTCCTTTTAATTTTCTTTAGATTCCAACGGATTTTTAATCCTGTATAGTTTACTTTTGCTTGACTTAATAAGCCAGAATAGTTTGGGTTCTTTATTTGTAGTTTATGAGTATATTGCTTTGCTAACGGGGATCTTGAATAAATTGAATTGTTAATGTTTTCCCGGAAGAGGAAATTCCGGTGCAGGCTAGTAGTTGGAATGTGCGTAGGGTAATAGGTATCTTTAGCAATTATAGAAATATCAATGGATTTATTGCTAACTAGAATGGGATACTACACAGGCAGATCAGGATAACAAAGGTCCATCGAGATGCATCTATCACTATCCTCATTAGTTGTTTTCCTTGTGAGTTCAAGTAGGGTAGTTTGTTCGGATTTGGTTGGGGTGTCACCAAAAAAGTTTAAGACATATGAAGATAATGTTATAACCATCGATGGTGTAAAGAAATGGAGATGTCTAGGGAATCCAGATGTTATCATTGATTGGTCGCAGATAAATGACGGTATGTGTGACTGTCCAGATGGGTCCGATGAACCAGGAACTTTTGTATGTCTACAAAATAAAGATGACCTATTCTATTGTAAAAATGATGGATTTATTCCGAGATATATTCCTAGAAGCTCAGTAAATGATGGTGTATGTGATTGCTGCGATTGTTCTGATGAGTTACTACTAAAAAACCTGGATCCAGATGCCGAAATTATACCGACTAGTGTCTGCCCCAATCTAAAGAAAGAACTGGATAAGATTATCAACACAGAAATTGCTAATTATGAACTAGGTAAGAAAAGACTTCTAAAATTATATTCTAAATATGACATTACTGTAGAAGGAACTGAACAAAAGAAGGAAGCTAAGAGCAATAAAGATGATGAGCAATCTATTGGAAATTTGGCTTCCGAGATAAACACCATTTCTAAACAGCTAGAAAGCAACGAAATTCTGTTAAAAGAGGAAAAAGATAGCTTTTTTTCCAAATTGAGGCTAGATGATCCGATAGCATATGCATTTGAACAGGTTGACATGAAGCTTATTGTGGACTCATTGACTTCTTCGTTTAAAGGAATAGCTGCCATTAGTCAATCATTTGTTGATATTCTCAAGATTCTAGATGAACTTTCAAATAACTACTCAGATGCACTAAATGATCGTGTTGTTAATGATAATGTAGATAAATATTATGAGATTATTAGTAAGAATGAGATGGGGAAGATCAATGCAGATCCCAAATCGGATATCAGTTTGTGTCAACAATTGACAGAATATTTTGAAATGGAGTTACCAGTCCTATTTTGGGAGAGGACTATGGAAAAGGATGGTAAATATTGTATAAATAAATCTGATTTTGTGAACAGATTAATAAAGGGTAAAATTGAATATACCAAGACCTTAGTTGACTTTGTTAGACAGTTTCGTACCATTTTGGATGATATATCTGAAAATTATAATGTTAATTTTCAAGACAGTGCAGTAAAAATTGCTGTAGATTCGTACCAAAATTATCTCTCGAAGTACAGTGATATTTTGCAAGTTTCCAAGTTAGAAATACCAAAGCAGTTTTCTCAAGAATTAGAAAAATTACCTCCACTTATTGAAAAGGCCGTTACGTCTATTGAGAGGGATGCGGATATTGATGTAGACGAATATGGAGCTGATCTGGACAATGATCAGTCAGTGAAGTTTGAATCATCCAAATTATCATCTGTAAGAAATCAGATTATTGCGCATGAGAACGAGATTAAAAAATTGACCGAGAAAATTGGTATCAAGAAGCATGAGTTGCAATCTTTGGAGGAATCAAAGAGATTGAAAAATGAAAATGTCGAGAATACAAAGGACAAGGATTTGCTCGATAGACTCACTACATTAATGGAAAGGATCGGTGATTCTAAACTCATTCAACAAGAATTGGATAATTACTTATATGAAATTGTGGTAAATCCTAAGACCGGTGGATCCATTTATCAGAAAGAGATGAAAAACGATCGTAACGTTGTTAAGATAGGTAGCTTAGAGAAAATTACGTTAAACAAAGAGGATAATTTGAAAAAGTTTGTCGAGCATTTGAAGATGCAATTCCCTAAAGATGACCTTATCTCTCATTTGATTAGTGAAACTGAAGAAAAAGGTGGGAGCAAGTACTTATTTGGTAATTTGGCAGAAATTAATAATGGTATTGTATTGGAGTTTACAGAGGGGCACAGATGTTGGAATGGGCCACAAAGATCAGCTCAGTTTTTTATAAAGTGTGGTGATGAATTCAAATTGCATAATGTCTATGAGGCTACCAAATGCAGATATGTCTTTGATGCTAGTGGTCCGTTAGGTTGTAGTGAGAACTTTCAATATTCTCCAGTATCACATGACTGGGTTAATGATTTATAAGAATGAGAATTGAAATATGACTTATATAGATTGATAATATGTCTTGCAAATAAACAATCATAGGAATATGAACTTACGTAAGAAGGATTTTTCAACCGAATGGAGAATAGGCGCCGAGGGTATTTCTCGGAATCTTGCAATGATTGATGTCCAGTATACTTCATCATCTTTTATATAGAACATATTATTAAGTTTGATTGGCTTCTTTTAGAAAGCAAATTTCTACATAAAAGAAATGTCGAATAGTAAGAGTGAAAAGAGAAAGTTTTTGCCGGTAAGAGAAGTAGATGCTACTAATCCATTAGAACCCAATAAAGGAGAGTTTGATATAATCAACGACTATTTAGGATTAGAAATATATTGTGCTAAACACAATAGGCAAAAGGAGAAGAAAAAGCATTATTCCTTCTTAGCCTCTATTGAACCTTCAATTTCAATGGGTACAAGAGTAGAGACCGAAACACTGTATTTTATTAATCCAGAACAGAATGTATGTGGATTCATCCAAGTATTATATTCCAGAGTTATGGGTGGCATTTATAAGGGTTTTCAACTGAATTTTAAACTATTTAATATTGTGGAAGTTGAAATCAATGATAAAGTTAGTATCTGGGAAAGTGTAAAGATTGACAATGTGACCGAATTTGGTAAGTTTAAAATTGTTTCAGATATGGTTAAGTTTCAAATCATACCCTATGAAAGCAGTGGAAATAGTGGTATCATTGCTCAATTATTAATTAACGTTAATCTAGCCTCGGGAGAGGCAACAAAGAATTTGAAAATGAACTTTAAAGTGGATCTTTACCAAGGCTATAAGATTCATCCTGATGGTTCAAGTTATTTTATGGAAAAGTCAATATCGAAGACAAATATTAAGGAAAACATCACTTCTACTAAGTTTCTAAGACATGTATTTTTTCCTAGAGGACAGGGATTTGGTACGATATCATATTCCGAGAATAAAACTAAGAAAATGTATGATTTTGGTTTTCAAGCAGTACCTGTCTGTTACCTCGATGCTGTTCAGGGATTAATTCCGAATAAAGCTGCAAGCAGATGGAATTTTATGACATTCCAGGGACGGAGATATTCTGTTCTTTGTCTTGAATATACCACGACTGCCGAATATGGGTTTGAAAAAGTGACAATGTGGGCCATTACAAAGGATAACCAGATTGTTTCCATTGGATCGCAGCTGAACAATGACGAGATCATTAAATTTAAGTCTACCATTAAGGATCCTGAGAATGGGTGGGAATACCCGCAATCAATGCAATTCAATTTTTCCCATAGTTTCTGTTGGGAGGAAAATAAACTTCATCTAGTTAATAGATACGATATTCTTGGTGAACTGCCACAAATTATCAAAAGCCTTGCATCAGAGATTGGGCATATACGGCCATATCTTTACCAATATTGTCAAGAATCCACGTTTCATGGTGAGAAAGGAGTTTCAATAGTCGAATGTACGTTCATAAGTTAAGTTTCCATTTAAACTTTTGTTGTTCAACCCAATTTGTGGCATCGTTGACTGCGCCAGAGCAACCCGCGCGGCTAATAAATAGATAGATAACTGAATGAATGCCCTACGCTGCTCTTCTTAAGTAGACAGGACGTGCCCGTCAATATTCTACTGTTAATGACAATTCTTAGGGGGTGGTGGTACATACTGGTATCTTTCAAGATATATATATATATATATGTATGTATAAATTTTTCAAGAAAGTTTCATTTTTTTCACTGATAAGTAACTATCTCACGTCCTTCATAAATCTTCCTTCTCTTAATTTATTTCCACTTGATCTAAAGTAGACAATTTTGTTATTTACTTACTAGATTATGTCAGGCTTTTCCTCAGACCCACAAACGATATGTTTCCCATCATCATATCATTCTATAGTACGTAGTAATAATGAAGAAACATATCATGATTGCAACACAATATCGTCGGGACAGCAAGTCCCATTCTTTTCCAGTACAGAAAAGTTAGAATTGAGTTCATATCCAACATATTGTTCATCGGATGAAGAAGAGGAAACTGGTCCTAGTGATGTTGATAATAACGAGACGTCGTCATTAATTTTTTATAATGATGAATCTACAGATGAAGAAAGTAACTTACCTGATCCTGTAGGTGGTACTTCCTCACGTCATGCTAGTTTCCCAGAACCATGTGGATTAAGAGCTAAAGAAGTTATTACTTCTGAAACGGTAGGTTTGAATCCACCTGTACTTAGTAGCTGGAAACAAGATGGTGATGTTCCCTTTAGTATAGTTGATGGACTTTCAACCAAGTCATTATTTCAATGGGATTTGGGGATATGTGATAATATGACTTGTAATTCTACTCTGGATTGTAATTCAAAGAGGAATAATGAAATTGATGATGGTGTTACACTGCATGATTTGTTAAACATTAGTGAATCAGATGGTGGTGAAGGTGATGATTGCTACGAAAATGACTCCAATAATGGCTACATATTCACATCTAAAGTACCTCTTTCTGCTTTCAGATTAATGTGTCAAGAAAGAAGGTCAAAGCAGCAGTTACAGGACATGATTCGACCCTATTCATCATATTTTGCAAGCCTAGCTGAGAATTCGACGGCGACAAAGAGGAGAAGTGGATCATTACCTTATTGTGGGCGAAAGAAGCATTCTGTAGATAGTTTGCGGTATGAAAAACGATTTATTGAGATTGATTTGATGAATTCTTTTCCTGATACCTTGCCATCTGAGGAAGATTATATTGAAGATGTAAATGCCATTTTAAAGGAATCTTTTTGAATGGGAACATGGATGAGATATAGTTGGCAATAGATATATATATTTAAGCAACAGATAAAAGTTTACAGTGCTGATCTAATTCATAGATTATAAGAATGTATATATATATATACTTAATGTTACTATCATTTTTCTATGTGTATATATAAATAGTGTTCCTTTCTATAAAAAAAAAGGAAAAAGAAAGCAGATGCGAGTTACAAATATTTCTCTTCGAAATGCTTGACAGAGGAGAGAGATGTGATGTGCTTACTTCAGTAAGTGTAAATTCGTCCAGTATCCGTTCGAAATCGTGCCTTCCGCTAAGTGGCCAACATACTTGGGTAAATGTAGATGTTGTTTTATGGAAATTAATAACGCTATTTAACCCAAAAGTTTGACAAAATACCATGCTGCCGCTGCAGCAATACCACCGACAGCCATCATTTCTCCACCTTCAGCTATTTTCTTTTTAGTGGAACAAATATCACCCATTGATATCTGAGCTTTGAAATAACCGAACAAGAACAATGTAATAGCCATGATTAGAATAGAATATATTAACCCAGTGTGTACGCTTCCCACGAAGAAATATGGAATTAATGGAACAAACCCGCCTAACAAATAACCACCGCCAATAGTGATAGCACTTATAAATTGTCTGTTTTCAGCAGGTTCATCTAGCCCTCTCCCATATCTAATAATGAAATCGAGCATCAATTCAGGGGTCTTTTGGAAATCTTTAATGAAAGATACTATTGTTTGATCGGAAAAATTTGGGTTTATAGTCAATAAGATATCTTCCGCTTCATGGTTGATTAGTGTCTGATTCTCGAAGAACTTTCTGCGTTCCTGTTTCACTTCAGCATGATAATAATCGGACTCACTTTTAGCACCTAAATATCCACCAAGACCCATGGAGATGGCGCCGGATATTAATTCAGCAAACCCACCGGTGATGACCAATTTAGAATCACCCAGAGAAGAAAGGCCTGCAGTTAAGGCGAATGGGACTGTAAGACCATCACTTAACCCTATAATCAAATCACTTATAATTCTTGGATCCAACGAAGCGAAAAGTCGATTGTGTTCGTGTTCCTGTTCATAATCCTCATTATTTGGAAGGTATGTTTGACCACTCATATCGCTTGGATCATGATTTAATTTGACTTGTCCAAAACCATTTTCTATATCTGGTATTTGTGAGTTATCTGGTATGCTACCATACGAAGTTGATTGTTTCGTTATATTTTTGTTTTCGTCACTCTTGTTTGAAAACACGTGTACTACAGCGTTCTTTAATGCTACAACAGACATTTGTTGTATATCGTTTATTTTGTTTTGTAATGTATTTATTTCAGCAACGGGAAGCAAAATGAGGGTTTATTGGTATAATTCCCAGCAGTATACAATGCAAGACAGGTTACAAGCTAATTAGTTTAAATAGCAAATGGCTTTTACAGATGTGCTGAAAAAAATTGGAATTGAGATGCTTACAAATGTCTGCGAATGGTTCAAAAGATTAGCGCGCTGTGCGGAGCAGGGATGGCGGTGGAAAAAGCGGTGATTAACCGCTTTTTCTCGCTGTGAAGTCCGCCCAGCCAATCATGATAAATAACGTTAGTAATGGGTCTCGTGACTTGAATAAGGAGGGTAATCCAGGTTTTGTCTTTGTGACAGCAAATCCGCAATGTTTTTAGCATGTAATTGAATACAATTTTAGGTTTATTATGCTCATTGGAGTGTAACTTTTTGTTTAACAGCATGTTAATTTGTTATTGTTGAAATCTGTGACAGAGGGATGTGTCACAGACATTATCACTCGTATACTATGGTGAAGAAGACGACGAGGCCATAATTAAGCTGGATAAAAAATTTCATTATAAAATAGAAAGAAATCGGAATAATGAGATTAGAAGAATTTATTTTACCTGTGTATTATATTTTATACGTATTTTAGAAGAACGAACAGAATTTATTATCTAATTTGCAACCGCGCTATATTCTAATTATATCAATAAAACCATAATGGCGGCTAATAACAATACACCATTAAAAGCAAATGATATCACTGATTTACCTTCTGCTCATGTTAATTCTCGATAGTTATTGACTCAAAAAAAAAATTTATTTATTTTTTATCACCTACTCGTATCTTCAATAAAAGATAAACATTTTTTGTTAATGAGTACAATTATCCATTTAAACATAAATAAAAAAAATTTATTACTTCAAGACAGCTTAAATTTCTTAGTTGATATTTATATTCTATTTATTTTCACTATATAAAACAACATGTGCTTTTTTAAACTTGATTGTCAAATTGTGCTTTGATCTGAATCTGTTGGAACCGAATATTCTATAGATGGATAGGATATGACTATCAAAGAGCAAGTTACTATAAAAAGAATAATTCTAGAATTGAAAGAAAAGTTGTAGAATATTCTAGAAAAAAATTTACGATCAGAATAGGCTTATCTGACTGCTTCTGAATATCTCCTGTTTCTATGTGAAGAAAATAATACGCCAAAAGGGAAAGTATATAAAGGACAAGAAATACAAGAATGATAGATAGTGGTATGTATATATTTTACTTTCAGTATGTAGAAAGAAGCAACGAAGAATAAACATTGTATATTATAAGAATGACTGAACATTACCAATCTACTATTGCTCCAAAAGAAAAGAACTTGAAATCTTATCAACAACGTATTTGCTGAAGCTTTGAGTAGGCTAATATTGTATTGCTTCGTACAATGCCATATGGTTATGGAAATTTGTATATTTAAGAAAAGACATTCTCGAAATATTATATAGTTCTACATGCTCTAATTTATACTCTTCCCTGTAAGAGGAGGAGGAGTAACATTGTAATCCAGTATACTAGCTGGCACAACGGCAATAAATACCTTACCTAATCTCTCACAGTTACCATGTCCAGCAGTATGAGACAACTTTAAGGTTCAATTTGTTCTTAGAAAATGTGTATGGATTAATTTCCGCATATGTACTCATTTTTAACTTGTGTAAAAGAAAAAGAAAGTAGTTATTCCCCTCTTAGCTATTATCCATATCACAATTAGCAAAAAGAATAAAATGCAAAATGTAAACCCGTAAAAAAATATTTCATTAAATATAAACTATTATACAACTTATTTTTAAGTAATTATATAATATTTTTTTTTGATTTCTTAAAAATATTAAACCCAATTTTTTAAAATAATAATAATATGAATACAATCAAAAGAGAGGAGCAAACACCTAAGCTTGAGTGGAAGAAGAATACTTGGTAACAGCTCTAGTACCTTCAGAAACAGCATGCTTGGCCAATTCACCTGGCAAGATCAATCTAACAGCAGTTTGAATTTCTCTGGCAGAAATGGTGGACTTCTTGTTGTAAGCAGCCAATTTAGAGGCTTCAGTAGCAATTCTTTCAAAGATATCGTTAACAAAAGAATTCAAAATGGACATGGATTTTTGAGAAATACCGGTGTCTGGATGTGTTTGCTTCAAAACTTTGTAGATGTATGAAGAGTAAGTTTCTTTTCTAGCCTTAGTTCTCTTTTTGATGTCACCACTTGGTGCGGTTTTCTTGGCGGCTGGTTTCTTTTCAGCTGGAGCTTTGGAGGCAGGTTTCTTAGAGGCAGACATTATGTAATTTTTGTGTGTGTTGATTTGTGAATAGAGAGATATTGGTTCTCCTTTCCTTCATTTGATAAAAAAAACACAAGAAAAATGTTCGCGAGTTTACAAGGATATAATATGTCTTTATATATAAAATATTCTTCCTCTTTTCTAATTAGCTGGCACGATCTTTGCTGCTGTTGATGTTGTTGCACGATGAACAAGATCAGGCCCTCTCTCAGCTCCCAAATTACTGTCGTTCCGAATATTTCACACCTTTTGGCGGTGGCGTTGTTGACCACCCGCGAAAAGTTCAGTATGACGGGGCAGGGAGCGAGAGGAGAGAACTTCCCTTTTCGGATAGTGGATGTCTGACCATAGTTAAGAGCGATGGAGCGTTCTCTGCAAAATTGATCTTCTCGCGATGGAAACAAATCCACATTCGTCGTTCCAAAAATTTCACATTTCCAGGCGAAAAAAATGAAATGGCGTCCGGAACTGAGATGAAAAAGGGAGAAAACACAACACAGCAACCGCTGTGTTGTTCCAGTGTATTCTAATCGTTGTAACAGCCAATGTGCAACTTCCTTGATATATAAACCTAAACAGTTTGACAACTAGTTAGAACTCAAGTTTGTCTCTTCCTGAATCTTTCTTCTATTTCGTGTGCTATTCAATCACATAAACAAAACAAAACAAAACAAAACAAAACAAAACACATACAAAAACAAATCAAATAAAAATGTCCGGTGGTAAAGGTGGTAAAGCAGGCTCAGCCGCTAAGGCTTCTCAATCTAGATCAGCTAAAGCTGGTTTGACTTTCCCAGTCGGTAGAGTCCACAGACTTCTAAGAAGAGGTAACTACGCTCAAAGAATTGGTTCCGGTGCTCCAGTCTATTTGACTGCCGTCCTAGAATATTTGGCTGCTGAAATCTTAGAATTAGCCGGTAATGCCGCTAGAGATAACAAAAAGACTAGAATTATTCCAAGACATTTACAATTGGCTATCAGAAACGATGACGAATTGAACAAATTGTTGGGTAACGTTACCATCGCTCAAGGTGGTGTCTTACCAAACATTCACCAAAACTTGTTGCCAAAGAAGTCTGCTAAGGCTACTAAGGCTTCTCAAGAATTATAAGTTGGTATGAGATAAATCAAATCAGCGCAGTTCAAGTGTATTTTAGTTTCTATTCTTATTTAATAACGATCATTTGGGTATAACAAACAGCATATATAATGGGTATATATATATAATGTAATAAAACAAGCAAAACTAAGCAGAAAAAGTGGCATCCGTCTCCATATTACACTAAGATAAGACAGACCTGACAAAGTCACCATGTTGTTGAAGCCGAGAGACTTTGAGTCTTCGAAACGTTTGAAATTCGTGGTACTTGTCCGGGTGATACTATTTTTTCGTAGATTTTTTTTTTTTTAATCTTCCATTTTCGTTGCATATTTCTATTTCATTCGTCTTCTCTCTACAATTGATTGATTATTACTGGACCTTCCATTCCATTGTATCTTTACTCCACCAAAGGCAGATATCTATCTAGTAAACCCGCACTCCTTTAAAGAAAAAATGGCTAATGAATCTATTAGAATGGTCTTAATTGGCCCACCAGGTGCCGGTAAAGGTACTCAAGCTCCAAACTTGGTTGAAAAATTCAAAGCTTGTCATCTATCCACCGGTGATATGCTAAGATCTCAAATCGCTAAGGGCACCGAATTAGGTCAAGAAGCTAAGAAGATCATGGACAAAGGTGGCTTAGTCTCCGATGAAATCATGGTCAACATGATTAAAGATGAATTGACTAACAACCCAGCTTGTCAAAATGGGTTTATCTTGGATGGTTTCCCAAGAACTATCCCACAGGCCGAAAAATTAGATCAAATGTTGGCTCAAAGAGGTACTCCCTTACAAAGAGCAGTCGAACTTCAAGTCGAAGATGACTTGTTAGTCGCTAGAATCACTGGTAGATTAATTCATCCAGCCTCCGGTAGATCATACCACAAGTTGTTCAACCCACCAAAGGTTGATATGGTCGACGATGTCACTGGTGAACCATTGGTTCAAAGATCTGACGATAATGCCGACGCTTTGAAGAAGAGATTGGGTGCTTACCATGCTCAAACTGAACCAATCGTTGATTTCTACAAGAAGACCGGTATCTGGTCTGGTGTTGATGCTTCTCAACCACCTTCTACCGTCTGGGATGAAATCTTGAAAAGCTTGAGTCAACAATAAATATATCACGAACGTAATGAAACTGAATGATAATTTATATATGAATATACATATTGTATATATGACTTAATAGAATTTTTTTTTTCCACATATATTTTAATAGATACTAATAACATTTAATCTTGTTTTTCTTACTTCTGCTCAAAGATATTGGATCTGTTGGCACATTTTTTCAAGGTTTCTTAGCGCAGTGAAAACGTGATATTGATAAACATCAAAGATGAAATAATTAAAAATAATAACAACCTGAAAAAGAGGCTTTTACCAATCATAAGGGTAAGAAATATACCCTGTAACATTATATAATCAAAACCAACTTCTTAAAAGAAGTAACGTTTAAGCTAAATATAGCACAAATGTCTAGAAAGTCATCACCCTCTAGACCTGCAAGTTCAGCAGAACATCGAAGCTCGACGGCGACAGTACAGGATAAAGAAACCCCAAGAAAGGTGAAGAAAGTTCATATCTCTGGCGCAGAATTTGCAAAATATGCCATTAGACCAACAGAAAAATCACCTTTATCAGTACATAGACCTAAATTAAACCCGGCACAACAACTAAAAGCAAATCCACAATTAAATATATCACCAGGGTTATCATTCATAGTACAACATGAGGCCGAGATCTCAAGGAGGAAAGCTGTACTAGAAGCAGCAAAAGTGGATAGAATCACTGCAAATATGGTTATCACCAATTCTAGCCAAGTTTCAAAATTGAATAATGCCAAATTACTTTCATTACTTCGATCGAAAACTCCACTGGGTAAAGTAAACAAAGTTAATATTACACAAACATCTAAGGCTTCCAAGACTGCTCCTCCAATAGATAGGCCTACTCAGAGTACAAAACATGACCCTATACTTACACGACCCCTGCTTCTAAGTGCTTCAACTAATCTTTCAGCAGAGTCACCAGCAAGAAAGAAGCTTCCCTTGCTCCTACCTTTGACTCCCAAGGCAAAGAAGACTCTAGTCATCCTAGAGAATCCTGCAGTGGAATCAAAATCATCCCCCAAGAAAAATTCCGCATCACCTAATAGTAGTGAAAATATAGATATGACAAAGAGCTCTACTGAAAAGCTATCAACTCCTAATGTTAACAATAATGTAATTACCCCAAAAGGTTCATCTGTAAAGCCAAGTGAATCGAAAATAGATGATAACGGTGGCAACAATGCAGTTGCAATACCCATACTTCAGATCCCACAACAACAAAAAACTCGTAAGACTGCGTCATTTTTGTCAAATGTTAAACACCTTTTATCTAGAAGTATATCCACTCAAAAGGTTCCAGAAGTTTTTAACAAGGAGCAAGTTAATGTAAATGAACCATCAGTTAAGATACGTGTGCCACTTCTTGCATCCGCATCTCCATCGAATAAAGAAGAGAAAGGTGATGCTCGAACAGCTAAATCAACCGATACAGAAGAAGTGGAATCAGAAGATCAAGCTTCGAGTGTTGACAATGATGTAGAAAAGAAAACTCCAAGCACTAATCTAAGATATCTGTCTCCTAAACAAGATACTGTTCCGTTGCCTAAAATGATAAATACGCCAGAAATCAATTCGATAAACGGTAAAATACAAATGAGTACTAAGATAACTGAAAATATACAAGAAAAAAATAAAACTAAAATGCCTCTAATACCCATAATTGATATTCAAAAGCCGTCTACCACAGAGGAAACCCCAATGAAACCTGAGGAGAAGAAATCCATAGGTACACCAGAAGAAATATATAAAGCTAATGAAGATGAAGCACTGAATTCAGAGAATGTGCCAGATAAGAAGAACGAAGAAAAAGTTCTACAGGATGCGATAAACTCACAGCCAGTACAGATAGTCAATTTACCGAAACAGACGGCAGTTGAGAAAGTACCAGAAAGAATAGCAACTGAACGCGATGTTCAACAACTTTTACCATCAACGCAGCTTAAACCAGAGGAAGAGAATGATGGTGCCAGAATAGAACGGATACATAATACATCTTCTATTTCAATCGAAATAGATAACGATTCTAATAACGAAATATCAAAAAAAAGTAAATCTATTTTAAACATTGAAATTTTTGAGCGTCAAAGTAAACCTTCCCCTACTAGAGGAGCAGATAATACTAAAAAAATTGAAAAAGGTACTCATGAAATAACATTACCAAAAAATAACGAAGCAGAAACAAAAATAAGAAACATCATTGACGAGGTAAAGAATATAGAACATGAAAATACTATTCTAAAACCAAATATAATTCATAATGATAATACTCGCATGAAGTTACTTCCTGACAAACTTCAACATTCCAATGAAACTGCTAAGAAAAACAGTTTTTATTTAAATGAGGACACTATTAAATCAACTTCAATAGAAAAGAAATCAGAAATTTCTGTATCAAAAGATGAACCAAATTTTAATCGAGATAATGCAACTATCGAAAAGGAAGAAAATAGTAATAGTGTTTTAAAAAAAACCGAAGAAAAAGAACACAGGTTTCTTGAAACTCCAAAGGATAATACAGTATCCCAAAGTAACTTCGAAGGGAAGAGACTATCTTATTCACAGCCCATCATACCCAACACTCAATCACAACCACCACAAAAAATCAATCATACACCAGGAAGCGATGGAATTCCCAGTACTACTGAAGTAGTTACTGTATCGAATCCAATACACTGGGAAAAAATTCTGTCAACAAATGAAGTAAAAGATAAAAAAAGGAAAAGAGAAAACTTTGATCAAGTAAATAATTCCAAAGAATTTAAAAATAGAAATAGTGGAATCGGCACAGAATCTTTGAAATTAGCAGGCCTGAGAGATAATGACCAACATATCACAGGACATGATAAAAAACAAGGCAATGATTCTTTGAAAAGAAGGCATTTGGAAACATCAGTATCTTCTAAAACTAAATGGAAAACAATATTATCAGAAAATTTATCACCAAGCGCCTCTCAGAAGACTGGGTTAGTACGCTTGTTTTCAAATATATATAGAACATCATTATCGGATAAAAGTAAAAACGGTTCAATAGAAAAGATTTTGAATAGACTTAATCGCAAAGATGATGAGGACTTCGATGGGTTATATGATGCGTCTAACACTGAAATAACAACTCCAAGGCTCCACATTCTCAGAAATTCCCGAGATGATAAAAATAAGCTAGCTGAGTTTCCATCAATATATTCTAACAATGAGCGACATCATTTAAAGGGTGCCGTTGTTTCATTTGCACCATCAGAGAAGAAAAAGGCAATGCCCGAACCGTTTGTCCCATTAGGTCAAATTGCTAAAATGGAAGTGATTAATATATCGGATACTGATGATGAGAACATTTTAGGTGATGAGGGACTAATAAATCTTAGAGAATCGAGTAATGACGGGTTTGATGATATCGAGATTCTAGAATACATTAAGAAATCTTCATCCCTGAAAGGCTCTTTAGAGGACGAACTGATGGAAGATCAAGAGCAAAACACTTCTCTAGAAATTGATCCTGAAATAGAACGAAAGCTGAATGATAGAAAGCTAGCAATAGGAGTACTAGAAAAATTGAGCGATAACCGAATATATAGTAAAGTTGACATGTGTGCTTTAATCGAAGGTGGTATTCCACAACATACACCGTTCATAATTGATCCCAAGTCCAGTGTGACAAACAACATTTGCTCTGTGGATAATTACGAGTCTTCACATGTTTTCTTTTATCAGCAACTTCATAAGAAAGATCGAATTGAATATATCCCATTGGAACCGATAAGTAGAAGTCTATATGAAAGCAATATTTCAAAACAATTGAACGAAACAGAAGAATTTCAAGTGATTGGACGTGATGTCTCAGGAACAGAAAAAAGCTCTTCTACAATAAAAGAAGATAAAGACAGACTCGATGAATCAGTATCTTATGGACACTCGATAGAGGACAAGACCCCTAAAAAGGCTAGCGAGAAAAATTCCCAAGGAAAGCCTTCGAGAATCGAATGGAGAAACGAATGGGAAAGAACATTACAGGTTGCAACTTTGTATATGGATCCATCCTATCCGCCACAGACTTCAGACCAGGATAAGCAAATACTTGATGAGATATTTGCCAAAATAAAGAAAATATTTGAAATAAATTTTAACGCGCAGTTCACTGATAACTTTAACAATCATATTCCTAATATCATTGTGTTAAAAGGTGAAATTAAAGACTTCAAGGATAACAAGCAATTTATAAAATATGAAGAGGTCGCAAATGATATCTCTATAGGCAAAAGGATAAGAATATGGTCCTTAGATAAGACATTGAGGTTTATTAAAAATATGGATATTGATTTTTCGTCTTGGGTTCTGTCCAAAGAAATGGTAAAGAAATCTACTTCATTGAAGACGAACCCAATTGTTGCAAAATATATTCAAAAGGAAATTGTTGAACCAACTGTTGCAAAGCCTATTGAAGAAGATATTATCGAATCTTATAAATCATCTGACAAAGTTTACAACCAGGATGGAAATATCATTGATTATGAAACTGAAAGCGCACAAAGCGTCGAAGAAACTACTACTACAGAAGATTATAAAGGTAGTACTGACAACTCAATTAAGGATAATCAATCCGATCGACAAGAGAATGCAGCAGCAATTATACATTATCTGGAAAACCTTCTTGATAATGCGTCTAATATATTGGATGATAAAGATATGCAACTTTTGAAAGCCAAAGATATTATTAAATCGTTATCTAATTCACTACTGGAAAACAAAATGAAACTGACCTCATTATCAAGTTCGTTAGATGCAAAAGATTCAACTTTAGAAGCTATACAAAGGACAAATGCTATGTATAAAGATGAGCTGAGAAAGAGAGATAAAAAAATTCAAAAGTTGTCAAGAAAAATTCAAAAAGGGCATTTCAAAGATAGGAAAACCAAAAAGATGTCTAAAAACATCAAATATCTACTGAAAGAGCTCACTAAGAAGGAACGCACAATTCAGGGCTTGGAAAAAAGATATCACATATATAACAAGGAGAAATTGAATAAAACGAATAATAAAGAGAAATTTAAAAAAGAAATCAAAAAAAGCAAGGATACTAAGACTGCTAATTCTACGGTAACTAAGAGACCTGTTAACAATAGTAAGAATGCTGTCGTAGAAATTGATACATCTATCCAGGATCTGAATAAGGTTAACCTAGATAATCTAGCTTTAACTCAATCAGACCAACCTACCCCCGTAAGTAGGTAGGATGACAACACAAATCCGAAGCCTAAAGAGGGAAGCGCGTTCAAACTTCCTAGTACAGAGATGTAGAAATATCATGAGTTTTTGAATGAAAATGGTTTTAACCAGATAAAGTCTGAAAATTTAACTCAGGTATTTAATGTATTATTTTTTGTTACAATTATGCTTTTATATATATTGGATAAAATTTTATATAACTACTGATGAAGACAATCCATTTATTGTATAATCTTGTTTCTATAACGTGTGTGTTCATGTCGCGAATACCAAAAAAGCTGAAAATTACAGATGACAAGACAAAAATTCTTTCCCTTTAGTCTGAGATAAATAATGATCTAAGAAGGGGCAAACAAGAACTAATAAATCTCTGACCACCACAAAGGGTTTCCTGAGATAATACTGGAACATAGACACTAATTATGTTTCAGGCAGCCAAGCAACTGGCAGTTACGCCAGACCAAAACGTCGATACAGAACTTAAGACTAATTCTACTGACATTAAAATCTCTAAAAAAAGCAAAGAACCGAGTGACCTTCTTCCGCAGAAACTTGATGTTGAATCTGTGATTTCTAATACTGAAGAACCACCTTTGAAGATACGCACAGTTATAGATCAGAATGTCGGGTGTATGAGTCAATACGATGCAACCATTGAAAAGCAAACAACACCTCCAAGAACTATTACCAAGTTGTCTGATTTGTTTAAATCGAGGAAAAAAAAAGCCATAAAGGTCCAGAAACAAATACCAAATGAATCAACAACTATTGTCACACAAAGAACAGCTGAATCTAAGGTGATCAAGAAAGATTCAGAAGAAGCCACACCAAAGAAACAAGCATCGTTACAGTCTCCGGTATCAGGAGTTATTCATGCAGTAAACATGAATGCTGAAGGGCCTTCCCATGATAAGATACAATTACAGAGTAAGGAAGTTGAAGCACTGCGAACTGCTAGCTTAAGCATATCAATGCCGAGGGAAACGAACGTATCACAGATTCCGACCAGCAATGAGAAAAATTTAAATGAATCTTCCAATCCAGAAAATTCACAAGCTGTTCCAAAAACTCCACAACAGATAAACGTAAAACCTTCAAGTACTACTATAAATCGGAAGCATCCTTCAGAACTTACAAACCTTTCTGTTAACGCAACACCTCCAAGAACGAAGCAAAATCAGAATGCAGGAAAAATAAGAGAAGATGCTCATAATGACAACAATTCTAATGAATCTTTGAACATTTCTAAAGCTACAACTAGGAAACCTTCCCAAACAGATAAATTGAATTTAGCTTCTACCAAAAATAGTATTGTTATCGATAATAAAGAAGATCCAATGCAAAAAGACTACAGAACAGATCCAACTAGTGGCTTATCAAACAAGGATAAAATGAAAAGCAAATCACCTTCGCCAGTGGCTGTGGATAACTACTCAGTGAAAAATGACTGCGAATTATCAAAGATTCAAGTAGATAATAATGAACGCCAGGGATACAAAGTAGATTCTTCTTCCAAAAATAAGTTGGAAAAAGAGCGTGACCGATGGGTCTTTGAAAATGTTGTCTTGAAAACACATTTGAATTCTATAACGACCCACACTGCTGATGCAAACAGTAACACGGTAAATAATAAACTTCGACCATTATCAAATAGATCCAACAACACTACTTCAAAAACAATACCGAGCCACAATACTGATATCAACGAGAGATACAAGCGTAAAAGGGGTAATATCGGAGTAGAAAGCAAATCTATACCGTCAAATACTGAAATAAAGAACTTCTCGATATCGTCAAATGCTAAACTTCCTGCTGTTAGTAAGACCTCATCAGAAGTTGAAAATGATTCCATAAAATTTAAGAAAGTTCAAAGTCCTAACAAGGTCACTTTAGACAATAAAAGCAGGGGAAATAGGCAAAATGATAAAGAGACTAACGCTAAATATTCAAATGACGTACCACCAGTTTCGAAAGATGTCTCCAATGAATATGCAACACAAAAGAAACGTAAGTCTCCTTTAAAACAAATCGAGAATTTAATTGATGATAATCAACCTCTGTCTGCACATAGCATATTACCTTCTAAGACGAAAGAGGGTCATTCCATATCAAGTCCCAAAAAAATTAAGAAAAAAAAACAGCTGACTGTTGAGAAAAAATTACGGAGGACAATGGAGAAGAAAGTCCAAAAGAGATTAACAAGCAAACCTACTATACCAACTAATGATGATAAACAAGAAGAAGTAAAGCAGCCCACACAGCACTCTGAAAGTTTCGATGAAGATCTTAAACTAAGAACTAAGCTAATAACAATGTCTGATGAAATTATGAAGTATGAATTGAAAGTGACTTCGCTAAAGGGAAACATACATTATTTAACGAAGGAAAATAATGAACTGCAGAGGTTGTATGGGATACTATGTGATGAACTAGAACGCATGTCCTCTGAGAATGATGGAAAGATAAATTTATCATCAACACAAAGTGCCATCTTTAAGGAACTCAACCAACCAACAATAGTGAATGGAGTATTTGCTGAGAAAAATTCTGCTGCCGGGGAGGCCTATGATGCTACTGTTGATTTATTAAAGCATGAAATTAAAGAACTGAAACAATCAAAAGATAAGGCTAGCATACTTGTTAGAGCTGAGTTGAGAACGTTGGAGGAGAGCATAATTAAACGTTTGAAAGAATATGAGCGCTGTCAAAATGCGTTAGAAGATGAGCAGAAGATTATATCGAATGTAGACTCAATAGAGGATATTAACACTATCGAAGAAAGTACATTTGTAAGGGAGTTAAAGGAAAAGCTAGTTAAGACTTATAATGAATTGAAAGATGTTCGAGAATATGCTGATACCAAAGTGGCAGGATTAAAAGTTGCCTTGTTAAATTCTGAAGATGCTTTGAAGAAAGCGAATGAGGAGCTAGAGGATAAAAAAACTCTCTTGGAGAAGCAAACTGTGTATATGAAAAAAGCCAAAGACATTCTTTATAGTTCTAATGAAAGGATAGCTGTACAAAATAAACAACTTTCCGAAATGAAAATGGTTATTGCATCACAATCTACTCAGGCTTTTATTAATAACGATCCAAAACTTCTTCAACAAAATAGTGAATTAGCTGTAAAATTTTCAAATTTGCTCAACAGTCATCAATCATTATACAAGATGTATGAACTACAAAAGCGAACTATTACAAGTGTACAAGATGAATTAAATAAGGAAAGGTCACAAGCACGTTTCTTATCATCGATTATGGCTCAACAGTCAGCGGAGTTATTGAGGAAAAAAGGTGTTCGTGATGGTAGCTCTCACAGTAACGATAGCGTCGAAGAAACAAGCTGGAAAAAAAAATACTTTGAATTGGTGGAAATGAGAAAGTTAGAGAGGCAAGATTTCCAACTTCAGTTAGTAAATATTCACAAAAGTTATTACAGTTTACTCACAGATAGAGAACGTGGATTCAATCTTATAATTTCCCAACTAAAGAACTCAGAGAAACAGTCAAATAACTCACAGGACTTGATTGAGGAGAAAGATCAGTAGGAATCAACAAACACTGGGTCAACATCTATAAATGGAAGCTAATAATATGGGTTTAAAAATCGGATGCGAGTTCAATGCCGATTACTCTAAAATTAGATATATATATATATTCTTTAGTTTCCGCTTCTTCTATATATCTACTGTTTAAACAATTGTATCAATATCAAATATAATTTGGATATAATCACATCACTAAGCATGTTTCATAAATACTCATTCTGAATGTCCTGATTCTTTTTTTGTTGGTGAATTTTATTTATTTTTGATTGTCTCATGGTAACATGCCGAATGGAACTTTTTTCCATTGACTATAATTGTATTTCTCCATATCCATTCACCCAATTCTTCATCGTATACACTGGTGACTGAATCCTTACATACTGGACATTGGAATGTCATATCCTCTGTAGACTCTGGAACGACTAGGTATTGTTCACTTGGGTCAGGCATATTTAAATCAATCTCAGTTGTTGTTTCATTTTTATTCGTTGATAAAATATTTGACAATTGATTATTGGTAATATTTATATGTTGATCCAAATGTGCCATTGTTTGTTTAGGTTTTTCATTTGATATAATATTTTGCGTTGAGACGATTTCATCGTCATTGAAATTAACCCATTGTGAATCATGTAAATACCAATTTCTTGATTGAATATTTTTTTGAGATACTATTGAATTTGTCTGTGGATTTGTAGTGGATGTACCTTTTATTCTCTTATTTATTCTGAAATGCCAATCTAAATGAGAATTTTGTAATTTTTTTTCGTCAATTGAATTACCAAATCTTTTCCCACATGTACTACATTTGTTTGGTTTGGCTCTATATAGGAGATGAATAAAACTCTTCTCCACTACGCGATTATTATCAGTGACAATATTTTGTTGTGAGAATTGTAAAGATGGTGCGTTTGCAATGTTTGCATTAGTGATTGCAAAATAAGCTTTAGAATTAGCTAGTACATCCTGCAAGAATGCAATTGAAGGTAAATTATTTTGCTTCAATTGTGTATCAGAATCAGTTGTTGGATTAATTTTGGTATATAAATTGACTACCGATTCTTTTGGCGGCGTGTAAATTAAGCCAGCATCATTTAAAGAATGGAACAACGCTTGTATATTACTCAACTTGTTAACTTTTTCCATCTCAGCAAAATTTTGTGGAGTGATAATTTTCGAGACGTTACCAAATAAAGAAGACACAGATCCTCCATCAAATAAAGGTGAAGGAGAATTATTATTTGAGTTTTTCAAAAGGGGAGATAATGGAGTTGCTGTTGCTGGTTCTACCGAGGATTTTCCTGAAGAGGGAAGGGATGCAGTTCTTTCCAACTGCTGCTGTTGTTGTTGCTGTTGATATATTAACCTTTCTTGTAACACTTGTTGATCCTGTGCAAATACATCAGTCAATTGCAGTTGTACTTGCTTTAATGCGTTCAAACTTAATTTACCTCTTTGTAATTCTTGTTTCAACTGTAATAATACCATAAGTTTAGTTTGCAATTTTTGATCATTCGGTTGATCTTTCAATCTTTCATTAGTTAAGCCAGTCAATTTATCTATATCTCTTAATAACAATGGTACCGTTGGGGTTGGTAACATTGATTGGAAATTTTTCTGATGTAATGCACTTGCCTTTATTAGGAATTGTTCAATTCTTTCCAATGAATTTTTTTCAAATAGTGGCAATGAACCGCCTGTAGATTCGTTGGGTGTCATCCATGTCTTAAACATATTAATCAATTTTGTTCTTGTTGCATTATCGACTAACAGATATGTCTTTCTATACAGATTAAATAAATTTCTGCTGAAATATATGGTATATGGACTACCAGCATTTTTACAAATTGAATCCATTGCATAAAATGAATAAAGTTTTTGTGTAGGGATACATTTTTCAATTCTTGATTCTAAGGCATCTACAAAATATTGTGCACAGGATATATTTTCTTCTGCTATCTTTGTTAATGTTGTTATGATTGGTCTTGAATTGAAAGTCAGTTCTTCCAAGACACTTGCAAAATCCTTGACTATAATTTCCGTCTCTTTATCCATTTTTTGTTGACTGCTGGCTGGTCATATTGAGTTAGAGATGTGTAAGTATATTCTATGGTTGAAATGAAATAGTGTGAAATTTGCAATGCGGGCGGTGAGCATTGGTGTATCCCGAAATGGGATGGGAAACATATATGAAAGTGTTGTGATAGTTGTATAAGAGTGAAGACACACACACACACACAAGAGTACATCAAGAAGAAGCAGAAGGAAGAATAAATGAATGAATCAATCAATGGTAAAGATACAGATATAGTTTCACCACGAAGGTATGCTGCGCACTTATCTGAATTCTATCCGATAGTTAATCGTCAGGACAATAACCATAACCATAATAATAGCGATGGGAGGACGGATACGACGGTTGATAAAAGTGTTCTTCCCGATAAGGTGGGGCATTTATCTATAGAGGACCGAAGTCGTCGACCATCTAGTATTGTTTCCAATATGAGTAGTATAAGTGATTTACAAACGTTGATAACAAAACGAGATGTTAAATGTACTTGTGATGCGATGTGTACGTTATTGAAGAGTTCCAAAGGGTTTAGTGATTCTTTGAACGAGGTTTCTAAGAATGCGAGTTTAATGGCATCTTCTATGGAGAATATGGCACGTTTGAAAGGTTGTAATGATGAAATTGCAGAGAAATTGTTGAGTGCTAGTGGGCTTTTCCATTTGTTGGCTAACCATGAAAGGATATTATCTAGTTATGTTAGTGAGTTGTTAGGAGATGAATTACAGGATGAGATTGACGACTTTAACTTGAATAGTAAGAAGAAAGAGAATGAATTTAAGAATAAGAGTAAAGAGCAAAGTTTAAAATTGAAGATGCAGGAGAAACACAATTCTCAGTTATCTAGGAGGAGAGTGAGGAATTTAATATCGTATAGGGAGAGTCTTTCGAATTTACAACTGCAATTGGATCAATTAGAGAGTTTAAAATATGATTATTATAGGGATTCATATTTAATGGTTGAGAAAAGTTGTAATAATGTTTTATCTAAAATTGCGACGTTATCAAGGACGCAAGTTGAGTTATCTGAGAATATTGCTCGGAAAGGATGGTCTGGTGGTGGATTAGATGAGTTATTGGTCAATGCAGACGATCCGTTCAGTAAAGAACCCATGTCGGATCATGAGATGGGGGAAGAACCGACTTATCGAGATGTAGAGGAAGATCAAGATCAAATGGAAGAAGAGGAGGAGGAGGAGGAGGAGGAGGAGGAGGAAGAAACACAAATGAGTTCACATAGTGAGGACGAAGGGAGAGACCTGGTGTCGAATAGTGAAAACTTACAATTAAATGGGACCGTAAGGATAAATTCGGGAGGTGCTGTTAGAGATATTGAAGAAGATTTTGATAATTCATTTTCATTACCTATTACGACTAATTCACCGACTCCAGGAGACGAGAGTGCGGCCAGTGGTGGTACTATTTCATCAGGGGACAATTGATTAAATCGTAAATAAAGATATATATATATATATATATATATATATATACAGTAATAGTAATAGATTTATTTACCAAAATTGGTACCATGGTTTTTTCTGTTGGGTATGTTTATTCTGCCATTGCTCTACCAATCTTGCATCGTGCTCAATCTTATTAAGCATTGGTTTTTCCTTTGATTTCACCGTATTTATTGCCAATTGGGCTATTTGGAAGCTATGCTTCCTCTTTAATCTACATTGTTCCCAACCCACCATGGAGCCCAATATCCAGGACCCGAGGGCCCAGTTTGTTGACCTTATAGGGTTCTTATGATAGATGAAAACGACGGAACCCACGACGAAGAGACTTGTGAGGCCCACCATTTGAGCGTCTCTAAAGCACGGAATCTCAGCTAAATTTTGTAGCCTGAAGTCGTTCCATGATAGTTTGTTCCATGCCTGTTTGAAAGATGCGGAGTTTACTTCTGGTAGTGACGACGCATTGTCTTCAAACCGTGGTCGAGTGTCTTGCAGTAGTATTTTCTGTCCCGGTGTATAGTTTGATATTTGTGGTTGCAGTTGTGACTGCGAAAGTTCTTGTTGTTGCTGTGTCTTGCCATTGCCACCAAACCACCCCATTATTGTGTTAGTTCCAGTTGAGGTTGCAGTTATGTGTGCTTGTGTTGTGCTATGCTGTGGATGTGGTGCACCTTTCCTACCAGACGGGGATCCATTGCTGCTCTCCCTTAACAACTCTACTAGGAACGGGGGACGATGCGGCACACAAACGTACCCTAACAGGGCAACGGGAACCCTCCTTCCGGGTATCCCCAGTACTTTTTCTGATTTTTGATTTTTGCCCTTTTATATTTTGCCTTCTTGCCTTTTTGCCCTGTCCCACTTTGCCTTTCCGCGTTTTTCTTCTTCTTCTTTTTGCTCGCCCAGCAGGCAACGAGCAAAAAACTCCGCAGCGAAACGATCGGGCGCAGCCGTGGCTCGTGACCCCCTGCGCGTTGCCACTGTGGTTTCGTCCAATGAACTCGCTCGCTGCCACACTGAGCAACTTTCCGGCCTCTGCGCGCTTCTGGCCTCGTGCAATTTGTAATGTGGCCTGGAAAACGCTCTTTCACGGCATCGACTTTTTTTTTTTTTTGAACTGACTCGTATACTCTGCTTAATGTATATATATATACCAACCGCCCGTGAATACGCATCATCCGCTGACATCCACCACAACACATCAACAGCAACAGATGCGTCCATCCACCATATCAAGGAACGTCTGGTTGAGACAATACACCACCGCCACTCCAGTAGCAGCAGCAGCTGCCGCTGCCGCTGCTGCCGCGGGAGCTGCCACCAGAACAAACACATCTCCTTTGGTAAACCATTCCACACAGGACGCCGCATTCGACTACGACGGTCTCATCGAATCAGAACTGACAAAGAAAAGACTGGATAAATCATACAGATATTTTAACAACATAAACAGACTGGCTCGCCAATTCCCACTGGCACATCGCCAGTCCGAATATGATAAGGTCACGGTATGGTGCTCTAACGACTATTTAGCATTATCTAAGAACGAACAGGTCGTAAGAAAGATGAAATGGGCATTGGACAAGTATGGTGCCGGGGCCGGTGGCACAAGAAATATCGCGGGACATAATAAACTGACTATGCAGTTGGAGGCCGAATTGGCTGCATTACATAAGAAAGAGGGCTCACTAGTTTTCTCGTCATGTTTTGTAGCTAACGATGCTGTGCTGTCGTTATTGGGCCAAAAAATTAAGGATTTGGTCATCTTCTCAGATGAATTGAACCATGCTTCAATGATTATTGGTATTAAGCATGCAAACACGAAGAAACACATCTTTAAACATAACGACTTGGGCGAATTGGAAAAATTATTGCAAATGTATCCTAAATCACAACCAAAATTAATAGCTTTCGAAAGTGTCTATTCAATGGCTGGTTCTGTGGCTGACATTGACAAGATTTGCGATCTGGCTGAAAAATACGGTTGTTTAACCTTCTTAGATGAAGTTCACGCTGTGGGATTATATGGTCCTCATGGTGCAGGTGTGGCAGAGCATTGTGATTTTGAACAACATAGAATAGCAGGTATCAAGACTCCTGATAAAACGACAGTAATGGATCGTGTAGATATGATCACAGGTACATTGGGTAAATCATTTGGTACTGTGGGTGGCTATGTGGCAGCTTCATCCCGTTTAATTGACTGGTTTAGATCATACGCACCAGGTTTCATCTTTACCACAACATTACCACCTGCCGTAATGGCAGGTGCCGCTGAGGCAATTAGATTTCAAAGATCCCATCTTGATTTAAGAATTGCACAACAGAGACACACAAATTATGTTAAGCAAGGTTTGAAAGAGTTAGACATTCCAGTGATTCCAAATCCTTCACACATTGTCCCCATCTTGATTGGTAACCCCGACTTGGCCAAACAAGCATCTGATATCTTGATGGAAAAGCACAAGATTTACGTACAGGCAATTAATTTCCCCACCGTTTCGAGAGGCACTGAAAGGTTAAGGATCACACCTACTCCAGGTCATGGTAATGAGTTATCGAATGTGCTGTTGAATGCTATAGATGATGTGTTCAATGAGTTACAATTGCCAAGAGTGAGGGATTGGGTTAATCAAGGTGGGTTACTTGGTGTTGGTGAAGTTGGGTTTAAAGAACCTGAAAATTTATGGAGTGAAGAACAGTTGTGTTTGAATAATGATGATTTGAATCCTAACGTATTGGATCCTGTCATTGAACAATTGGAAGTGTCTAGCGGTATTCATGTTGATTAAAACTAATGCCACTTTTAAAAAGATAAAATAAAATAAAATAAAATCAAAATAAAAAATTATTTATTCAGATGTGTAAATTATATTTAATTCCATTATACTAATAGTAAAACCAAATACTAAAATATTTGCAAAAAAAAACTTTAGTTATATAGACATAGAGAAGCAATAAACAAACAAACTATAAACGGAGAACGAAAAAGAAAAAAAATACTTTAAATTTATAAGTTGTTATTTTGTAATTCTTGTTTTAAATTGTTGGTACTTTCCTTCAATTCTGAGGTTAATTTGTCAACGTCGAATTCTTGAGTAGTTGGCTTATTCTTTGGTACATCGGGCAAGATATCAGTGGAAGTGGTAGTAGCAGTAGACTTTTCTTCTTCAATTGGTACTTGTGCAGCCAATTTAGCAGTGGTAGATTCAGGAACGACAGATGAGGTAGTATTGGCGGATGGAATTCTTGATTTGATCACATTACATAGAGGACCACATTTTTTTTCCAATTTATCTAAGATTGGTTTAGATTTTTCATGAATCGTTGCACATAATTGATTTGATTTTGTCTTTGCACAATGACATAATTGACCTACAATGGCGTCAATTTCCTTCTGGTAAACACAATAAGTCAATGGTAAAGTGAAAGCAGCGATGACACCGACAAACAATAGAGTCCAAACGGAAAACCAAGAAAACAATTTATGCAATAAGAAAAGAGTCAAAGCGGCATGGAAAGTGTTCTTTGGAGAGTAGGCAAATACCAGTTTTCTCATCTTTGCTTGCTTGACAGGTAATTGCTTCAAGCAATTATCGATATGAGGCTTTAGGAAACCGACAGTGTTTGGACAATCTTTAATACCATATTTGGTGACTAAGCCTTGACCCAGGAAGATCTTGGATAAGAATTCGATAGAGCCTGTAGTTAGTAAGATGGTGTAGCCCAATCTTAAGAAGAAAGTAATTAAATTGACTTTTTTCAAGATCAATAAAGCGATTAGGGCACCGCCGAAGATTTTCCCTGTTTCAACAGGATTTTTCCATAGTAGTAAATCACAATCGGTTGCGCAACATTTTTTAGCTGGGGACGATGATTGTGGGGTAGCAGTAGACATCTTTGTAAAAAAGAAAAAGACAGAGATTGACTGATTGATAGATTTTTGTTATGGCAATCTAATATACTTCTATAAAAAGGGACAAACGAAGTAGGATGGATGACAGAAAAACCTCAACAATGGATCAACACAACACAAACCGAAACCAAAAAAAAGTTTCGCTTGTCGCCTTGATTTAAATAAAAACCAAAGAAACCAAAAAACAGGACACTGGAAAATGTGCTGCGTTGTATTACGTAAGATTATTACAAATCGTTACACACGTCAGTATCGTTTCCCACGAAATTTGTAATTTTTTTTTTTTTTTTTTTCTCGTCTTGGACAAAAATCACTGGCCACGGAATTTGGCAAATTCTTCCAAGTGGAAAAAAAAAAATTCCCGCTGGAAAATTTTTGAATTTCCATCGAGAAACAAAACAAAGCAGCTTTTTTAACCGCTGAAACTAGTCAATACAGAGGCTCCCTAGAGCAAGTGCCCATCTCAGCTGATTAATTCACCTTGCAATGAAATTCCTATGGATTTTACATGCTTTCTTGAATATATACATATAGAGACATACTTAAGGCTTTTGCCCTTTTCCTTTATTCGTTTTATTTTTTTTTTTCGTCACTACTCTTGACCCAGTGGACAACGGGTGACTAATTGTTTTTGTTCAAAGTCTTCGAACTACATAAGATCTACCTGCTAGATATTATCATCATCACCGCATTCATCTTCATCTTTATTGCCATCATCTAAACTTCCAAAATAAAAAAAAAATATGTTACGTTGCATTCGTGACTTCCACCATTCATCAAGACTACTAAGAGGTCAGAACTTGACAGAGAAAATCGTTCAATCGTATGCAGTAAATTTGCCAAAGAATAAAAAAGTTCATTCAGGGGATTACGTATCAATAAGTCCCGCCCATTGCATGTCCCATGATAACTCATGGCCTGTAGCATTAAAATTCATGGGTCTGGGCGCCACTAAAGTGTTTAACAACAGACAAATTGTCAACACTCTGGATCATGATATTCAAAACATGTCTGAAAAGAACCAAACCAAATATAAAAACATTGAAAACTTCGCAAAGAAGCATGGAATAGACTTCTACCCTGCTGGAAGAGGTATAGGTCATCAAATTATGGTAGAGGAAGGTTATGCATTCCCATTAAATATGACTGTGGCATCTGATTCTCATTCAAATACTTACGGTGGGCTAGGCTCTTTAGGTACTCCCGTAGTGAGAACTGATGCTGCTACCATTTGGGCGACGGGTCAAACTTGGTGGCAAATTCCACCAGTAGCTAAGGTGGAATTGAAAGGTGAATTACCTTCCACTATTGCAGGTAAGGATATTATCGTGGCACTTTGTGGGGTATTTAATAACGATCAAGTATTGAACCACGCTATTGAATTTACAGGGGATTCCTTAGAGAAATTACCAATCGATTATAGATTAACTATTGCCAATATGACTACCGAATGGGGCGCTCTATCTGGTCTTTTCCCAGTGGATCAAACTTTGTTGAATTGGTATCATGATCGTGTGGAAAAATTGGGCCCAAATCATCCAAGAATTAATGAAAAAACCATCGCCGAATTGGAAAAGAAGGCTAAGTATTTCAAAGCAGATGAAGACGCTAAATATGCAAAGAGACTAACAATCGATTTATCCACTTTGACCCATTACGTCTCAGGTCCAAACAGTGTCAAAGTTTCAAACACAGTTCAAAATTTATCCAAGGATAACATCAAGATCAATAAGGCTTATTTGGTATCGTGTACCAACGCTCGTCTATCAGATTTAAAAGCCGCTGCTGATATCATTTGCCCAACAGGAGACATAAACAAGATAAATAGAGTGGCGCCACATGTAGAATTCTACATTGCCGCAGCATCATCTGAAGTGGAAAAGGATGCTCGTGAATTGGGTATCTGGGATAGACTATTAAAGGCTGGCTGTAAACCATTGCCATCTGGTTGTGGACCATGTATCGGTCTTGGTGCTGGTTTATTAGAAGCAGGTGAAGTAGGTATTAGTGCCACTAACAGAAATTTCAAGGGTAGAATGGGATCTAAGGATGCTTTAGCCTATTTGGGATCTCCAGCTGTCGTGGCTGCATCTGCTGTTCTAGGTAAGATCGGTTCTCCAGCTGAAGTTCTAGGTGTTGAAGAAATTAAATTTAATGGCGTTAAAGCTCATGTATATGAACAACCAAATGATTTGGAAGAGCAAGAAGCTGATCCTAGTGTCAATTCAATTGCCACTGCTGTAGAAATATTGGATGGGTTCCCAAGCGAAATTTCAGGTGAATTGGTCCTCTGTGATGCCGATAACATCAATACAGATGGTATTTACCCAGGTAAGTACACTTATCAAGATGATGTATCAAAGGAAACAATGGCAAAGGTCTGTATGGAAAATTACGATGCTGATTTTGGTAAGAAGGTCAATGCTGGCGATATCATCATTAGTGGGTTCAACTTCGGTACTGGGTCTTCAAGAGAACAAGCTGCAACCGCATTATTAGCCAAGGGTGTTTCATTGGTAGTCTCCGGTTCATTCTCAAACATTTTCTTTAGAAACTCCATCAATAATGCACTATTAACTTTGGAAATTCCAGCTTTAATTGAAAAATTGAGAGCTAAATATAAGGATGCGCCAAAAGAATTAACTAGAAGAACAGGTTGGTTCTTGAAATGGGATGTGGCAAAGACTAAAGTTATTGTCACTGAAGGTTCCATGAATGGTCCAGTCATTATGGAACAAAAGGTTGGTGAATTAGGTAAGAATTTACAAGAGATTATCGTTAAAGGTGGTCTTGAAAGTTGGGTTAAAGCTCAATTATAAGACCGAACAGGGGGCCACTTATTTATTTATTAACTAATTAATTAATTGATCAATTAGACAAATATTTATTTATTTATTTATTTATTAATTTCTCTTTCATTTTTATTTTTGTCTTTATTTTTTTTTCTTTGTACACGACAATGAAAGTATTTGGCACCATGCCTAGCTCTTCGCTTGATAGTACTGAAAGTTAGATATCTTGAAAAGTAGTATGGTGAAAACGACATTGAACATTCTATCCCAACATATACTGAAATCACAATTGGAAAACACTATCCCACAGACCAAACTAGGAAATCCAGATATTATTCAATGGAAAAGTTAAACCCAATAATATCAGAAGAGAAGTTTTCGTCGTTAACTTTACAAGTGACAAAATTTCCCAAAAAATTGTCCAATTGGGAAGCATTGATAAATCACCTTATACAAACGGTATCCCCATTAAACAAAGCTTTAGACCCTCAAATATGTAAACTAATAAGAAGCACATATACTTCTATGCTGTTCCATTTCCCATATTTGGAAAACTATCATGTCGATTATGCTCTTTTCGAATATAAGTTAGGTAATATTTCAAAGATGCATAGAATATTTAAGATGGCATTAGAAGTATTCAATCAAAGATCTTTATTAATATGGATATCATATTTAAAACTTTGTAATGTGTTAATTCCTGATTCCAAGCAATTGTTCAAGAAATACGAATTAGCTGAACGTTACATTGGATTGCATTTCCTTAGCGGTGAATTTTGGGATTTATACTTGGAACAATTAAAAGAGAGGTGCCAAAATAAGGATAGATATCTGGTTGTCTTGCGAAAAATATTGGAAATCCCATTACATTCATTCAGTAAATTCTATGCTATGTGGCTTCGATACATTGACTCAATGAAAGATCTATCGCAATTGTGTAGGATAGTATCGAAGGATGACATATTGAATAAACTAAAAATAAACGTGAGTTATAATGGAAGACGGGGTCCCCATTTGGCGGACGCTAAGATACAAATTAGAAAGTCAACTAAAGAATTATACATGGTTGTCCAATGTCAAATTCTTGATATATTCACATTATTCGAATCGAAACTTTATACTCACTATTTTACATCACAAGAAACGCTAATATCTTCAGATGAAATGACTACTTGGGAGAGATATTTAGATTATACAATAAATTTGAACGTGAAACCTCTAATCCACCTAAATTTTCAAAGAGCTTTATTGCCATTAGCAGCTTATGATATTATCTGGGTCAAGTATGCACAATGGTTAGTGGAAAAGGACAATGATCTGATAAGTGCCAAAAATCTACTTTTAAGAGCTCTACCTATATCGTTGAAAAAAAACTCGATAATACGATTTCTATACTCCATCTTGATAAAGATAAATCAAATTGACAGACTTTCTACAATTCTGGAGGAAATCCAAACATCTTACATGAATGAGATGGAGAACTCCGACGATTTTGATATCTTTTGGGACTTCATTCAAACTCAAATATTTCTCAGCAATTTACAGAATCAAAGCCGATACTCAGATTCAAAAGGTGATTCATGGATTCCTTCCAGAATCTTTAATATAATAATGAAACGTCTTACATATGGTTCGAAAAAGAATGGGCAAGAGCAAATCTTGGAGAGCCTAGTGCAATTGTCGAAGGAAAACACATGCGTAATCGAGGAAAAGGTATTCTCTCATATCATTAAGTTAGGCTTGGATTACTACACCAAGAATGCCAGATTTTGGGCCTTATACTGTCGCCTAATATTTTTTGACTCTTCCAGATCTTACCTTGAGAGGAGAAAATATATTGTAGGTGATCTTTGGGATAAAGCATCCAAATATATATCTAAGGATCACTTGGCCCTACAACAATTTTGTGAGTCTTATTTACCTGAGGATCTAGACACATTTGAAGATATATTTAATTAATGAATGATAACCATAGATAAATCACATAAATGAATTTTTCTATATACAATAAAATTTCTCTATCAATTAATAAGACTATGATGTCTAATTCATAAAATTTCGAAATAGCAGTAACTGAGTTTGGACTATTAATATCACTAGCATATATCTTGCTTAAATTTTAAATAACTCTTTTCTTGAAGGGTAGCACGAGAGATATTAATATCTATGCCAATATCTCTTATTAAAGCCTCTTTTGTAGTGTAATTCAATTCCTGTCTGATGTGTCCGAGAACGTTGAATTTAGCTTTAGCACCGTAAAAGTTATCTGTAAAATCATGAAGAATGTGCAACTCAATAGTCTTAAAATCATTCCCGTAGAATGGATTTCTACCAATTGATAGAACCATAGGTAAAATATCCAGATCACCATTTTCCTTATCTAAATGTTTTCCATAGTTATATTGTACCTTTTCTCCATCTTTCCTACTAACGTATGTCGTCTTTTTTTCTACTTTCTTGAGCTGTACAAATCCAAAATAAACACCTAGATCTAGTAAGTTCATTCTTGGTGGAACTTCTTCAATTTCTACATTTGCTGTTGGAATACCGAGGTCCTTTGACCCACGACCAAACCCGCAGATAATATCACAATATTCTGTGGTAATTGGGAATGGTCCCTTAGGCTCTTTTGGGATAGGTATATCGAATGGTCTACCCCCCATATCTTATCAAGCGTTAATTTATAATTGTTTCTGGATGGGTCTCTAGGCAAGCATGTTCTACAAGTCTATTCTTAAGGTTAAATTTTTAAAAAATATAGCTCTGTTTTAACGGGTATGGTTTCGTGATTAAACCAATCTTTCAACTAGAAACCCAACAACCCCACCAATATATTATTCTGTGATAGTTAACACATTGGCTAGACCATTTCTGACATTTGAAGAATAAATTTTATATTAATCGAAAGCACTTCTACCTCAATTTCGGTTATATTGTCAATACAAGCAGTGTCTCCTATGAGAAACGATACCTAACCAATAGAGTAAGAATGAAACTGTTTACTGTACACTTTACAAGGAACTTTTCTAACAACCATTGTAGATCTAAATCGGCATATTCCCTAGTTAAACCAGTACATCATTTGGTTAAAATAGATAAGAATAGACTTTCCCCCAGATTTCCTGAATTAAATTATGATAAAAGAGATATAAGATCACCATCATTTAGACCACAAGAAGTCTGTCAAGATCGAGTGAAAGGACATTATTTTAATTCAATTCAATCAGATCTTTTACTTATGAATTATACTCATAATAGTGAAATACAAAAAGGGTTGAAGAAGAGAGAATGGGATGGCTCATCTCCATATCATATAAATAGACCTCTAAGAAAGCCCATTGGGTCAGAAGCCCAATATCCTGATATTCATCCTATTAAATGGGATAATATACCTCGGATTGAAAGTATTGTACTGAATTGCTATGTTAAAGAAGCTAAAGAGAATCAGTTGTTTGCTATCGGTGCAGCGCTACAACTTCAACAGATCACTGGATGTAAACCTCAGGTAATCTATTCAAAGATGGACGTTCCTACTTGGAAATTAAGAAAGGGGCATCAAATGGGTGCAAAGATAGAACTGAAAGGTTATCCGATGTCACAATTCATAACAACTTTAACAGAAATAGTTTTACCAAGAATTAGAGAGTATAAAGGAATAAGTAACAAATCTGGGAATAGATTTGGTGGCTTATCATTTGGCCTTAATGCAGATGATATTAGGTTCTTTCCTGAAATTGATGCAAATCAAGATCTATGGCCAAAAACATTTGGCATGTATATTAACATAAATACGACTGCACAAAAAGACGAACAGACCAGAATGCTTGTTAGTGCATTTCAGATACCGGTTCAAAACTTATCGAAGACAAATATTAAAAAGTAATCTGCAGATAATCACTCCTGTATATATTTATACTCTAAGAATACATTTTTTGAAAATGATTAGAAACATGTGTACGGTTTCAATAAGTACTTATTGCAAAAATTTTTCATACATATCAAAGCTTTATTTAATTAATGTTTATTAATCCAATCTATTCACATTAGCATGTTATTCTTTAAGTTTGACCCATTCTAAATATGTGTTAATGGAAAAGTTTTATTCTCTCTAGCGACTATTGCAACCCTGTCACCCAAAGACAACGCTAAACCTTGCCCCTTTGCACGAATACGTACAGCACCACAGATCTGATTTGTTGCTGGGTCTTTCTCTACACATACATTAGCTAGTGCCTCTTCACCAAAAAATGATTTAGCGTATAAATTGCAGCTTAGAAATCTGGTATCCTTTTCTAATAATGATTCCAAAGGTGTTAGAAGGCTCATACGAGTGCTCTTCACCAATGCATCCAAATAAGCGCGTAGGGAAGGTAGGCCACATTTCACGTTTATCTTATTTTCCCACTCAAACTTGTTCCACATGGCACGGAAGCTTTCCATCTCTGTAGTAGCAGGTTTGATATAGTCCATAATATTTATATGCACATCATTCAAAATAATAGAACGTGCATCCTCACCATGAGCACCATCATAGAAAATATTACCGAAAATTACACCTGTATCTGCGGAAGAAACTTTAACTGTCACACTTAACCTATGGAATCCATGAGGAACAACATTGACACTTGGTGGATTATCAACAACCTTCAAATCACCAATTGTAGCGAATTGGACATGCAAATTTTTCAAAGTTTCCTTCGTTTGATTAACCAGTAAGACTTCTAAAACGACCTCAAACTGATTATTTGTAATGTATACTTCAGCATACACTGAATCTGAAAAACCTGTTAATGGAATAACTTTTTTTAGCATTGAAGTCACTGAATGGTTCTTGGTCCTAGCATCCTTCCCAGTTATAGCAAGTTCTAGGTCCTCTTGAATACTATCCTTCTTAACAACATTAGAATCCTCGCTAGTAAGTTGTCTAAACATAATTGGCTTTTCAATAGGTTCAGCATTTTCTCCCAAGGCCTTCTTAAATAATTTCTTGCTAGCACGTTCTGAAATTGCTATTTGTGACTTGAAAGATGTTTTAGTAGCTTCTAAAAAGGCCATTTCTAGCAATTCTCTTTCAGAAGACTTCTCATTTGGATCAACCTCATCCATCAAAATGGCGATTGCGGATAATAATTTTTCTGCAGAGTCTTCATCAATCTTCTTCTTCACTAATGAACTTTGGCCAACTCTAATGATACTAACCAAAATCAAAAGCCCTTCTGCCTTTAATGCATTCACAATACTCTCATTTTTAGATAACTTTTCAAATCTCAAGACTAATTTTATAATTGTACTAGCAAGGATAGCAGCCGTATAGAAATCACTAGTCAACACAAAACGACGAATAGGTGGTCTTGTATCTTCCTCTACCTCCTCTACCTCTTTTGTTTCTTTAGAGCCAAAGGCACTCTCAGTTGCATAGGTGCCATCAGGTAAGATAACTGGACCACCTTGTTTTTGAGTTTGTTCTTCTTCACCTTCCTGTTCGTCCTCTTTATCATTCTTCAACTTCTTTTCTTCAGTTTGTAATATAGGAAGCTCTCCTACACTTGTACGGATATGTTTCCAACAGTTTTGGATTTCATGTTCGGTCTGAGCATATTCACCAATGATCCATAGGGCACCACGATAAGCTTTGGCAGATTTTACATTGTCTAATGAAGAAAGTAAATTTTCTAATAAAGATTCTCTTAATTGAGGATATTTTTCCATAACTTCTTTGATAAAAGCAATTACACCACTAGCTGCAACTGAATTCAAATCATGAATAAAATCTAACAGCAAGGAAACGACACTAGCCGCCATTTCTTCGAATTTAATAGCAACAATACGGATTGTCTTTATTAATAAAGTTCTGTATTCCATAGATTTATCATTATCATTATTGTTGACAGTAGTTTGCACTTCTTTCTTCAATAATTGTAAAACATCTTCAACGTTTCTTGAGCTGACCAAGTTCATACATATATTCAAGGCCCTGGAGCGAACATCCAAATCTTCAGCATTTAGAACACGTAAAATTTCCACTGTCAAATCTTCTAGAGACCCTGGGCTGCTTGCGTTAATATCTTGGATTCTATCTAAAACAATCAGTTTAACATTGTTATCGGATACTCTCACAGCCAATTCAATCAACTTCTTAACGGTAGTAACAAGAACAGATTGATTGCAAGTTAATACTGTTAAAGCTAATGCGGTTTCAAAAATAACTTCATCACTAGTGGTACTTGCTAATAATTCTAATAATAATTCAACATATTGGAGTTTCAAAGATGGTACTTGAGTAGCATCTGTCCTAATGAATTCTACAAAAGAAGCTTGGAGTAGAGGATCTAGATTTTCAATATTGGTGATGTTCGTCTCTAGATATGTTAAGGCACTTTCACGATCTAATTCAGCAAGAGCTAAAAATGCATTTCTTTTACAGATTGGATCTGTTTCGGCAGCCAGAAATGTACTAATAATATCCTTCGCATCTGGTAACAAATGTGAACTAACTTTATAAATAGAGAAGACGGCAAGAATAGCATATTTACGGACGTAAGCATGACGGTATTCCAAACATGTTAGTACAGAAGGAACCATTTGTTCCAATAGCTCAGCTTCTCCTAATTTAGTTAAAAATCTTAAAGTATTACCTCTAATATATTCATTTGGATGTTGTAAATCATGTTGAATTGCATTACAGACTAGAATCATCTCATGTCTCAATTTACCGTCCTTGTCTAATTTTGGAACAATTTCCCAGTAAAAGTAAATCAATTTCTTTAATTGCTTATTCTTGGATGGCATAACAAATCTAATAATATGCATCAATAGTTCTGGCAATGGATTACCTTCCAACATAGTTGCCAGAATTGCTTTCATGGTGACGATCTTTTCATCATCTGATCCTTTTTCCAATGATTTCTGGAAATCAGTTGCTGAATAAGTCTCTCCATTGGAAGAAGGGTCAAAAACCAATGTATAGGCTGGTTGCTTACTGTCAACTGGCATCTTCGCTTAATTGGTTTCGATAATTATTGCAATTGAACCTCAAGTGTTGTTATTTCCCATTTAAGATCGTCTCCTGTGTTCTGTTTGTATAAATTTCAAACACGTTGATAAAAAAAAAATCAACTTGTACGTATGCAGACCGGGTAAAACTCGGTGTCACATTAAAACTAACATAAGTAATTCAAACGCAAATGCGTACGATACAACGTATATTAAACGGTACATAAATATATATATCATAGTTAGTCTGAATCAGGATTTGCAACACGCAGACCAGTACCAAGTGAAAAACTCAAATCATTTACATCTGATTGCTCACTACTTGCAGAGGTAGACCTTTGTTGACGAGTTGGCTCTTCAATAGTATTTTTGTAATAATCTATTGAAATCCCAGTCGGAAGGTCTTGATCGAATAGACTGTCGTTATCAACTGCTCCACCTTTTAATCTATTTTGGTATTTGGTATAGTAGCTAACGACAGTATTACTTCTTGAAATATTTTTGGAATTTGTATTGGATTTTCTCTCTCTCAATGGAGCCAAAGCATCATCACTATCATAGGCTTCATCCCCTGGAATCTCATTCAAATATTCTTCTGAATCATCCTCATTCTCTATATTTGGGGTTTCGCCAATTTCGTTTTCCTTATTGAGTAACTTATGAAATTCTTTAGTATGATCAACATTAACCATGTCTTTTTGTTTTCCCTCTTCATCTTCATTAGTGGTTTCCAGTGCCAATAGTTTCTGTTTTACCCTACCATGTTTAATACCGATTTGTTTGGAACTAGTTCTTATCCTAACTCTAATATTTTTAGGTTGAATTAAATTATTCCTTTGTTTCAAAGATGCAGGTAAATTGGGAGGAGCTTGCAAGAAATTAGAAGTTTTATAATACTTCAATCTCAATTCCTCAACATAACTCGAGACTAATCTGACATTCCTCTCTGTTTTCGGTGACATCACTGAAGTTGCTGTTGAAATTGATTTTGTACTTAACTTACTAGGTGTACTATGTATAGTTGCGATCTCGGGACTAAGCTGCAAATTTGGCTCCTCCAATATAGAATTTGGTGATCCAAGGTCATTATAAGAGGCTAATTCTTCATCAAACTCTTTTTTACCATAAATATTCTTACTACTATCGTCTTCCGTCATGTTATTGGTGATACTGGTTGGATCATCATTAAATGATGGAGCGGTATTCTCCAATGTTGGTAGTTGACTAGAAAAATTTCCGGTCTTGAAAGAACTTGCTGAGGAAGATCTAAAATCTAAAGATTTTTCATTTTCAGAATTAATGGTAGCACTATCATCCTCAGTAACAAAAAATGTAGGTTTGTCCTCGTTAGCAATCCTAAAATGCATAGGTTTTTCAGAATCAATTTTATCATCATATTGCCGCCTTGGGATATCTGATTGGCTATTGGTTTCGTCATCCAATGGTGCCTCATAACTCGAATAACTCATTGCTCGGTTGTCTTTGTTAGCTGAAACTTCTCTCGAAGTAATGGAGCTGGTCTCTGCATTAGTAATCCTTAAACGCTGCTCTCTATGCTCATCTAAGATATTCTTATTAGACATATCAGAATTCATTGAATGTCCATCATAAGTATTATACTGTTGATACAGTGATTCTGAGCTAGTTTTGTCAATAATTACGTGCTGTAAGCTTGTTACTGATTTTGAGTTTAAAGAATTGGTAAATGAGAATCCATCTTTGTCTTTTGTTCTACTGCTTTCCGTTGGAGAATATAATATTGGCTCCTTACTATCACTTTCAACGCAACAATTTTCATCTTTGGAAGCATCCAAACTATTGTTGGCAAAATTGAGTGAGTCTTCTTCGTTTAATCCTTCGCTTGAAAGATCTATAATTGAATTTATATCTAAGTCTGCGTCGTTAGCAGTAGGACTATATGACGTTGATCCTATTTCCTGATGGGCTGAACTGACTGAAGACTCTCTATGTTCAATTATATAATCGTTAATATCATCAACCAACTTTTCAGCTTCTGATCTTTGTCTTCGATGCTCATGCGTGGAGGAGACACTCTCTACTTGATCATTATCAGTTTTTGTTTTACTAAATTGGTCTGCAACGAGTCTATCAGAATTTTTAGCTGTATGCGACAATGAAGTGTAAACCATGGAATCATAATTAACACTTCGTCTGATAAAATCAATGTCTACTGGTGGTGGAGGTCGCCTTGTCCCTTTCTTTAAGTTGGCAGGCCTATTACTTAAGCAAGCGCTAATATATGGGTTGCTCTGTGTACTGTTAGCTATGTCTTCATGTGTAATATGGTTATTATCACCATCGAGTTTCGCCAGTCCTGCCTGCGATGTATTTCTATCATTTAAATCTTGTATTGACCCCACAGCTATACTAGTGTTCGTCAGTGGAGGTGAGTCTAGTGGATACGATTCCATAGTTCTTTTCTTTGACCCTATATGAGATTTTCCATTCGAAGGTATTGGTGTCTGCTTTGAAGTACTTTTTATCGATACTCTCGATGATTGATGCGGTATTGTATGAGATGAGAGGTTTGGTGGTGATGGGCTAGTATTAGTTGATTTGGATGCGTTCCCAAAGAAGAAAAATGATTTCCTTTTGCTCTTATTTCCTGAATTACTACCAAACATTTAGAAATTAAATGCTTTTGTGCTTGCTTTTTCGGTTACAAATGTGAGTCATATACCCTCTGGACGCTTAATAGTAAATTGTTTTGAATATATCATATATTTAGATGATTTTCATTTTACTGAATCTTTTAAATGTCCAGCTGACGGTGGAGAATGTAGCCGTGCTGAAAATGCGGAAATCTTCTATTAATGTGCTAACAAAACTACCTAACAACAAAGTTCCATAAAATTGGAAAACGGGTTATGATAAAATTCTCTTAATTCGAACATCCAAGGCAAGATGTTGATTTTTAATATGCTGATTTAAATTTTATATAAGTAATGATTTGATAATTACTATCTACGCAGTTCATACATCCATGATCTTTGAAATATGGTCCAATGCCTTTGAGATATATTCACCTACACCCCCAATACTAACAACACGCACTGTACTCTGATGTGGTTGTTGAGTAAATTTCGTATAATTGGATAGATCTAGTGAGCTAAACCATAATTTTGATTCGGGTAGATTACTTAAATTTAATACCACAATGTTACATGTTGTTTGAGCTCTCAATTCATCTAATTGTTGAAATAATTTATCTGCATAGTCTAGACGTGGACATTTCACATAAAGTTTCAATATCTGGTATGGAGATTTTTCTTTAACATAATCTTTTGCCGCCTTTACTGTAGCAATACAGTGCTCTTTAATCTCCTCTTGAGTCATAAAGTTTGCCTTGTGTTCTGTTCGTAGAGTTGTCATAGAGTGTGTATCCCTCGATGTTGTAGCAGCTGTATTGGAATCAAATCTCGATTGCATACTTTTTGTATTCATTCCGCCGTAACGATTAGTTCCCTTCTGTTGCATTGATGCTTTCGCTTGATTAATGTATTCTCTTTTAGATTGTTCAGTGCTAGACAAGACTGAGCCAGCATTATATTCTTGCATTGCTTCACTGTATTTTAGAAAATTGGATTTAGAACTTTCAATAATTGGCGTGGTTTCTTGTTCGAAAGAGTTCATATCAAATAATCCAGTGCCGGTAGCAATAAATGGTAATTCATAAAAACTCATGGTTTGACGCTTCTGGGCACCATAAATTGCTATTCTAAATCTATCGACTATTCTTTTATCACATCTACCAAACTTCATATTAGTAAAACGTGATGCAACGCCGTTGATAAAATGTGTCAAAGTAAGGTCAATTGGGAATTCTATGAATATTTCCTTGAAACCCGTCACATTAGTGAACTTTGCCTCATCAACTTTGAAATTGGACATTTTTAAGTCTTCATTTCTTAATCTAAACTGGGGTTTCCATTTTAATGTACAGTTTTGTGCGGTATATATACTTCCACTCATAGGAATACCTCTAGGAATATTTAGAAAGTCCTTATTAAAGGGCATGAATGTTTGCTTATTCTTGAAAGCAAATATTATGGATAGAATAAGACAGCAATCCAGGATATTAAAATTCTTTATAACAATGACAGATGGACAACCTTTTCCATCTTTGGATTCATACAGTTTGAGCTTTTCTGATGCGACATAGACATGTAACGTGCTTATGCAAGATCGTATATCTTCCAAAGGAGTGGCAACCGGTATCTCAAGAAATATATGGCTATGCTTGATTTCTTGATCGCAAGTTTCAGGGAAGGTCTTTCTTATTTTATCTAAGTTCCTCCAAACATCTTGAGTTTCAAAACTTTCATTATACTTTCTTCGTTGTTGACTCGGTTCATATGATGTTCCATAAGATTTTAGTCTTCTTTTGACAGGCATTATCGTATCAGATTGTTATATATAGAAGCAATAATGATTGGTTTAGGAGTTTTCCCTTCTAATGATGGACGCTATTTTCTGTTCACAATTTAATGTAAATTTCAAGTACCTTTCTCGTACTGCGGATCTTTAAAATTGTTATAAACCGTTGCTAATTAAACCATTGGCATTGTAGAGTGTAGAGACTACAAATAAATCCAGGTAGAATAGATTAAAGCTACAGTACTACTTTCAAAATGATGTTATTTTTCTCTTAAATGTACAATACAATTATGTGCTTATTTATATATAGATAAAAAAAGTATTCTTGCTTATTCTAACGTATTCTCTTCTCTTCCTCCATTGATTCATTCAAAAATCACTGGTACTGTTCAGTTATCATTGCCTTTAGATCTAAATTAATTTGTTAATTAATCCAATTAAAGGGCTTCAACTTCCTTAACAATTTCATTGAATGATTCCTTGTATTCTTCTTCCTTAGCCTTACTTTCTTTCTTCTTATTGCTACCTGGAACAATGAACACAACAGAAGTTGGTCGCTTAGTGGCACCAGCAGACCCAAGATCTTGTTTAGATGGAACGAAAATATATGGAACGGAGTGATCTTCACATAAGACAGGTAAATGAGAGATAACATCGGCTGGAGAAATGTCACCAGCAATAACGACCAAACCTTTATCACCCTTTCTTAGTGCCTTAACAACTTCTTTAACACCTCTCTTAACGTTCTTAGCCTTGGAAGCTTTCTTGACAGTCTTTAGAACTTTCTTATTCAACTTTTTAGATGCTAATGGTTTAGCAAATGATAAAACTGCTGGCATTCTAGCCTCATAATTGTCTCCAGACTTGGATTCTTTGGATTCTTTACCTTCCTTGGCCATTTGTTTTGATTGTATTATATTTTTGTCTCCTTTCCAATGAATAGGAGCAACTTTACAATCAATGAATATATCGACCATTTCTACCATATCATATTAAGTTTAACTAATTGCACGGAGAATGTCATCGAGGAAAAATTTCAAGAAAAATTTTCGATTTCTACATAGTTTCTCACTCCTTACGAACACAAAGATATTTATTGAGATTATTAGAAGACAGTAATAAAGGAATTGATTTAACTTTTCCAGTGTATATAGTCCAGAGAACGACTGCTGTTACGGCAAATATGAAATAAACCCACTGTAAATTTACATTTTGAATCAACCACTATTTTGAGATAAGAAATTGATCTATAAGTTTTTGATAGGATTTTAAATTCTTATCTTGTGGAGCAATAGTAGATTGATAAGGTTCAGTCCTTCTTAAAAATATACGATGTTTATTCTTAGTTGTTTCTTTCTACATACTAAAATTAAACTGTATACATATAACTATCTATCATTCTCATATACTTTTCCTTTTGGCGGATTATTTTCTTCACATAGAAACTTGAGATATTCAGACACAGTGGGATAAGCCTATTCTTATCATAATTAGAAAATTAAACACTTACTTCGCATAGTAAAATGTGGTGTGTCATACCTTTGACTCAGCCTGTGACAAAAATGAAATAAAAACGGAAATAGGTGCAATGACAAAGAAACAAATGAAACAGAGAAAGTAAATTCCCAGACGTATGAATACTGGGTTATTATTTGAAATGACAAGTTGAAATTGAGATAAAGATTAATATATATATATATATCAGTTTTTAAATACTGTAGAGAGAATTAAAAAAAAAGACCAGAATACTAAAAATGAGCCCTACAGAATCACCAAGTATGCCGGAACAAGAAATAAAAATACTAGAATACTAAAAATGAGTCCTACGTAATCGCCAAGTGCTCCAGAACAACAGTAGTGCAGTATAAAGGTAAAAATATGACTTTACTT
>JAJLTG010000007.1:260138-308658 GCA_030568095.1 Naumovozyma baii
TAAATAATATACAAATTAATATAAGAAGATTATATAAATTATTTTGAGAATTTTGAAATATGCTAGGTATTTATATTTCCATCAGCTTATGAGTTTAACGCGTGTTTTAAATGTATCACGCTGAAAAACTGAGAAAATATTGTAAGAGTATCTTAATAACATTTTCTTCCTATGAAACTTTCTAAGTCTCACATAAGATCCATGTTTATTAATTAACTACCAAATACTGTCATATATTGGCATTATTTCTGACAATCATGACGTCAAAGATATAAAGGTTGTAATTTTAAGCTTTGGACTAAAGCCTGATAAATCAGTAATTTAATACATAGGCGTATACATTCTCCCGGTAGCCAAGTTGGTTTAAGGCGCAAGACTGTAATTTTAAACACGAAATCTTGAGATCGGGCGTTCGAATCGCCCCCGGGAGATATTTTTTTGACATCGTTAAGTGTAGAGCTTCAGTTCATCACGTGAACGCTTTTTATTTGATGTTACCCGCTAGCTAACAATACAATTAATGATGGCGACGACAGTTTTGTCGTCGAAGAAAGATAGATTTCCATATAAATGAGCATTGTCATGAATTGAACGAATATTTGACACATTGCATAAACCAAACTCTTACAACCCATTTAATAACTTTGCCATAAGATTTTTTTGGCCGTCATTGTCAGGTTCAAATAAGACAATCATTATCCGAAATTAAAAGTAGTACTGGTTCTTTCTTGTTTATGTATTGTATACTTAATAAAATACCATGTCATACTTCTCCTTCCCTATATTATATTTGTCTTTTACAAATTTTTGGAATCGATTACTACCTAACGGATTATTCTCCATAACATAGTCATACAACTGTTTCACAATGTCGCGATCCTCTTCATCACCAACTAAAGTTATAGCAGTACCCACATTGTTGGCACGACCAGTTCTACCAATTCTATGTATATAGTCCTCAAAATTCTTAGGAAGGTGAAAATTTATTACAAGAGCAACATTTGGAATATCCAAACCTCTGGAAGCAACGTTAGTGGCAATAAGGACTTGAGCCTTGCCTGAACGTAGTAGTTGAATCGAACGTTCTCTTTGGTCCTGAGATTTAGAACCATGCAATATCGCCACCTTATATTTTGTAGCTTTAAACTTCTCGGACAACCAATCTGCAGTATTCTTGTAATTTATGAAGATAATTACACGTGGATTATCTGTAAAATCACTTTCTTTCATAATTGATAGAATTGCACCGAATTTCCTATCATCATTCGAGCAATATTGTACTGATTGCTGGATCTTGGGCATGTCATTCATCCCTTCTGCATTAACTGATGCGTATATGGGATTCTTCAAATAGCCACTAGCAATCTTATCTAGATTGCTTGACATAGTAGCTGTAAACATCAATGTTCTATAAGATACGATATTATTCACTTCCAAATTGTTAAGGATTGTCTTCAATTGCTCTTCGAATCCTAAATCTATCATCTTATCTGCTTCATCTAAAATTAAAAACTTCAAGTTCGGTATCACCAACAAATGATTTTCTAAACATTCAATCAATTTCCCCGGAGTTGCAATAAGAATATCGCATCCTTCTTTTAAATCGATTGTAATTTCTTCTAGAGAATGCCCACCAACAACTGATACTGTCTTTATTGGATACCTCTCATGAATGAAACCAACCAATTTCTCTACTTCCAACTGTATTTGCTGTGCCAGTTCTCTCGTCGGTACCAATATCAAACCGACTGGTCCGTTCATCTTTTTCAAATTTATAGGTGTGACACCAATCCTTAACAAGTGTATTAATATTGGTATCACAAAAGCAAGAGTTTTACCGGACCCAGTAGTTGCTATCCCTACAAGATCCCTGTCAGTACCAACAATATTAGGTATAGTGACTCTTTGGACAGGAGTTGGGAAGTCAAATTTCAGCTGATGTTTCAATATATCTGTTAACTGTTTAGGAATAATAGAAAGCTCATCCCAATTTCTTAATGGCTGTGTTACGGATTTTGAACTCCCATTTTTAATTTGAATATTGAAATCTTCTCTTAAAATTCTCCAATCCCTATCTGTCATTTCATCCAATGACTTATCCCTCCAATGCTTTCCCATGTACCTTAAAGCTATATCATCATTTTTCCGATTTATTGATTTGAATTCTTTTAGTTTTCTTGCTGAAATAATTGGAACATAGTTGGCTAGTGTATCCTCTTCATCGTCTTTTTGAGAAATATTTACAGAAACAGTCTTAAATCTATTCGCATGTATGGATGGGTCTACTTCAGTGACAGACTCACTTTCAGTAGCATTCGAGTATCTCATAGTCAATGGCTTTTGAGAAGAAATTAGTTTCTTCTCACTTTCTAAATCATTAATTAGCTTTTCTCTTTCACCTTTTGAAAGAAACTTTGGAGATACGAGATTTGCTCCTTGTTTACTTGTAGAGCTTTTTCGTTTGTTGATTCCAGACAACAAAGCTTGAATATTGATTGGTCTACTCATTATGGTGCCACCACTTAAGAGCCATTTGTTGACAATAAGTTTTAACAATAGTTCATCCTCACAGAATCGAATTATGAAGTTTTTCCACGATGGCATGCTCGGCGTTAGTTTAGGATGCCGTCGCGCTACCTTACTGACAGTTTCAATGAATCATCACCGCCCTTCAAAAATTCCATTTTTGTAATATATAAAAGGAGATCATCACAGTTGTAGAAAGCTTTGGTTGAACTACAGAAGCTTTTAAACACTGGTGCATATATATTGTGAGCAAAATGTCTGAATGCTCTGTGAATAATAATCCTTTGGCCAGACTAGGCAAGTTAACCCAAAATAAGGATACAAGATCCAACTTAATTAACTTTTCCAGCCCGATTCCTCAACAAAGAGAAAACAATGAGGTATCATTTAAAAAGTTTCAGAATCCCGTCTCTGATTATAATAAGTCGCAGATAAATCAATTTATTAACGGTGCAATACAGCATCCAAGCAAAAGAGGCGTGGAATATCAGCTTACTCCAATAAATTTATCGCAAAATGGAATCACTCCCCAACCGCTAGATAGTATATTCCCGGTTACAGAGCCTAATTGGTCAAGAGAGTTTAAATACCAGGGAAAAATATCAGAGAATAAACCAGTTAGTGAGATATCGACAGCAAGTACAGTATTACAGCAAAAACCCAATAACAACTCGCTACCTTTCTCCTCACAACGCTTTCAGAATAGTTATCAGCCGCAATTTACAAATAGTAGCAGAAGTAATGCTTTTTTAAGCTATCAACAAGCGACACCACAGGATGTGAGGGGAGAAACTTCCAGTACAAACTGGGATAAGGAGTTTAAAAATCTAGAAACTGAATTATCTGCGAATTTAAATATACACGGAACTGAGCAAGAACGACATGCCGATAGCACAGGAAATCAAACTAACAACTATGATATAGCAATCGACGCTGATGAGAATTTCGAATATCAATCAGAGTTTCAAAAAGTGTGGAACTCATTACACCAAGACCAGGAAGATCTTCTTCCATCTATCGAGACTTTAAACACGAATAATTTCCAATCTAATCTAAATTATAAGTTCGAGTCTTATACTAAGGAAAATCCTTTTTTGAATAACCCGAACGCTTACAAGATTGGATGTGTTTTAATGGAGAATGGGGCCAAATTAAGCGATGCAGCTATGGCATTTGAAGCTGCCGTGAAAGAAGATCCTAAACATGTAGATGCATGGCTGAAATTGGGTATAGTTCAGATTCAAAACGAAAAGGAATTAAATGGGATTGCTGCATTGGAAAATTGTATCAATTTAGATCCTGTTAATCTGACTGCACTAGAAAATTTGGCCATAAGCTACATTAATGAAGGCTACGATGTGAGTGCCTTCACAATGTTAAACAGATGGGCTGATGAAAAATACCCAGGAATGAAATATCGTGCCTCTTCACAGGAAGATAATCAAATAATAGAGGACGAGTTACAAAATAATGTCAATAGAAATTTAAATGAATTCATGTTAAAGAAATTTAATAATTTGGCCAAATTATTACCTGCACATGATGCCAAAATCGAGTTATTACGTGGGTTGTTATATTACGCTGAAGATGATTTTGATAAGACAGTAGAATGCTTTAAAGAAGCATTAAGAATTAACCCTAATGATGAAGTTATGTGGAATAGGCTAGGTGCATCATTGGCCAATTCAAGCAAATCTGAAGAAGCAATCCAAGCGTACCACAGGGCCATCAATCTAAAACCATCATTTGTAAGGGCAAGATATAACTTAGCTGTAGCCTCAATGAATATTGGATGTTATAAAGAAGCTGCTGAACATTTATTAACCGTGTTGAAAATGCATCAAGTGGAAGGTATTAAACTTGTAGAGACAGATAAGAATGTTCTAGAGACTTTGAAAAGAATTCTCATTGGTATGGATAGAGAAGACTTATTGGATAAAGTATATCCAGAGATGGATCTTACACCCTTTACTAAAGAATTTGCATTTTAAACAACTAAATATTTTTGTCAATTAATCAATAATTTGCATTATATCAATGTATGTGGACTTCTAATCGTATCGTATGTAGCGATTAGTCTAACATTCAGTTTTTTTTTTTTAAAACTATGGCAATGTCATTTTTTGATCGAAGAAAAAAACATCAAATTGAAAATTATATAATTTTTTGATGCATATAGCCACATTGTTTATTCTAAGAACTAAATTTTTAGTTGCCTCAAACTCAGGAAGGCCGTTAGAAAAATCGAATTTACAAGGGAAGGTATTTAAATTGAGGTTCAATTGAAAAAAAAAAGAAAATAAGAAGAGTAACATCACGGCCTAAAGGATATTATAGCTGAAGATGGCATCTAGAGTACCTAATGAGTTGACTAACGACAAGAAATTAGATAACCATCATTATAATGACGAAAATCTGAAGAAGAAAATGTTTTTTTGGCAAATAAGAGTGAATCGTTGTTTAACTTGGCTAGAAAGAGTCCTACATATCAAATTACATGGGAATAAGAATAAAGTCTTGTTAGGCTTGATAATTTTTATCCTTCTTCTTTGGATTAATGGATTATCATCTTATAATGCTAGCAGGTCCATTCTATCATCCAATTTAGAATATAATACCTTGGGAGATACGAATTTCAATGATGAACTGAGTAGCCTGCAAGGGAAATCGAAGTGGAGATTTTGGGAAAAAGAACCTAAAATTGTACTTATATTGGCTGCCAATGAAGGTGGTGGTGTTTTGAGATGGAAAAATGAACAAGAATGGGCTATTGAAAAGTTATCAATAAATAACAAGAAGACATACGCAAAGAGACACGGTTATGGGCTAACTATCAAAGATTTGACGACTTCAAAGAGGTATTCTCATGAGTATAGAGAGGGATGGCAAAAGGTTGACATCTTGAAACAAGTCAAGAGAGAGTTCCCCAATGCCGAATGGTTTTGGTGGTTAGATCTGGATACTTTGATTATGGAACCTGAAAAGTCCTTGGAAGAGCACATATTTAATCGATTGGATTTAATAGTGGACCGTACTTTAAATAATTTTAATCCGTTGAAATTAGAAGAAGATATCCCATTTGTGGATTACTCACAGGAATTAGAATTCTTAATTACGCAGGATTGTGGTGGGTTCAACTTGGGGTCTTTCTTGATGAAAAACACCGAATGGACTGATTTATTATTAGATATCTGGTGGGATCCCCTTTCATATGAACAAAAACATATGATTTGGGAACATAGAGAGCAAGATGCCTTAGAGTCATTATATGCTACAGAACCATGGATTCGTTCCAGAGTTGGATTTTTACCATTACGAACGATAAATGCATTTCCACCTGGGGCATGTGCTGAATATTCTGATGATCCAAGATATTTCTATGATAATAATGAGCATGATTTTGTTGTCAATATGGCTGGTTGTAATTTTGGAAGAGATTGCTGGGGTGAAATGAAATATTACACCAATCTTCTGGAAAAGATGCATTCTAAATGGTATTCTAAATTTTTCTAAGAAAGCATTAAACATAATGACAAAACAAGATTTATATATCTATATAGATAACACAACATATTGTAAAATACATCTAAAAGATAAATATTACCTGGATGTATAACTGGATTTTTTTTGTTATGTTTTACGTAATCAATTTGAAGAATTTGGGTTATCAAAGATTTATTTTTAAAATCATAAAAATATGGAAGGCAAGAATGGGAATCTATCAAAAAAGATTAACAAACATAACAACAAACTAAAACACTCGGCAACTAAATGGCAATCCAAACATTACTAATAATTAATAAATCAGGTGGTCTAATATACCAAAGAAACTTTTTAGAACAAAAAGATCAACAGCTGAATAGTAATGATTATTTAATTTTAGCAAGTACTTTACACAGTGTATTTGCAATATCCAGTCAGTTGACGCCAAAGGCATTACAAATTTCCCAAGATGATATTGATTATACGATACCGTATATCCCTAACGTTGGGATGATGTCAACTGAAACAGGGAATAATAACAACAATGCAGGCAGTGATGGGCAGAGTAAATTAGGCAGTTTTAAAGGAGATGATTATTTCAAAGAATCATTTCCAAGTTGGAATAAGAGTGGATTAAGACAGTTATGTACAGATCAGTTTACTATGTTTATATATCAGACAATGACGGGACTAAAATTTGTTGCTATAAGTAATACAGTGATGCCACGGAGATCTAGCGCCATCAACTCAGGTGGGAGTGAGAAAGTTGATCGTCACGGTAATTCATCCAATTTGGCCATCCAAGTTGCTGATAATTTTTTAAGAAAGGTCTATTGTATATACAGCGACTATGTGATGAAAGACCCATTTTATTCAATGGAGATGCCGATTAGATCAGACTTGTTTGATAAGAAAGTTCGTATTATGATTAGCAATATGAATGAATGAACAATTAAAATGCGACAGAAGTGTGGAATTTAAGTTGTACTTTGATAATTGTTTTAGACATAAATTTGAAAGAAGAGTAAAATAAACCATATCTATGAATTATTGACCATCTTCATACTAGCAAATTATGAAACAAGTTTTCTTAATTTTTGCCAATTCACGGAATGCCAAGTTTTTTTTTTACTACCCTTTAACCATTAATGAGTTTCCTCAAATAGAAAGGTATACCATCATGTGACATGCAGAACATAATCTAAAGATACTAAACAAGCAACTAATGTAATGTGCACTTATTTTTTTTAATATATAACCATTGGTTTCACATAGTTAGCATTTTTCATATTTAGTGGGGAGATCGACAGTACTTTTCCTTCATGCAAGTACAATTAAAACCGAATTCTAAAAACACTTTGCGGTAATAAAGACTGTCCTATCCACCAACTTACGATCTACAAAGAATAAAAATAAAAACCTTTTAGAATGCCGAGAAAAGCAAAAGCAAAAGCAAAAGCAATTGGAAAGATATACACTGCCTTTGCGCGTATATATTATTCCCACACGTAGAATTGTTTCGCGGGGATAAATGTCTCTTCAGATAAAAAGATGATGCCGCCAAGGATTTTTAAAAATGGACATCGAAACATCTCTTTTTCATTGGATAATTCCAGACAACATCGCTGTCGGTGTCTTGTGTGACATGCACCACGATTGTTTTCTATCGAATGCAAACATGGACTTCGCCTCAAATGAGAGAGAATATCGACGTGGGAACACCCATATGTCCGCAGATAGCTAACTTTCTTCCCCACTTTCCTTCAGAAAATGTCTTACCAAGGAGTTTGGTAATAGCATGATATATAACATCGCTACAAACCTGCACTTTCCCTCCTCACTCTAGGCGTAAGTGTGTCTGTCAAGCAAATATTCTCGAGACCTCGCTGATTTTGGCCGTTTTTGTCCGAGATTTGCCAAGAGAATGAACAGACGTTTTTTAGTACCGTGCACCTCATACAATGTACTCCCCGGATTCTACAGTGTCAGTCAGTACGTAAGCCCGCCTTCTCAGGTAGGCAAGATCCTCGAGCTTCCACGCCGTATTACTGGCTGCCCTAACATGCTTGCAGTGGGTATTATGCTAGAAATAAATACTCGTTTTTCGGTTTGTGCACAAGTCTCTCGGTGCTCTCATTGTATTTCATCCGAGCTGTTCAAAAAAAACAGGTCATTCAGCTTGACGTAGAGAATTGCTTGCATATTTCTTGTGATACGTAGTCCAAATTATTAAGCTTTCTTTCTTCGTCTAGCTGTGTTTTCTTCTTTTTTGCATAATTTAACAGGAATATCTCATTTTCCTTCCAAATTCGAAGGGCTTTTTAATGCCTTCTCGTGGAAGTTTAATATTACGTCTGTTTTTAACTTATTTAACTAATATCAACAGAATTAAGAAGGTGACGGAAAAGAAAAAAATTTCTTTCATCGAATATCTACATATTAATACCAAGCGAGATCTGTTATTATTCAAGATATTTTTTAAAAAGGTATTTATTTTTAAAAGAGTTCCTTCTTCTTCTTATTCTTTCATTTCAAATATCTTGTGCACATTTTAACAGGAGTGAAAGTACTAAAATTATCATGTTAAGCAACTGCCAGATTAACAACTTCAAAATAACCTCGCAGATTGGTTCTGGTGCATATGGATTGGTTTTTCATGCTATAAATTTAGCTACAAATGAAGAATTTGCAATAAAGGTAATTCTAAAATCATCATATGCATCAAATCTCTCTTCAAATATGAATGAATCTGGAAAATCATATTTATTAAAGGAACAACTTTCAAACTATTTTGAAGTAAATGGAAATAAACTAACACTACCTGATGTCAACTTGGATTCCATACGAAATTTAACCTCGAGACAACTAGTCGAAGTACCGCATTATAAAGAAATCAGTTTACATTTAAAAGTTCATTCTCATAAGAATATTGTAACCATACATCAAGTATTAGATGGTGAAATTGCTGTGTTTATCGTAATGGATCATTATCCAATCGATTTGTTTACTTCCATTGTAGATATGGAGCATTTTATTCATGATGGTTTACTGATTAAAAAAGTATTTTTGCAGATATGCTCTGCCATCAGTTATTGCCATGAAAGGAATGTGTATCATTGTGATATTAAACCAGAAAATTTGTTGTTAGACGAAAATGATAATGTTCATTTGTGCGATTTTGGATTGTCGACAACTTCCACTTTCTTGACCCCAAACGTATCAGTAGGCAGCTCTTACTATATGGCACCTGAGCGAATATTATATTGTAAAACAAAATTGACAAATGATAATAAGGGGAAACACTCAAAGAGGGGGGAAAACAAATCTTTGTCTAGTTGTAACGGTGATATTTGGTCATTAGGTATCATTCTAATCAATTTAACTTGCACCAGAAACCCTTGGTTGAAAGCTCACCAAATTGAAGATAACACCTTCCATTGTTTTATAAAGGATGGAACGGTATTAAAGAAAATATTACCCATTTCTGATCAATTGTTTTATGTGCTGAATCAAATTTTACAAATAAACCCACAAAATAGGATTGATATCAAGTCGTTGATGAATGCTATAGTTCAAATCGAGGAATTTACCAGGAGTGGTCCATTGAATTATGTACCTAGATTGACACCTCAGTTATTTGAAGAGTATACCGCACTAGAAGATCCAAATGATGATGCCGATTACACTTACAAGACTTATAGAACGACAACGAATAATAGTGTTCTTATTGACAACGAATTCAATGATGCAAACACTATAACGTCTAGCCACGAAGATCGTTTTAGTAGCATGAGCAACTTGATGACTTCATCAATTGAGACTACGCCTTATGAATCCGACGGAACAAATGATATTTATGTGGAGGCCAATAATAATGGAAAAGGCAAACTGAGCGAAATTCCAATGAATCTCTCAGCCAGCACCATTGCCAACATGACGACGACGACAACAACAACAAACTAATACATGTAACTTTTTTAGATAAAAATATATAACATCATAATTCGATATTCAATTAATTAAGCAATAATTTCCAAACATACCTATCATAATTTCGTTAGCTTACCAAATAATTCTACGACTTCATCTTCAATTTCAGGGAAAGTTTTTGCATCCAACTTAACAATGTAACATTTCGCCTCTTTCTCTAATTGAGGTAATTCCAAGTCTTTGAATTGGGACTCCATCATGTTTTCCTTCATAAAATGGCCCATTCTTTGTTTCAATCTTCTCAAGATTTCAATCTTACTAGCATACAAGAAAATAAAATGAAAATCACAATCTGAAGCCTTTTCTCTTATGAAGTCTCTATATTTCAACTTCAAGGAAGAACAACTAATAATAGTAACTCCATCCTTTCTTGCATTTTCAGCAGAAACATTAGCTACACTTTCCAACCAGTCCCATCTATCGTCATCACCCAGAGGCTGTCCCCGTGACATCTTCTCCACATTGGCAGGTGGATGTAAGGTATCACCTTCAACAAATTCCAAAGTAGGATAAGCAGGAAGATATTCCTTCAATAAGACTTCTGCAATGGTGGATTTACCAGTGCCCGCGGTACCAGCTAATACTACAACTTTTGGTCTCGACATTTCTTACCCTAATATGTGTTTAAAACGAATTCCGTTTGCATACATAAAAGATTGACTACGAAAGGAGAAAGAGAGTGTGCACTTTGATGTTACTTAGAACAAAATAGTTTGGTAAGGTTCTGACATATATGTAAATTATGTAAATTGCAAGTTAGGTGGAAATTCGTCGTGGCGGATCTAAAAAGGGAAAAGCAAACTAAAGCGGGGTTTAAAAGCTCGAGGAACACACAGAAACAACACAAATCACCGCTGTGCTGACTTAGTTGTTAGCAATAAAATAAAAATTGAAAGAGTCAAGTTAACCACTCTAGCGTGGTTAATCTCGGGTTTATAAAAAGTTGGGGTAGACTAATCATTGGTAGAGGCTGTTCAGACGACTTGTTTTCCTCGAGAAAAATACAAAAAAAGAAATCTTGTTGACACAAAATACAGTATAGATTGAATAATTGAGTCCCTCAGCACATTTGCACATGGACGATTATGTAATCTACTATAATCCAATAAACAGGCAGTTGATCTATTTAAATATACCAGGCATTTTTTCTCCAAAGAAGAAGAAGAATATCAATCAACACTTAGTAACAAATTAACAAGCTAACTGTGCTATACGAGCTTTGCGTAGTGCGCACTGTTTCCTCGAAGAAAAAAATTCGGAAAAGTTCCAGGGACAATGGATGTCAATGTTGTTCCTGTTGCAGTTGTAATTCCCATCACGTAGAACTATACTATAACTCTAATGCTTATCTATTTATTAATATCTGATGTTTGTTGACTACTGCATCTTTATGTTTACTATCTCCTGTTCCTTTTCATAAGATACAGAAACTATTTTGAAGAAAAAAAATAGTTAAAAGTGCTAAGTTGATCACATGCTGAACCCCGAAAGAATACTACTGGTAGGAAATCATCCCAATATTGCGTTTTATACGTCCAAATTCCAATTATTGTCAGACTCTAAGTATGAATTATTCCACATCAGTGAGACAAAATCAAATGGCTTCTCAATAGAGACTGCTGCGTATGGTAAAGAAGAATTTTATTTGGAAAACCATTTCACTTCCATTTCTCATCTCATTGAGGCAATATCACAACTTTACAACGATCCTTTATATTTTGACTTGGTCATTTTAAGCGCATCATCATTACAGGAATTATCCAATTTGTCTCAAGATCTACAAGTATTACTGGATGAAAATTCTAAAATTATCATCGAATCTAGCGGAACTATCCAACTGGACGCTTACTTTAAGACAACAAATAATAATCCTGGTAAGATATTTAATATACTGTCAACTTATAACTTGATTCAAACGGAACCAAACAAGTATAAACAATTGAGTGACACAACTGAATCAAGTGAAACTATCTTTGTAGGAAGAAGCACCTTAAACGGCAATTTGAAAACTTACAGTGAGGATATTACCGCAGATTTAAAAATATTGAATGATCAATTCTGCAAACTGTTCTATAATGATATTATCGATTGTTGTGATTATTCTCCTGCAAATTTCGCTTCTCAAGAATGGTCAATGGCCATTCCTAAGATTTGTTTAGATCCATTATTAATCCTCTTCGAAGAAACAATCCCCAAAAACTTATTAAGTACCATCCTAGCAAAACCACTAATTTCTGGATTAATCACCGAAATAATGACCATTTCCAAGATATTGGGAATAAAGCCAAATCATGACGTACATGATGAAGATACAATTTTGAAAAAATGGTCCAATTCCTATTCAACTACTGGGAATATGCCTTCATTACTTTATCATTTTATGCATAATTTTAACAATTTATTAAATTTCGACTCTTTGCTATTACAGCCTATTTTGCTGGCGGATTCGAATGATATAAAGACTCCATATCTTGAATTCTTTTTTGCGACTTTGGCTCAGTGTGAAAGAATAAATAAGGGAAAATCAAATTGGTTTGTAAGAATGGAAAGTTTTGATAATTTGAATTCCAATTATAGCCAATTAAATAAAATTCTTAATGAAAAGCAAGAGGAAATTACAGAGAAAAATCTCGAAGTGGAGCAACTGCTATCCAAAATTTCAGGTCTACAACAGCAATTGGAAACAATTACAGCGCAAGAAAACGAGATCAATGTTGTATCACTTCTAAGTTCTTTTAGTGTGGAACCACCACTAGCTTTGCCCAATTCAACTATACTGAAGGATCGTGAGCAAGAATTACAAAAGAAAGAAGCCGAATTAAAGCAAAGAGAAATTGAATTACAAAAAGCAATTTACCTCCATCAACAACAGCAGCAGCAACAAGCAAACCTGTATCAATCTCGGAATTTTTTACAAGAAAACACTGTTAACACACCTCCATTATCACCTATCGCAACTCAAAATGATTTTAGGAAACCTTCTCATTTCAGATTACAACAGAATGTGCCATCATCTCGTACGCCACAATCGGCAACCAATTTTACAGCTCCAATAACATCTCGCCTGTCACCAAAATTTGATACATTTCCTGACGCATTCGGTAAATCATTATCTAACAGTTCTCCAAACTTGTATCATACACACCATCAAATCAAACCGACGAGTAGAAAGAATAGAAATAGTCATACGACAAAGATTGGTAACGCATCAAGTTTGACTTCAGATAATTTCTCATCCACTCCAACATCACCAAGTCTAAACACAACACCAACATTTTTACCTCAATCAAAATTTGTGATACCATCACCAACAGTGACATCAGCAGGTTTTCAAAAGAGTGCTGGAATAAATATGGCCTTAGGTCCAGGATTAGATATGTCTAGACCAATGAGATCTGTTACTTCACCTCCGATAGAAGGTCAAAATTCACAGCAAAGAATTATCAGTTGCAGCACTACTGTTAGTAATAATCCAGTTCCAAATACTGCACATAATACTCCAAATGTCATAGAGGATATACATAAATTTGGTCAAGCACCTGCATCATCTTCTCCAGTGATAGGCACACCTGAATCTGAAATTCAAACGGGTGAAAGTGATGATACTGATGTAGAAGGCAAAGATAAAGAAAAGAAGAAAAAGAAATTTGCTTTATTTAAAAAAAAGGACAAGAAATAATGACTAGCTGTCATATCAATATTCCTGTACATACATATATATATATATACATATATCTATAGTTCTTCATACTATCATATTGTATTATAGCTGGATTGCACGTGATTGAATATCCGTTTTAAATGACATTTATAAAATTTTTCGTTTGCCTTTTACAAGCCTCTGCAATGTTGCTTTACTGTGGTAAGCTTGAATTCCAAAAAAAAAAAAAAAAAAAAAGATGAATATTTCATTGGTTTCACTAAAGGAGTCTCCCATAGTTACGAATATTCATTCTTCATTATATTTATTGAAACCCAAAAAATCATTACCAAAATGCCGATTGATCAAGAAAAATTAGCTAAGTTGCAAAAATTATCCATAAAGAATAAGGTCGGTGGTACCAGAAGAAAACAAACCAAGAAATCTGGTTCTACTGCTAACGCCAATAAGGATGATACCAAATTACAAGCCCAATTAGCCAAATTGCACGCCGTCACCATAGATAATGTTGCAGAAGCCAATTTCTTTAAAGCCGATGGTAACGTTTTACATTTCAACAAAGTTGGTGTCCAAGTTGCACCACAACATAACACTTCTGTTTTCTATGGGTTACCTCAAGAAAAGGGTTTGCAAGAATTATTCCCAGGTATTATTTCTCAAATGGGTCCTGAATCTATCCAAGCTTTAACTCAATTGGCTTCTCAATTACAACAAAAACAAAAGGCTAACGACAATGATGATGCAGAAGGAAAGAAAGACGATTCTATTCCAGATTTAGTTGAAGGCCAAACCTTTGATGCTGAAGTTGAATAAATGAACTAATTTAATTTAATCTAATTTAACTTAGATTGCTATATAATGAATTTCATGAGCATTATAGGCATACTATACATAAATAATGACATGTGCATATAATTAATCTTCTTGAAAATAATACTTGTTTATAAATAAAGAAAGATATAAGTAGTTATTTTCATATTCCATTACGATCGTTCTTCTTTTCCAAGTCACTTAAAGTAGCTTTTTCTATCAATTCATCTAGATCATCAGGTGCCAAGCTCAACAGTTTCTCTCTATTCCGTTTACAAGTCAAAGTACCAAAATGTCGTTTCAAAGCATCCTTTCTTGCAAATCCCTTCCCGCACTGTGAGCAAATGTTTGGTAAGATAGATAGATGAGTCTTTTCATGTCTTCTTAAATCAGATGATCTCATGAAATTCAACTCACATTTACTACATCGATACTCATTTTGGTTGGATTCATTTGTCTTTCGCAATTTCTTTCTCACCTTCTTCACTGTATTTTTATTAATATTTTCATCCTTCCGGGATGCTAATACATTCTTACCCAATAGGCCGATTAATGTATCTTGCTCTATCAAAGGAGACAAACTAGACGGTAGAATTTCTTGCGAATGACTGTTATTATTATTAGTAACAAAAGTAGTCTGGTGAACTAACTTTGAAGGATTTACAATCCTAATCCTTTTTAACAATTCCCTGATAGTCGGATCCACATTGGTAGTATCTAATGAAGTCGCTACAATTGCCTCTGCAGCTTGTCTAAAAAATATTGCGTCTTCACTCATAGCAATAGAGAATTTTCCCACCTTATTTTTATCCTGATCTTTAGTTATCGATTGAAAAAACACAAAATATTAAAAGAGAAGTCTTCCACTATCTGCATTTTATTTGTAATATAAAGAGCAAAAAGTAGTCATGAGTCAGGTTCCACTCCCTCCAGTAATAGAATAAACATGTAGCTGTATTTATGGTACTTAGCACATCAGATAAGAAGTAGCGTACAGTCCTGTACTGTAGAATTGCAAAGAAATTATTCAGATCTTAATTTCTGACGTTTCTACAGTTGTGGCTCTCCACAGCGGATAGATTATAATTGCACGTGTGGATCAAGACGCCCGCATATTACGTAATCGTAATGCAAAATTGAATATTCAACACTATATGTGTGTCTATTTATTATGAGTAAGGATGTATGTGTTTTTATATTTCCACAAATGTCACCTTGGTTGTCTTCACTCTTGCTGAGTTAACAGGACAATACGGACATTTAAAAGTTATAGTCCCATTTTTAGAAAGTTTATCCAGCGCCTTCTTTGAGATAATATGATGACACACTAAGGAATATGGCGGGTTCTCCTCTGTGGTCTCTTCTTTCAAAACAGGGCATATAAAGACGGGATGGAAATGCGTTAAAAAATCAGGCAACTTAACATCAAATGGCAATTCATCTTTGGTGGTCCAATCGACGTGAGCTGCCGCTCTAATGGTCTTGTACTTAATGAAATATTGGAATGATATGAGACCACTTAACACAATTAGAAATATTGGAGAATCTTTGACTAAGTTGTTGTAAGCACAAAACACTTTTGTGAATAAATTTATGCATTTATCCAATTGTTCTTCAATCAAATCTTCAATATTGGATATGTCATTTCCCAATATAACTTTAGTTAATAATGGTGGAATCTTTAATAGTATATCATCTTTCCTTTCTTGTAATGCACTTTCAGGAATATCGTTCATGAAACATCTAGTAGTTTCAATAACGTCTCCATGCTTGATCGATCTTAGTGCTTGTAAATAATATAATTCAAACTCTAATAACGATAATTCAGAATATTCAAGGATATCTTGGTTAACCGCACACCATTGAAAACATGTTTGTAGATTCTCATTCTTTAAATCTTGAATAATTTGTCCCATGATAACGAAATTTTTTGAAATAGACTTATTAATTCCATAAACATTTTCCAAATATTGTAATATTTCTCCCTCACCATTAACAGGTAAGTTACCAATGTTATATCTAGAAATATGATACCCAATGGCGTTTCTAATGTCAGGTTGGGAATCATCCGGTATTGTGTTTAAATAAACTTGGTCAATATTAAATTCATTTAATTTTGTCAAAGAACTTTTATGAAATTTACTATGTTGCTGCATTACATGCTTCGTAGTCTTCTTTAAGGAATGATCCCATTGTCTATGCGTTTTATTTAATTTTTCGATAATTAGTTGCCTTTTTTTTTTTAATTTGCAATCTTCACCAGGATCATTAGACTGCATATCCTGTATTTGTTTATTTAAATGTGCTTTCAATTTCCGTAGATTTGTTTTAAAGTCATGAGTTTCTGCCAAACATTTTTGAATCGTTGGCTCAGTCAATTGTTCATCAGTATAAAATTTAGCAAAATCTGACTTTAAAAGAGGTAATAAAGTTACCATATTGTCATTAATTGTCTTATTCCACCTTTGCTAACACTTTTAATATTTGTTACCAGATACGAAGTTCATTTTAGTTTGAATTGCACAATTGTATTACCAATTATAAAACTCCCCTTTTGATTGGAATCACCATGTACTGCGCGCGTTACAGTTTTCTTGAGATGAATAAGCAGAATCGTCAGTGACAAGACTAAAACCTCTAAACAATTTTATTGCAATCTTATTTAAGTATTAACTCTGTTTTAAAGAATATAGATATAAATATGCTGCCAAAAAAACAATGTGTGAATGGAATAAATAAATAATATGTTATGATATAGTCACATTATATCCGGGAATGGTTAATTACAACCATGCTTATAACTTACAAAGTTCCTTCTTTCTCTGTTCGCATTCTTTAAAGATGTGCTTTGCTAAATTCCCATCTACTCTCTCAAATAAATCCAATACTCTCTTTTGAATATCTGGTTTAGCTGTTGCAATATGAAACCCAACGTTATGTGCCAATCTTTCCTGTGCACCAGGTTGAGAAGCAAGAACCTTTTGATATAAGGCTCTAGTCTGGACAAAATCAATGTCACCTGGTGTTGTTGCCCAGTGGAATGGTACTGCAGGACCATGCCAAACTTCTTGATGTTGTTGGATTGGTCTATTCTGTTGAGTATAATTATATGGATTCTGCGTAGCCAGATATGGGGGTTCAGCACCAAAGTTACCATTTATATTCATTGGACCATCTCTAATTGCTGGATTGAAAACTTTGGATGCGTATGGACAATTGACTGGAATTTGATGATAATTTGGACCCAATCTATATCTTTGAGCATCTGGATAAGCAAATAATCTAGCTTGCAAGACAGGATCGGCACTTGGTTCTTGATATGGTACTGTTGTACTTGGAGAAAATGCGGCTTGTTCAATTTGAGCGAAATAGTTCAAAGGATTCTCGTTCAATACCAATTTACCCACCCTACGTAATGGGAATTGCTTATGTGGCCAGATTTTAGTTAAGTCAAATACAGAAAATGGCAAACGTTTTGATTCTTCTTCAGTCATTACTTGAATGGAGACTGTCCATGATGGAAATTTTCTCTTTTCAATGGCTTCATACAAGTCCTTTTGGCAATAGTCTGGATTTTCACCAGCTATCTTTATGGCTTCCTCGTTTGTTAAGTTCTTAATACCTTGATCACTTTCAATGTGTACTTGAACATAGTGCCAATCACCTTTCTTATTGGACCATTTGTAGGTGTGGCCTGAGTAACCGTTCATTGTTCTATAACTTGCCGGAGTACCTCTATCTGAAAATAATATCATAACTTGATGAATGGCCACTTGGTTCTCCGGGGTAGTTAGGAAGTCCCAAAACATATTTGCGTCCTTCATATGTGTTTGCGGATTTCTTCTTTGGGTATGAATGAAATGTGGAAATTTAGCAGGGTCTCTAATGAAGAACACAGGTGTATTATTATAAACCCAATCTAAGTTACCTTCTTCTGTGTAAAATTTAGTGGAAAATCCTCTTGGGTCTCTTGCAGTATCAGCACTACCCTTCTCACCACCCACAGTTGAGAATCTGGTCAAACATCTTGTTCTTTTACCAACCCTACTAAACATGGCAGACCCACAAATATCTGTTATATCGTCAGTGACCTCGAAGTAACCAAATGCACCAGAACCATGGGCATGTGGTAATCTTTCCACTATATTTTCTCTGTTGAAATGAGCTAACAACTCAATCAAGTTAGAATCCTGCATTAATAATGGACCATATTGACCCACTCTCTGAGTGGCAAATGGCTCATTGATAGGATTTCCTTGTGTATTGGTGACCACCCTATCACTTCTAACATCGCTACTGTTTGTATTCTCTGTCATTATTAAGATATTATCTTTCTTCCTTTTGCAAGTGTGCTTCTCCTTGGAGTACGTTAAACGTAACAGATACGATTTACATCCTTGAAAACAATTGCAAGTTGTTTATATATCAAACAATTTAGTTCGAGTATTCAGATTTCACATACTCTCCAATATCGATGCCAATACCAAATGCAATTGCCCATGGCTTTCGGAGTTCATATTACTCCAATTCAACGGGCTGAAGGGTCGCTCGGGTTTAGTAATATATTTACCGAGCCAAACAGTTGGGTCTAGGGTTAGACTTTGGTATAGGTTTGAAAAAGTAAATAGTTTGGTCTGAAAGGGTTAACATTTTAAACATAGAATGATTAATAAGGGCTTTAATGAACCCTGAAACATATTGCCATATTGGGTACATTCTTTGATTTTCGTTTTCAAAACAAACAAATCATTGAAACTATTACCACCGAGTAATACAAGAAAGATTCATTAGAAGTTAACAATTGTAGAATATTTCCTCCAATTTGGAAATCAATTTTGCATATCACTTTGGATATATTACAGCAAGACATTGAACAATATTTTTTAGGCAATTGAATTTAGTTCCATTACTATTGAAGAAAAGCATAGCGGAAAAAAACTGGATTTAATTTAATCTCGAAATACTCTAATTGTAATGTCCCCAAATCCAAAGGTGGTTAAAGAAGAAAAAGTTCTTGCTGATAAGCCAATCGTGGGACAAGAACTCTCGAAGAATGAACAAGATATTGGTGCGAATTCAAACTTACAAAATATTGGGTTACTCTGTGTTTCTCCTGGAATACATAAAGGCAAATTGGATAACGAAAAATTAGATTCTTTGAAGCTTTCAAAAGATATAGAGAAAAATCAACGTGATGCGATATCGAAACTCTTGAACAAACCGCAACTGAGTGCGGTGGAACCAGAAATGGAGGGAGAAGGAGTGAATAGGGACCAACCATTACAGAATAATAATAAATCTTTGAAGAGAAAAAGAATACCCAAACCGTTAAATTTATCTGATAGTACCACTAGTAGTACTTCCAATTCTGCCACATCGAGTAATTTTTCAACAGAAAATATAAATGTCAGAAATAATGAGACACACATGGCAGAATTACCTCAAAGGAAAGTTAAGAAATTAAGAGTGCAATATCTGGGCAAACGCAACAACGGTAATAGAAAAAATATCCTCACACCTAACCACTTACCATATTACCCACCACCTCATACTGGGGTACCAATGAATTCATACTCCTCATTTCCATATTACAGGTATTTCCCCACTGGTCCTTACATGACACCAATGGCATTACCTGCTTATCCACCTCATATGTACAATCAGTATATGTATCCACCAAGAACAGCCATGCCACACGCCTCACAATCACAATATTATTCCAATGATAGATATAGAGATCCTATATCAACATCTCCTTACTCACATGAAATTCCAGTTACTGCAAACAAAGAAAAATTTGTGGAAAATCAATTCAGTAAAGATTCTAAAAATGAAGATGAGAATAAAAAGGAACAAGAAGATGATGAGAGCACAGATCTGGCGATTGAAGCCAATGCGGAAGAAGCCATCTCTACTAGTGCTACAAATATGACTTTTAAAAACAACAGTATGCGAGGTAGTATTTGTATCTTAGATCATGATTTTGGATTTGAATTTCCATCAACTTCTCCTGCGGTTGACAAGAAACTGTTTTTGAAAGTTTGCGCAAAAGTTTGGGATGAAAGCCTTCAACTGAATGAAAGGTAACTTAAAGATTAATGGACAATATTTGCTTTTTTTTATCATTTAGCATTTTAATTTATATGTATATATATACACCTACTTATCTATTTGAACAGCTGATAATTTAAGTATTTGTATGTAAATTGATCTACTTTCTCACTTGGATAGCAGGCATTATGGGTAATCTTTTCCCTGGCGCCTGGAAATAGAATCATAGGAAGCGTCCTAAAAAAAAAGCGCACCAAAAAAAAAAGCAGAGATCGAAGTTGTCAAGCTTTAACTACTTTTACTAATATTATTTTGTGAGTTTGGGACCCAAGAGAATACTCTAAATTGATCGATTTGCATACAGTAATGATATCAATACTTAGATCGAGACGTTTAAAGAAACATTCATGGTTAATTATCCTGAGCCCGATAATTTTTCTGTACTTCATTTACTTCATCTTCTTTAAACCTACATCACCTTCATGGGGACTAGATGGTAAACCAATTAACGAATACCAATTTGCATATGACAGGGAAAATACCTTTTACTTTCCCTTTACAAGCAAATTTAAAGTACCAAAATATTCTTATAAGAAAAAGATGAATTGGTTATTCAATGATCGTTCAGAAGATTCAATCCCAGAAGGTCACATCGCTCACTTTGATTTAAACAAATTGAAATCATCTGCGAATGCACTAGAAAACAAAGAACGTGTATTAATCTTGACGCCACTAAAATCCTTCGAACCAGAATATTGGGAAAATTTGTTGAAGTTATCTTATCCAAGAGAATCCATTGAGTTGGGGTTTATAGTCCCAAGAACAAAGAATGGTGATCACGCATTAAGACATCTTGAATCAGCCGTGAAGAAAGTTCAATCTGCTAAGCAAGGTGAAAAATTTGCTAAGATCACTATCTTAAGACAGCATTCAGAAGGTTTTCAGCTAAGTTTGGACAAGAAGGAGATGTCTGAAATTGAATACGAAAAGAGACTTCGTTCTGAAATGGCAGTAGCCAGAAACGAACTGTTAGCTTCCACTTTGGGTCCACAGACTGCCTGGATCTTATGGCTTGACTCTGATGTGATTGAAACTCCAGCTACATTAATTCAAGATATGACCAAACATGACAAACCTGTCTTATCGACGAACGTGTATGAAAGATATAACGACAAGGAAAATGGTGAACAGTCTATAAGACCATCTGATTTCAGAAATTGGATTGAAAGCAATGAAGCACTTCAATTAGCAGCTGGAATGCAGGAAGATGAAATTATCGTGGAAGGTTTAGCTGGTATCTCCACTAATAGACAATTGATGACTCACTTCTACCAGCAAGATGCATCTCCATCTTCTGAAATTCAACTAGATGGTGTAGGTGCCTCATGTCTCTTGGTTAAATCCGAAGTTCATAGAGACGGTGCAATGTTCCCCAATTTCCCATTTTATCATTTAATAGAATCGGAAGGGTTTGCTAAGATGGCTAAAAGATTAACTTATAATATATATGGGCTGCCAAATTATTTGGTTTATCGTAAACAAGATTAAGAAGGACTTAACCAAAACGTAAAGACCAACGTTTCAATGAAAGTTTTATTTTACTTTTTTGAACTTGCATCCATTAGCACATATAATATTAAATAGTATTGTAATTTTATATATAGGAATATAGCAATTTTTTCTAATTTCTTTTGCCCTTGGAGTTTTTATTATGTTTAAGAATATGCATGTACTCATCAAATGATGGCATTTCTTCAAGTTCCTTGGAGGATAGCTTTGGTGAATGTTCTGTATCCTTAATCATGCTTGTAACCTTTTCCAAATCCAAGTCCAAATAATCTTCAATAAACTGACCAATTTCTATATTTTCATGATTACCTTGTAATTTATCAAGAACATGTAGCCATGACTTTTTTGTATTAGTATACCCATAAATATTAACATCTACTGCACTGTGACCTTCAGTAGTCCATCCAATTTGTGCTCTATTAGAGATCATGTCATTAATCTTTATTTGAATGCCATTTTCATTCTTCATTGTGGTTAATTCAAACACGTCTTCTTCCTGGTAGTCATGAATACCAAGTGTTTCTTCCAATATGTTTCTAATAAATTTCTCTTTTCCTTTTATACTATTCTCGTTTATGTTATAGGATATTATCTTTTTTTTCAGGTATTCACCGGAATGTTTTGCATTTAATAAATAGCTAGGATACCAAACATATTCTGGATATTCCTTAGTGACTTGTCTCGCTGTAACTAAGCCTCCAGTTTCATGATCTGAAGTGGATAATATAATAGTTTCTGAATCTAAATTATTAATAAATTCCATAGCTGAATTAAAGGCTTTATCATAAGCTAGGACTTCTCTGACTTGAGCTGACGGATCATTTTGATGGCCTGCATGATCAATTCTCGAACCTTCCACAAGTAAGAAAAAACCTCTGTCTTTATCCTTTGTAGCTTCACTTAATGCTCTTAAAGCGGTCAACGTCTGTTCCTCCAATGAAGGATATTCAGTATCGTCTCTATCAAGATCGAATGGAATATCGTTATCGGCTAACAATGCCAATAATGGTAATGTGACGTTGGCACCCATTTGCAATTGATCAAATTCTTCACGATTGGAAACATATTGCCAACCGTCATTAACGGCTTCTTTAATTAAATTTCTTCCATCCTTCCTTGTTCCACCAGGAGCTTCTGAATAGAAATGGGATCTTCCCCCACCAATAATCAAGTCAACACTTCTTCCAAATGGGTAGTAACCCAATTGATGTTCAGCAATCAAATCTTCTTGAAATCTATAATCAACATGAGATGAGAAAGCAGCCGGTGTAGCATCAGTAATTCTTGTGGTAACCACCAACCCAGTGAGCATATCTCGTAAATGTGCGGCTTCTAATAAAGTACCACATGGGTTTTTATTGGGGTCAATACCGCATGCACTATTATAAGTTTTTAATGCACATGAAAATGCAGTAGCACCAGCAGCAGAATCTGTGATCAGTGAGTCAGATGAACGAGTTCTTGATGAACCGATTAGATGTTTATCTAACGTCAAAATATCACCAATGGTTAAATTTTGACTATATTGTCTGAATGATCTTGTTAAAGAGAGAGAAGCTGGTCCCATACCATCTGAGACAAACAGAATAACATTCTTTTTCTTCGATTTAGTATTCAATAAGGGTTCATTAGTTGTGGGGAATTTAATGATTAATAGAATCAAAAAGACTATGACTAATGTTGTTGGTAGTAGTCTTCTTTGCCTCTTCTTCTGTTGTGGGAGGAGGAGAAAATTCTCCGTTAAATCATCGCGTAATATTGGTGACATATCAGTAATTTGGGTATATAATAAGATAATTTTGATTTTAAGACAAATTGATACATCTCAGATTAATTTATTCGATATATAAATATATGCTATTCTATATATTCTCGATAAGCGAACCTTAATGCCGACCGTCATCGCTCCACACGATAACATAATGAATAGCGGTTTTGATTAACACAAGTCTATGTATCATATTTCGAGAACTTTAGCTGATTTTCTAATTCTGAATTAGATGATCCATCTCGATACTGCAGAAACAGAAGCAATCAGTTATTCTGATATTTTGCTTTCTCATGCACCACAGCACCCCTATTACCACAAATTAATATATGATGGAATATATTCTAAACAGAAGACCTACGGACAATGGAATGATTAAAAGCTAAAATATGCTAGTTCACTTAGTATGCGGTACGGTAGGCTTCTCCTCTTTAGTTTCTCTTGTGGATCTGCTCGTGTATATCGAGGAGATTCTCTCCTCCTCTATTGACTCGTCAGTTAATCTTTTTCTCAACGTGTCACACTGCTTATCTATTTCAGCATCGGAAAGCTTCTCATCTTCTTCTAGTTGATCCCTCAACTCCGAGACACGCAACTCAATCTCTCTCTTGCTCATATGTTTAAGAATGCTTAATTCCTTATTATCCAGGACTGAATTTACTATAGAGATTTTCCTACGATGAGGTATATGTGAATTAGTATTTCCTTTCAAGTTATTTCCATGCCTATTTTTGTTGATTTTCAAATTATTATGTGCCAACGATCTTTGGATGTGCCCGGAAGTGGACGAACCTTTTGCAGACTTCAGACCTATGCCATTGTAAGACATTATGCACTCCGCCCAAAACCTTTTTGCCTGAGTCTCACTGACTGTGCAGGCAAACAGTGTAATTCTTTGTTCTTCTTCATGTAGCTAGTCTTGCCAAGCGAAAAAGAGATGGTGCAAAATTGCGTTAACTTACCCGGCGAACACCAGGATTTGCAATGCGAAACTTTAGCAGGAAAAAGAACAAGTATACCAAATTATAAAACATAAAATCGATCTAGTTCTTCGTTTTTTTAGTAGGTTTCCTTTAGAATCGGCAAGAATCAAGATGGCTATCTTTCTGACTAAAAGGCTTTTGAGATTTTCCTTACTGGTGGGTGTAGTCCTATTCTTTGTATTGACTTTCTCACTACACGGTAATAGCTCATCTTACGTGTCCACATACTTACCATCTAGTATGAATTTCTCTTCCTATATGGGCACAGAAAGTAAGGAAGAAATAGAAAAAGCAGCAAAGGAGAAAGTAGACGCAGCAAACTTGTTGCAAGAAATCAAAAATGAACAAGACGCTGAAACTGAGAAGACTATTGATGTTGGAACTGAATCCCAAGTTGAGTTTAAAGAAACTACGAATACTTTTGTTGGTGAAAGTGCTGAAGCTATCGTTTCTAAAGAAAATACTAAACCAACATCGTCTAAGGCTGCTGCCAAAGAGGAAACTAAGCCTTCATCTAAGGCTGCTGTGGTCAAAGAGCAAACTAAACCAACATCTAGGCCTGCTGCTGCTAAGGATGAAAAGAAAGGTAAATCAAAGAGCACAAAGGAATCTTCTGTAGTTGATTCTAAATCTAAAAGTGGAAAGCCTGCTTCATTAAATGATGAATCATTAAAGGACACCGCTCGTTACTTAGAACGTTCATTTACCAACTATGGAAAGAGACCAAAGGCTGCTTTTGTTTCTTTAGTAAGAAATAATGAGTTACGTCCTATGTTAGATAGTATCAAGTCTTATCAAAAGAAATTTAACGACCAATTTCAATATGATTGGGTTTTCTTAAATGATGAAGATTTCAATGATGAATTCAAGACAAAGGTATCTGCTGCTATTAACGCTACTGTGAAGTTTGGTAAGATTCCAAAGGAACATTGGTCATATCCAGATTTTATTTCCCAAGAAAAGGCAGCTCAAACAAGGGAAGATATGAAAAATATTATCTATGGTGCTTCTGAATCATACAGACACATGTGTCGTTACCAATCTGGGTTCTTCTGGAGACATCCTCTAATGGATGACTATGACTGGTATTGGAGAGTTGAACCAAATACTAAATTATACTGTGACGTCAAATACGATGTTTTCCAATATATGCAAGACCATAGAAAGGCATATGGGTTTACTATCACCATTCATGAGTTTGAATCTACTATTAAAACCCTTTGGAAAACATCTAAGAAATTCATCGATCAGCATCCGGAATATATCGCTAAGGATAATCTAATGAAATTTATCTCCAATGATGACGGTAAGAAATATAACCTATGCCATTACTGGTCCAATTTTGAAGTTGCTAATTTGAACCTATGGAGATCACCTGCTTATCAAGATTATTTCAATACTTTGGACAAAGCGGGTGGATTTTTCTATGAAAGATGGGGTGATGCACCTGTGCATTCCATTGCAGCTTCTCTCTTCCTGCCTAGGAGTTATGTTCATTATTTCTCTGATATCGGGTACTACCATCCACCTTATGATAATTGTCCACTTGATAACAAGGTCTGGAAGGAAAACAACTGTGAATGTAATCAATCAAACGATTTTACTTTCAAAGGCTATGCATGTGGTAGACAATATTATGATGCAGCTCGCATTGAAAAACCATCATATTGGGAAAAATACAGTCATTAAAAAATTTTATTTATTTTTCCCGCTTTCAGTTACTCGAGCACATTTATAGAGTAATTATTTATGTACATTTTGTATTTTATCATCTTAAGAGAATACGTTAAACTGCTCGTAGGCATAATATCTTACGTAATCGATTATATCAATATACAATTTTTAAAAAAAAAAGTTTTACGAACACAATCTCATCGAGACAGGAATAGCAAATCAAAGCATCATCAAAAGGTTTAAATGAGCTCCAATCCTGATTTCAAAAAACCCTCTAAATATAAACCAGGACCAAATGATCCAGCCTTACCACCACAACTATCTGAATTTAAAGATAAGACTCCTGATGAAGTTCTTGAAGAGTTGAATAGAATGCCATTCTTCATGACTAAATTAGATGAGTCCAATGGCGAAGGTGGTGATAATATAGAATTAGAAGCTCTGAAGGCGTTGGCTTACGAAGGCGAACCTCATGAAGTTGCCGAAAACTTCAAAAATCAAGGGAATGATTTATTCAAAGTGAAAAGATTCAAAGATGCTAGAGAAACTTATAATAAAGGTATTGAGGTAAAATGTGAAGACTCTAAAGTTAATGAGAGTTTATTTGCTAACAGGGCTGCTTGCCAATTAGAATTGAAGAATTATAGGTCCTGCATAAATGACTGTAAAACTGCTTTGGGTCTTAATCCAAAGAATATTAAATGTTATTATAGAATGGGTAAAGCATTCTATCATCTTAATAGACTGGATGAAGCTAAAGAATCTATTGAATTTGGACAGAAATTTGACCTAGAAAATAAACCTTTGGCCATATTATTGGAAGTTGTTGATAAAAAGGATAAAGAAAATAAGGAAAAGGAAGCTAGAATACTAAGAGAGAAACAAGAATGTGAAAATATTAAGATTATTTTAGATAATGCCATGGCTTTACGACACATAACTAATATTCACACTAGTAAACCAGCTGAATTATTGAAGGATAGCAAGATCCGATTAGAAGATCCAATTGACTTTGAATCGCAATTAATATATCCTGCGATGGTCATGTATCCAACAACTGACGAATTTGATTTTGTTGCTGAAATTAGTGAATTGACCAGCGTTCAAGAATTATTAGACCTTCTTTTAGAAAGACCTGCAGAATGGTTTGAGATGCCTGGTCATAAAAATTTTACTACTAAGAAATTAATTGCATATATGGAGACTGAAGGCGGTGGGTTAATTAAGGCAGGCAAAAAATTAACTTTTCATGATATTTTGAAGAAAGACTCTCCGAACGTTCCTCTGTTGGATAACGCATTGAAGATATATTTTGTTCCAAAAGTAGAAAGTGAAGCTTGGTTGGCCAAATGGGATAAAAAGAAGGCATTAGAAAATAGGTCGTAAATTTCTTAATACACGGGCAATTATATCTACTTAATAGATATTGAATGTATGTACCTAATAATAAAAATAGATTTATTTGAGTGAAGACATTTTCTTCTTCGTTACTATATAAAAATGGAGTACCGAGTTTGTTAATTTTTTTTTGGTACTATCAACTTACCAGGTTTCAATTTATGTAACCGTGAAGTCATAAAGACTTCATCTGTATGTAGTGTAGGAATCGGTCCAAATATCGTCTTGGGATCCCAATTCTGTTGTGATAATAACTGTTCGTGCAATTGTGGTACCCTTGCCCAACTAGCAAGTGTCACTGTATCATCGTCATCGGAATCTGAAAATATCTCTGGCAATGATTGATTGCCTGTGGCGTTATCTTCGGTCCTAGTTGAAGCGTCACGATGCGACCCAACTTTTTCACCAATAATGTTTCTATAATCAACTGTATCGATATCACGTAGAATATTATGAGTTTGAACAGAAGTGTTTTCTTCATTGGCTTTCAGCCTGCTGTTGTTTGACATTATGGCAGAATGTTGATGTGTATCATTGAGGGCAGTGTCCCTGAAATCAGTTAATTTTCTCGTACGTCTTCGTAGTTCTTCTTCTAGATGAGATTTATGTCTTTGGGTTTCTTGCCTTCTTCTCTGTTGTTCTTGTTGACTTCTCATTACACCTGATAGTCTTTGATTCAACTTTCTCTTAATTTCATTTTTCTCTGACTCTATCGTAGGTAACAATTGAAATTTAGTTAATCTATCATGCTTGATTTTTGTACGATCATGGGTATCAACAAGATCTACTTTAGATAGACTATTTCCAACTAGCGATTTTTTTGTAACATTTATTGAGGACTTTGATTTGTTTACCTTTTTCTGAACGTTACTAATATTATTCGGTCTTGAAGGTGTCTTTGACACGATATGAGAGGTTTTTGGTAATTGCTTTATTGGATTATTTACTGATCTGTTACTCTTAGCCATCTCCTCGCGAATTCTACCTAGTTTATGCTGGGTCATCCCTTGAAATTTTTCCATCCTAGGCATCAATGATCTTCTACCTTGTTTTGTAATCGGGGATACATGCTTATTTGAATTCGTCGGACTCCTACTATTTGCGGTAGAGAAAATATTCTTTAATGTTTCGTGCATTGAATTATCTATGGTTGATCCATCTTTTTTTGCCAAAGGGGACATACGTTTTAAGGGTGATCCGGTAATATCAATCGAGGATGATGAAAATTTCCTGTTAACTACTCTTGTACTAATCTTATTCTCAAATGATTTAGTTGGCATAGAGGAAAGTCTTTCAAAGATGCTCGACGTTGTCCTAGTGGCATTATTTCCAGGGTTTGGGTGCGCCGTGTCAGTGTTGATGGTAGGTTGGTTGGGCTTCTTAACAGATAAAGAGTTGCTGTTATTTGTTCTTGATCGTACATATTTAAAAGGCGAAGTTGTATTATTTTCATCCGTAATGTTATCTGAGATACCTTGTTGGACCACTAATGGATCTTTAGTAGGTAATGGCACAAACATATTAGATCTTCTTTGAATTCTTGCATTTCGTATGCGTTCCCTTGGTGTATCAAGTTTTGGTCTTGGAACAGTCCCCGTATTAACATCAGTTATTATGATATCTGCTTTTGTAGTTTTAGCCGCTGATTCAATATTCTTCTCTGGTGAAGTCTCTGAATGAAGTACAGATTTTGAAGTTTGCTCCACTTTGAAAGGTGACCATAGGGAGGCCTTCTGTTTTGGTCTTTGATCTTGATCTATAGGTTCGGTATCATTTCTTTGCTGTTCTGTTGTCAAATCCATACCAGGTAAGGATTTTGGTGTCAAACTAGGAAAGTTATGCGCATCTCTTACCGGAGTCCCGGTATCATCATTATCAATGTTATTTTCTATTTGAGCTGGTGCAACTATATTTATATGATGATGTTCTGTGATAGGTGAGGCCAATTTTACAGTGTTGGTTATAGTGGCGTTAATGGTATTAGTAGTTGCAATACTTCTCAATTTGCGCTCGGAATTGACATTTTTATGAGATTGTTGGCTGCCTATCTTAGTAAATAATTCATTTTGAGTAGATAGCCATTGGTTGGATTCGTTTAGGATGGAATTGATTTCAGATCTATAATCTGATCCGATGTTATTAAATGCGTTCAGCGATTCAACTATTGACCTTGAGCTACCTGCCGGTTGTTGAGTCTTCCTTTTAGCAGCTTGGATAGCCCAGTCCATTATCCACCTAATTGATACCTGTACTATAAGGAATTGACACGAGTACTTCGGTACTTCGGTTGTCTGAAATACATTAGCAATGGAATCGGTGACGCTCCAAAATGTTATTATGTTCCCTTGGGTTGATTTTTACTTACCCGAAGAAAAATGTGCGGGTATTTAAGTGAAAGGAAGCACATAAGATTGCACGTTTATCCACTACTTTATAAACTTTAGCCCAGAAATGATCTACCTTGTTGGATTGTAGTAGACAGGTGTACAAACTGACTTTTAGTATCTCTTTTCTAAATCAAGCTCTGCTCGGTTATTTCATTACTCCCTTGACCACTTACATGTAATCAATTACAAAATTGATACACTATGAAATTGCTCCTAGAGCTAGGCTTTTTCTGTATACTAACATTAAACACTGAAGTAAATAGCCGCTATTCTTAAATTGAGTTTTACATTTGTTGAAGGATGATGAAAATAAATTGGATGAAACTGTATATTTTGTTAACTTTCTTGAAGAACCAATTGAAAATTGTATCTGCTTGATAAAGCAAGTGTCTTTTCGCTGTTGACAGGGACAATATATATATGCCAAGCATCTATAGTCTTGTTTTAGCGAGAGGTAATTTAATTATTAGGATTATCTTTGAGAAAGATATTGTAAATGATAGTTTTGGTTAGCACTTAGGCTTCTCCTAATATTGATATCAAGGAACCCATGCATAATATAAGAAATCTAGTAAATGATATTTAACAAACGAGTTTCATTATTAAAAAGTCCTTTATATATTATATATTTTAGTTATTTGAATATTTAAGTCAATTAATTGACATCTAGGTCAATTATGGGGTGGGATTTATCTCCTGTTTCTGGTCTGTCAGCGAATATTTTGCCATTAATATCGATGTCATTCTTTTCAACAAAGTCTCTTAAATTATTGAATGTTCCAGATCGATTTAGTTGTAGTTGTTCTTTTGTATTACGAATGGTTGAATCTGGTGATGCCAAATGTGTATATGAAGTTGGATTATCAATAAATTGATTATTTGTGTAAGATATTAAACCTTTCTGCTGATTTATTTGATCTTGTAGCATACTTAAATCCATTGGCTCTGAAAATGAAATTGCATGAGATTTTCTATGAGAAATCCTTCTACCTCTATCACCATTTCTTATGTTTAACTTTGAAAATTCTTTTGATGGTTCATTTGTTGTGCTATCTGTAAATGGTAGGGGAGTCTTAGGACAAATGGTACTATTGCGTCTGTAAAGTTCCATGAATGCAGTTTTCACTGGTGGCTCCTCATGAATACTAGAAGGTGACATTTGCCTCCTTTCATTAGAGTTGACACACTGATTTGTAGGGCTAGGAAATGAGAAATTCATTAAATGATTGAATATTTGCTCACTTTTTGATTCTTCTAAATATATATCCTTTTCCAATGACTCTAATGATTGACCGGAACAAGATGAATTTAGCGATGATAAACTTCTTCTTGAGTGTCTGCTACTCGCAGGTGAATCAAAAATGCTAGGATAATTTGGTTTCTTAAAACCTAACTTATCATTACTTGCATTTACAGTTGAATACACATTATTCGGTTTCCCTGAATACAGTTTCTTTGATTTATTTTTTGAATTAGCATTTAATTTTGCCATAAATGATGCCATTATTGCTTCCTTTTGATGTCAATTATTTTATTCCAGTAACAAATTATTAGCGACTAAAGTTAGGATGTCTTTCTAGTTTTTTTCTTTTATACATTCAGTATTTTATATCATATATATCAAGAGAGAAAGAAAGAAAGAAGGAGGGTAGAAAAGAGTCAAAAAGACAAATACGAGGCCAAAAACAATTTCATTTGTTAATCATGTCATGAAATGTTTCTTATTCTACTTTTTCTCTTTTCTTCCAGTAACAGCGTTATGTCGACAGCGACACTGTAATGGGTTTGGCTGCTGCAAAGAATAGCCAAATGGAAGGTTTCTGTGTCTGTCACTCAGTGACAGAGCCATTGTCACCGTTGCAGCGAAAAAGTCTAGATTTTTGACACTTGCCCTCTTGGGCCAATAGCAAAGAGGAAGAACAGGTAACCCGGATAGCGAACGTCAAGTTGCGACGCTTCTTTTTTGTCCCTTCCACACGTTGTTTCCTGTCTTTTCTTTATATATCTGATAGCAATACGCAGGGCAAATGTTTTATATGACTGTATATTTATATATATCTTACATCAAGCCAGCATATGTACTTTGCACTGAGGGTCTCCCGCATTCCTGTGTTTCTTTGCAGGGCGCCACAAAAAAAAGCTGAACCCGAAATTTTCGCTGTTTGCTTGCTGGGTCGCTACAATGACAGCCCAGCTTAAATGACTTGTAGACAGACGAGTAAATCTCTTCATTATCAACACTACCGTGACACTGTACTGCAATGTAGTACTACCCTTTATTTTGCTGGACCTGCTACAACATTCCATTGTTTATGAGTGTCAATATTTTGAGTTTTCCCATCCTGTTAGCCGCTGTTATTGCAAGAGCTGGTATTCTACCTTTGTTCCGGTGCTCCAAAACTGTTTTGCACTATCTCTCAGCATCTATTCATTATAGACCAACACTTTTTTGTTTACTGTCATGGTCAATGCTCTCCATTATCCTTGATAAAGCTAACTTATGTAACCAGTAAAAAATGTATTTCTCGAAATTGGTGTTATTTGCTTTTTTGCTAGCACCATATATATAATGAATGCATATGAAGTGGAGGAATAACAGTTTATTGTGGTGAAAAAATAATTTAACATCTTTCTTCTGTTAAACTAGAAAAATAATAAAGAATATTCATCAAAAGTCTTCGCTTCAACATTAACAAACATCGAATTTATTTCCTCTCTTTCGAACTTATAGTAATTATAATATCCATTCGTTTATTTTTATTTCAATTCTTTTATGTTTTAAGAAATACAACTCTAGAAAAACATTCCATTCTTTATTTGCCATTCCTTTCAAGGTCATTCATTAAACATTTTATTCATTTCAACTCTACTCAATTCAGTTCATTTCAGTTCATTGTTACATATTTAAATGAAGTTGCTATCATTAAAGAGAAAGAATGCTTCAAAAAAAAGATCTTGTGAAGAAACATTGTCCGAAAGACCTTTCAAAAGATTATCTCAAGGTTCTGATGAATTATCTACCAAATTAATCGATAGTGAAACCAATCTTTTTCAATACAAAACTTTAGAAAAGAATACAATAACTACGCCATCCAATAAACTTTCCTTAGATTTAATATTGAAAACTGATGATGAAACATTGCGAAGTAATTCAAATGGTTCAAGAATTGTAAGTTATGGCAGTTCTATCTTACCGACTCCAATTTCTACTCCTTTAAAAAATGACAATTCTGCAGGCAAAGATTATTTGTATTATGGTGATTATACCACTAATACGCGTTCATCCTTTATCGAAAAATCATCACCATTTCTTCCTTCATTGGAATCCGTTGAACACACAAAGAAGAATTTCATAGATGAATTTGCTGACTTGAAATTGTTTCAAAAGTCTGGAAAATACACTACACCACATGCGATTTTTCAAATACCAGAGATTGTCGATAATATTATACAATGCCTAGTTTTCTTACAAACGACTACCGTCAATAATGAAAGTAATAAGAATGTTCAGAAGCTTAATGATTCAAAGAAGGGAAACGGGGTTCTATATCAATGTTTACAAATTAATAGGCTTTGGTATGGTCTATCTTTAAAATATTTAATTACTGACCTGAAATTCAAATCGTTGACGACATTTCAACGGTTCATCCCCTTTGCAAATAATACTGGAAATGAATTATGCATTACTCCACGAACTTTTTCCATTCATAAATTGCATGGACTAACACAAAATGAAATAAATGCTTTACCTACCAAACTGATTACTTTCAAATTATCTACATTGGAGTTTTACATTTGCCCCAACATTCTACCGCCAACCCATTGGTTCCCCCATTTTTCCAAATTGAAGAACTTAGTTATTCCTGGTAATAAGAAATTGAATGATAAGACTTTGATAAAACTGTCATATTACGTACCGAATTTAACTACTTTGGATTTAAGAGCATGTAGCAACATTTCCGATTTAAGTATTGTTTCTGTAGCAATGCGTTGTCCCAAATTGAAATTATGCAACTTGGGGAGACATAAAAATAACAAAAAGATTACCAATGTATCACTAGTTGCATTAGGAAAATATACAGATGTGGAAACTCTTGGTTTTGCTGGGTGTGAAATCACAGATGCTGGAATATGGGAATTCGCAAAGTTGAATGGTGATAATGTGAGAAGATTATCTGTAAATAATTGCAAATTATTAACAGATTACTCTATACCAATATTAGTAGGATTCAATTATTTCCCCAATATGTCAGTGTTAGAAATTAAAAATTTAGATTTATTGACTGATATTAAATGGATAGTTAGATTTAGGTTATGGAAAAAATCTCAAAATGTTCCTGTCTTAATTGATGGTTGTAAACGTATTAACAAGTTAATATTTGATGAAGAGAGACAAGTCAAGAAAACTAATTCTTTAATGGCTCTTAATGAAATGACAAAATGGGTTAATGAAGATGAAAATGAGGAAAAGAGAAAGTAGATATTAGCCCACTTACCTATTTATAATGTATTTAATAACATTCGTTTATATATATTTGTCTGTTTTACTAATTTTTCAGTTTTAAGATGGTCGTCTCTGGACTGTTTTTGATTTTCTAAAAGGATCTGTCTCATCAAAATTGACAGGTGAATTGAACCTATCATGGATAAAACTATCAGGAATTTGTTTGTAAATAGGGTGGTTACAGTGTATATCAAGATTAAAGGTAATTCTTACATTAATGCAGATCAATGTATCAACTGGTTAAGAAATGCATTTTGATTCCCTTGATGCTGATAAAAACCTTTTCTAATCCCAATATTTTTGTATAAATCCTGAAACAAAAGATAGCAATGGGGTATTTGAAAGAGAGAATGGGAATAAGATAGTTCTTGCGTTATTCCATCTTAAATCAAGCACTAAAAAGTCATATTTTACTACCTCCTGAAAACCTTAAAACTAGTATACTATAATAGGGCAATAAGGGGTACTTTAAAGGGAAACAACTCCAAAAAGTCGAAGAAAAGGTGGACGTCTGAAGATGATTTGGAATTGCCAACAGCTTGCGTGGTGAAGTAGGGACTGAAGGGTACGAAAGAAATATAAGTAATTCAAGTTTTTTTATAACAAAATTTTTTATTTATATTGGAAAGTAGCTCATATTCTTCTACAATATAATGATACCAGTCAGTAAACTGTTAATTTCTATAATATCGACAATAAGTGAAGAGGATTTACATAGGTATAGCAATTTTAATCACATGACCATTATCGTATGAAATATAGAAATCTCGAGATATGGGAAACTATAAGAAAGGGAAAAAAAAAAAAAAAGGATGAATATATATATATATCATTAAAGCTCAAATATTAATATAATTTCCATTGAGAAAAAGGTTAATCCCATAACAATGTCTCTTCTTAGCCAATTGCAGGATATTAGTCAAGATTGGCATTGCATCAATGCTTTATTATGGATCATTTTTGCCTTTGGTATAGTCAAATTTACAACATTCACTTTAAGAGCAGGTGCTTTATTCACTGATATCTTTCTTTTACCACCAGTTAATTACACCAGATATGGTGCTGGATCTAAAAATTACTGTGTTGTTACGGGTGCTAGTGATGGTATTGGTAAGGAATTTGCGTATCAAATGGCTGAGCGTGGTTTCAATTTAGTCTTAATTTCCAGAACACGTTCTAAATTGGAAGCTTTGAAAAAAGAGCTACAGACTAAATTTGGTATTAAGGTAGAAACTTTGGCAATTGATATTGCTGAAGATAGCCCAGATAATTACATCTTCATTAAAGGTATTTGTGAAAGGCTTCCAATTACTGTTCTAATTAATAATGTAGGTCTGTCACATTCTATCCCAGTTCCATTCTTGGAAACTGATGAAGAGGAATTAAGAAATATTATCACCATTAATAATACTGCCACTTTGTTGATTACTCAGATAATTGCTCCAATTATCAAAAAGACTATCAAAGAGACTAAAAACACTCATGGGTTGATCTTGACTATGGGTTCTTTTGGTGGTTTGATTCCAACTCCATTGTTGGCCACCTATAGTGGTTCTAAGGCCTTTTTACAACAATGGTCTACTTCGTTAGCAGGTGAATTACAAAAGGATAATATTGATGTGGAATTAGTTTTATCTTACTTAGTCACTAGTTCCATGTCCAAGATTAGAAGAACCTCTATGCTGATTCCAAGCCCAGCTCATTTTGTTAAAACTACGTTGGCTAGTGTCGGAAGACGTGGGGGTGCTCAAGAAAGATACGGTACCATTACGCCATTCTGGTCTCATGCAATTTATGAATTCATCATCGAAGAAACATTTGGTGTTTATTCTAAAATTGTTAACCGTATCAACTTGATGTTTCATGAATCCATTAGAACTAGAGCTTTAAAAAAGGCAGCTAGAGCCAAAAAGCAATGATTGCCATGCTTGTACTTTTGTATATTTTCCTCTGTATATTATATTATAGTATATAAGTTAAAATATTTTGAAGAAAACTTTCATAGTAAAAAATAATAGTATTTTTTTTTTTTGTGGTATGTGAAGAACTTTCTTTTCTGTTTTCTGAAACGCGTGAATCTTGCCAGCGGTATGTGGAAGTGTGGTTTGCAAAACCTGAAAAAACTTCGAGATTCTGTCACAGATAAATTTTTGTAATTCAATAATAAGTCATTTATTTTATCTTATTTTATTTTATTTTGAGGTCAACTACATTTGCATTAGTGGAGTAACCATATTAAAAGGTTGAATAAGAGAAATGAGTGGAGAATTAGCAAATTATAAGAGACTAGAAAAAGTCGGTGAAGGTACATATGGTGTTGTATACAAGGCATTGGATATGCGTCAAGGACAAAGAGTTGTTGCACTAAAGAAGATCAGATTAGAAAGTGAAGATGAAGGTGTGCCAAGTACTGCCATTAGAGAGATTTCGTTATTGAAAGAGTTGAAAGATGATAACATTGTTAGGTTATATGATATTGTTCATTCAGATGCACATAAACTATACTTGGTTTTTGAATTTTTGGACTTGGATTTGAAAAGGTATATGGAAAGTATACCAAAGGATCAATCATTGGGGGGCGATATTATCAAAAAGTTTATGAAGCAACTGTGTAAGGGTATCGCATATTGTCATGCTCATAGGATCTTACATCGTGATTTAAAGCCACAAAATCTTTTAATTAATAAAGAAGGTAACTTGAAACTGGGTGATTTTGGTCTTGCCAGAGCATTTGGTGTTCCTTTAAGAGCGTATACGCATGAAATTGTTACATTGTGGTATAGAGCACCGGAAGTGTTGTTAGGTGGTAAGCAATACAGTACTGGTGTGGATACATGGTCAATTGGGTGTATATTTGCAGAAATGTGTAACAGAAGTCCGATTTTTAGTGGTGATAGTGAGATTGATCAAATCTTTAAGATTTTCAGGATTCTTGGTACACCAAATGAATCCGTCTGGCCAGATATTGTTTATTTGCCTGATTTTAAACCTAACTTCCCACAATGGCGTAGAAAGGATTTGAGGCAGGTGGTACCAAGTTTAGATTCACAAGGTATTGATTTACTTGATAAACTGTTGGCATATGATCCAATAAATAGAATTAGTGCCAGAAGAGCAGTGGCACATCCATATTTCGAACAAGATTAAATTTTATACGCACGTATATACACATATAATTTCCAGTTACGATAAATACCATATTTTTTTTCTTTTGGTCGATCCAACTCTCTAGACAGTATATCAAATACAGCCATTAATATAGTAGGGCCAAAATTAGCCGCCCACGTTTATTTTAATTATTAGTTACCCTGTTGCAAATGCGGGTTTACCAGACACTAAAACCCTAAGTAGGGCTCAGACAAACCCCCACCACCCACATGGTTGCCTATTTAGGAATAGTTTGTGTTTGGCTGGGTAAACAGAGCCGGTTTCAGATTAGGAAAAAGACAATTCCACTTCCCCCACACGCTTTTGGTACGTCGAGAGGAGAAGAAAAAAAAAAAAAAAAAACACAGAACGCGTTGGTCGCGCCCAAAACAAAAACAAATAAAATATCGTGTATAGATAAAACCTTCTCAGAGGCTGTCTGAGGAAATCTCTATGCAAGACAGTCCTCGAGCAAAAAAAAAACAACAAAAAAACGAAATGAGCAACAACAATTTTTTTTAATTTTCATTGTGTCGTTTTCCTCTTCCTCTTTTTCTCCCTCTCTCCCTATTGAATTGATCTTTCATAACATCCATCAAATTATTACTTTATCACCGGAGGAAGGTTCTTTTTACGCTTTTTCCCATATCTCCTCTTTCTCCCTGTCATTCATTCCATCCATTATTGTATTGGTTAGCCCTCTCTACAAAACAGCATAGTAATAGGCTCAATCAGTAATTCCTCTCATATATAGTTATTACAGCTAAATATAGTGATATCTTTCTGAACACATTGCTGGAAGCTAACACTAAACCATTTGAAAAAAAAACAAAAAAACAATACTACATTCATTTTTCCGTGTTGTTTAACTTTACTTCTTCACTCGTTTTCTTTTGTCCCTAAATGCATTCAAAGATTAGAGGTTACTAATCTTATAAAAATCACACATACACATTCATATCAGATAATAGCATATTCTCAATAAAATGAAAAGAGAAATCAAAATTCTAATATATGCAAACACGCTCCTGTGGGCTTTCATCCTATATTACACATTCGATTTATTGACATTAATAATAGATAACACATTCCAGGATGCATTATTAGATGTCGATTTGAACCCAACTTTAGAACAGCAACAATTGGAAGCTGATACACCACAATTAATACCAAAGATTATCCATCAAACATACAAGACTACCGATATTCCTGAACAATGGAAGGAATCAAGACAAAAATGTCTAGACTTACATCCAGATTATAAATATATTCTTTGGACAGATGAAATGTCTCACGAATTCATAAGGGAAGAGTACCCTTGGTTTCTTGACACTTTCGAAAATTATAAATATCCGATTCAAAGAGCTGATGCTATAAGGTATTTCATACTTTCACATTTCGGTGGTGTCTATATTGATCTAGATGATGGTTGTGAAAGAAGATTGGATCGTTTATTAATGGTTCCTGCATTCTTAAGGAAAACTGCACCAATCGGTGTATCAAACGATGTAATGGGATCCGTGCCTAGACATCCATTCTTCTTAAAGATAATTAAATCTCTGAAACATTATGATAAATCGTGGTACGTTCCATATATGTCCATTATGGCATCTACAGGTCCATTATTTGTAAGTATTATTTGGAAACAATATAAGAGATGGGGAGTTCCTTCAAATGGTGTCGTTAGAATATTGCAACCTGCTGATTATAAGATGCATACATATTCATTTTTTTCCATTGCTAAAGGTTCCTCATGGCATATGGATGATGCTAAATTTATGAAATCTTTGGGGAATCACATTTTATCATGTGTTGTTACCGGATTTGTCTTTGCCTTTTTCGTCTTATATTTGGAATATTGTCTTTATAGCTTATTATGCTCTTCTCCGAACCTGGGAGTTGGATGGATTGGTAAGCAGTGCAATAACTTAATATCTTTATTGGGCGATTTCATAGTGACAAAGAGAAGAAGAAATAGATATGGTAATTTGACTAATAGGAATAATTATGATGATGCTAATGGTAATAGAAGGAGGAGGTTGAGAAAGGATTCAAATTTACCTTATCATAATTTAATGGTTGATTTGGAGAAGAGTGCAAATGATTTTACTGATTTGAGTAATACCGAAGTTTAAAGAAAAATCGAAAGACAAAAATACTAAGACATTAAATAAATAATATTTTCAACAACTTTCTACGTACTTGTAGCTGTATCTATACAATAAAAAATACTAATCGCAATTTAAAAAACAAAATCATATATATATATATATATATAATTCAAATCTAATTACAATTAGTAAAAATAAAAAAAAGTGTCTACAAAGGAAATACAAATAATAATACAAAATGGGCATTCAAAATCCCACTAAACAAAAATAAACTTGGAATTGTAATAATAATGAAAGATTAACGTAATGTAAGCCTACCCATCTATGGTAAGGCAGCGGAAGAGCCAGCCTTGTTCAACCAAGAGTTAACAGTCTCTTCGCTCAACACAGAGCCGAAATCTTCAACAACTTCAACGATATGAATAGTCTTATCTGAACCGTTGAAAATGACGGCAGCCTTCAAAGTCCCTTCAACAGGTCTGTTGAAATAATCTTGAGAACCACCATCTTGAGCATCGTGAACATGAGATATCAATTTATCGGAACCGGCAGTTAAAATTTCAAACAAATCCATTTCACCACATCCAGTTTTCCAACATGAACAAGAAGCATCACCATATTGTAGAGTTCTTGGAATCTTAGCGTTCAATAACCAAACTGCTGGCATATCTTGATTTAAGCCAGAACCTTCAGTGTCGGAGGGCATAGAAAATTCAAAGACGAAAATCTTATCGCTACCACCGAAACCGTGGTAGGCTGGGATACCATCTCTGGAGTAACCACAAGAAGCATCATTATCACCACATTCTTCGCCAGAAAAGATGATGAATTCCTTACCGGATTTGATAGTGACATCACTTAAGGCTTGAGCTGAGGAGGCACCGGTAACACCATCAGAAGCGGCAAATGAGATTGAGTTACCGAAACAGGATGACCAAACACCAGATCCAGCGGTACCACCTTGGTGATTCATGAAAACACAGTTAGAAGTAGAACCTGGAGTGAAATAAGAAGCCCTTTCCCATGAACCAGAGACGGGAGCAGAGGAGGAGGAGGAGGAGGAAGAAGAGGAAGGGGAAGTGGATACCTTACTGGATGCAGCAGCACCCTTCGCTTTAGAAGACAAGACAGTAGACACTTGAGTAAATGAACTGACGATATTCTCAAGAGTAGCAGTAGTACCTGAACCGGCACCTTCTTGAATGTTTTGGTTTACTGCAGTAGCAACATCAGCAACGTTAATGTCACCGACTGGGGTGATTGATTCACCATTAGCGTTTACGTACACGGTGGCAGTAACTTCAACGACTTCAACTGCAACGTCTCGCTTATGACGATGTTGTGGTTTCCCAGCGGTAGTCTTACATTCTTCAGTTTGTTCTTCAACGGCTCTCTTTTTCAAATTGGAGGAACCTTGAGCTGGATAGTAAACACCAAATTGAACTAAATTAATTGGCCCTCTGAAATGTACAGACAATTCTTCATCTAATGGAGCTAAATCACCTGAGAATGGTTTAGCATTTGATGAACAAACACAAGAGTTTTCATCCATGCTGGTGATGTCTTGGTAGGAAGAAGATGTACCGACGTTGGAATATATGATGGCATCTGTGCCTGAACAGTAATAATTCCCACCAGAGAAAGTACATTGATCAGCTTTTGATAATGTTGATAATACTGCTAAGATATTACCAAACAGTAAAGTATTTGTAAGTTTCATTTTCTATTGTAAAGAGTCTTTTTCTTATCAATCGATAGTTGTTGTTATTGAAGGAGCGACTATAAGTTAAATTTAGACAACTTGGTAAGATGCTCTTTTTTTTGTTTTGAAATGTATTCGAGGCCAAGAGTAGATAGACTACTATAAAGTATATATAAAGATGACAGAGATACTCAATTGGAAATCTTCAAATATGTTGAATAATTTTCAAGAAAAAATTGACCAGTCAATTAATATTGGTGAATACCACGAAATTGGATGAAAAGTTCAGCAGATAAACGAAGAAAATACAGTGCCCAAAAGGGAAATAAACATCTTTTCGAAAATCGAGCACGCGAAATGAAGCGAACTGCAGCGTTGCTGATAAACTTGCGTGCAAACGTATTCCAATGCAAAAAGAAGGCTTGGCCAAACTAGTAGGCACTTAAAACGGAAGATAGAATTGGCAATATGTATTAGCCAAGAAATCTAACCTTTACCATGTGCTATGTTCTCGTACGTAATGTGTAGCTTACTATATAGTCTTAAAAGTGGGGGTCTTGACACATTTAAAGATACGTGAGACCTCGAACTTAATAGGTTGGCATGAAAATAAAAAAAATAAGAGGAATCAAGCATGTAGGTGCAGGTCATGATGTTGCAGATCAATTAACAAAATCGGCGGCAATAGAGAAATTTAGAGAGTTAGTTGATATTATTGAACGATGGATCTAACTAAAGACATTTATCGAAGATACTGAAACAATCTATACTATTTATCAACAATATCGAAGTTACTGAGACTAATGACTTGAATTGAAGAGGCAATTGGTTTTCATCCAGGCACTTTTATTTTTTTGGCATTAATTTTGTAACCTAGAAATGAGTAAAGTATTAGTCGCTATTTAGTGAAATCAACTGATTTATGAAAGTTGGAATCATCAATCTCAATGAAAGGATGTTTAATCAAATATTTTCTACTAGAAGTAGCCGGTTTATCTGCTCAATAATTCCAATATCATATTTGAAATATTGAATAAAAAATATGATACGAATATCATTAAGAGAACAGAAATTGAGATAAAATATTAAAGACAACTTATTAGAGTCATCATCAAAAACTATTCGAGGATTTGATTAGTATTTGGAATAGGTATATGATTCTAATGATAAAATCTCTATATTGATTAAGAATGGAGGGTCGTTGAACATCTTTGAAACAATTATGCCCTCGATAATCATTCTTTCCTGTTTCGATGTATATTGTTATATTCTTGTAACTTCCCAAAAGTAAAAGAAATATATAGATACAACCCAGTTAAAGCATGGCCCAGAATACATATTTCGCAATTAATTTCTCCAGAACCATGATTATAGGCACGTCAAAAAAAAAAGTGAGCAAATTGTCTGAGATATCCAAATACTTTTCTTTTCCGATTAAAATTACAAATTTATGTTTGGTATTTTTTTATTTTGAGAAATTGTCTGGTCACTTAGTTCAAATGTGCATCCCTGCTTAGTGGTATTCCATTCGTTGTACCGCTTAGTTAACGCTCGATGGTTTTCTTTCTTTAAGAAACATACCGTTATCAAGCTCATTTGTTTAAATATCGATGGAAGCTAACTTATCTTTATGATTCTCAATAATCAGAGTCACTTCTTGTAGTTCCATAATCGTGTTTACTAGGCATGTTCGTCCCGTTACCTTCTTCCTTTACATCATTATTGCGTTCATTGTTCAAAATATTTGTACAGATCGGAGTTAGATCATCTTCAAAATGCGAAGAATCTAACGAATTTAATACTATGCTTCCCAACCAATGATTCATTTATGGTGGAACCTTCCGGATTTCCAGCAGTAGTAAGTGGTTGCGGTTGCTGCTATTATCATTCCCATCTCAGATCTGCCTTCCCGTCCGAGACCGTTTTCTCGGACAGTTCTCTCGGGCGAGCAACTTCTCTTTCTCTTTGACAACACGTCACCCAAGTGTATACCAACCAACGCTGCTTGGAATAAGCTAAATAACATTCTCTCCATCAACACCAGCTTTCCAATTCAATATTATAGGAGCGTACTGGTTCATTTAGATCACTAACATCTACCAATTGGTCACATATATACCGCAACCACGCATATCATTCTCGCAAACGATAATATAATAAGGTAAAATAAAAATGGCCATTCAAACACCAAAGCAAAGAATTGCAAACGAAAAATTTAACAAAAATATTGAAAAGCATAGAAAGTATGGTAAGAAAAAAGCATCCAAGGATGAAAAGGTAACGTTACCTATTTCAAGACTGTGGATCGGTGTCATTTTGTTCCTATTGATTGGTGGTGGCATACTGGAGTTATTGAGTTATATTCTCTAACTAGTTGGTTGAAAAAGAGTTACTTTCAAATAAAGGAGATTTTACGTTTTCATCTTCTTTTCTGTCTTCATCTCAGCGGCTCTCTTCTCTTTCTTTTTCTCTACTAGCTGATGAGTTATTTGTACCATTACATAAGTGTGTTTACTATCTATGTGATTATTTTCTGGTAGATAGTAGTAATTAACTGTTAATATACTAATCTTTATGAATTTTTTTTTTCCTTTCTATGTACTGTAAGTATTCTTGTATAATATATGTACGGCAATTGATGTTGTCTTTGCCGCCTTGGTTCCTAAAAGATCCCAATTATTATATGTGTGTACTCAACGCGCACCTTGCAACCTAGATCTGTAAAAGTGGCAAACTAGGCATAACCTGAAACATTTAGGATACAGTTTCATTAAGCGGTACAGACAGCTCTAATCAACAAGTTATATCAGCATATAATGTACTCGTTTATTAACATGAGGAAAGTATTATGTCGTGATCAAATGATATAGCAATCAATAACTTGGAAAAACACTATGAGTAAACCAAAAATTTTGATAGCATCTACTCGTTATTCCTCTCATGCAAATAGAACGAAATCTACACATAAAATTATTTCAATGGATAATGATCCAAGAATTCTCTCATCAAAGGAAAGGCAAGTAATCAATAACCTCTCCATATTTAAAGACTTCAACATAACATCATCCATACCTTCATTCCTGAAAGCTAAACAATCACACATTAACGATAAGATAAATATTTTACAGTCCAGCTTCGGAACCACATCTTCAGATGGTAAACTGCTATTGGATTATCACATGCCTAAAAATTCTATATCACCATTCGTCGACACACAAAGATCTATGAGGAAGGATAGATTATCAGTGACAAAACTTCTCACTCGATCATGGTGTGAATTAAGATTTACATATGATTTATATTCACAATCATATTTAACGGTACCACGTCCAGCTGATAAGTTTTTGGATTCAGGGACTTCGATACACACTTCGTTGGAAACTGCATTACATCCCGCTTTCTTGGATTGGAATTTGAAGAAGGATTTGTTCGATGTTTGGTTCGATTCATTATATAAATTTGCCACTTTATTTCAAAGAGGGGAATGTAGAGAAGTTATCGTTCATGGATATATAGATTCAAATAATATGAAATTGGTAGATGGGGGAACTGATGTTAGTACCGATGATGAAGTGCTAATTAGTGGAATAATTGATCATTTAACGTTGAGAGGTGAAGGTAAAACACTATTTAAAGAAGTAAAGGAATTGGGTTCCTTGTTGATACAATTACAATCAAATCTTGGAAGGATGCAAGGGTACATGAATATTCTTGTTAGTGATATAAAGACCAGGTCAGTAAATAAGATACCCACACAAGGAACTGTTTTAAAAGCCACGAAATTGCAATTAATGTACTACAAATATTTTTTGGAAAGTTTTGGTAAGGATCCAGAGAAAAATTATAGGAAACTTTTAGCCAATGCGGAAAGACGAGGATTAGATGTCGATACACCCATCGACGCCAATAAGCTATTAAATTTCATGATCTCATCAGATGGGTTTCTTGATGATGATATGAGAAAGATGAGGGATGGAACTGGTATCGGGTTCCCCTTATTTGACAATGATAATTTGGGTGATTCTGGGTTCAATATGTTGTCTATACCAGATTTGGAAAGTAAATATGGGGTAGATCCATCAATAATGGATAAATATGAATCATTTATGACTACTTGGAAGAGACCCGTCACTTTGAAATATTTTGCTGCAAGAATGGCACAATTTTATTACTGCATTGGTAAATTAGTTGCTGAAGAATTATTAGTAGAGTATTATCATGAAGACGAAAACTTTCATAATATCATTTTCAACTATAATGCAAGCATGTTAAAAGAAAACGTGTTAGACAGTGGACAGTATTGGTTTGGAAAGAGAGACATTGAACCGATAAAACCTAATTTGAAAAATTTTAGAACATTTTGTAAAAATTGTGATTATGCCCATGTTTGCAAATGGCGTATTGAAGGTGAGCAAAAATGTAAAGAGTTGGGACAGGATTTAATGAGTATTAAACATGTTACTTAGGTCTCCACCACATTTTTACGTATATATATTTTATAGCAATAATTTGAATGGCGACAGCATTTCGGAATTTTACCGATTAGATCAAAAAAAAACAAGAAAAAAGTTTCAGATGTGTATAATGCGTTTAGCTGTTCAACAAGAGCCAATTCAAAGAAACAGTGGCTTACCCAAGATATGAAATGTGCCCTAATTGTAGTTAAAATGCTATGATATGTTCGTATATAAGGGTAAAATAACAGCATATCATATTCAAATGGAACATTCTATGCAATTTGAACCAAAAGTCATTAGGAGAATCACCTAGCAAAATAGAGATGATATCCCATCAGTTATCTGGTTACATTAGTAAATAAATATCTAGAATTATATTGGCTTGTCTTTAATACTAATCTTTCCTTTCGTTTTCTGGTAAAAGAACATCCGTTTCTTCAAATACACTATTCAATTCGCCATTCTTCGACATACTCATAATAACATCATAGCCACCTATAAACTCACCATTGACAAACAGCTGGGGAATCGTGGGCCACTCAGTATATTTTTTGATACCATCACGTAGTTCCACGTCTTCTAACACATTGAATGCCCTAAACTTTTCCGGATTTAGTCCTTCGTATCCCAATAATGCAACTGTAGCCCTTGAAAATCCACATTTGGGGAATTCTGGTGTTCCCTTCATGAATAATACTACTGGAACAGAGGAAATTGCTTGTTCAATGGCCTTTCTTGTTTCAGTACTTAAAAATAATCTCGATGTTCTAGTCAGTAGGGTTCTCGAAGATGTCAATGGTTTAATACTCAGTCTTGATAAAAACATTTGGGTAAAGTTTGAGTTAGTTTATTCCTAACAGTTTGAAAATGAAAATTTTGGGGTAATTATTAAGACCATGTTAAGATCATTGTTTAATGGATAATCATTGCTTAAGTACTTTCAGACATTGTAATTTACCATTACGTAAGGCAGAAATTATTGTCACAAATTTTGATGACTCGCTCGTTCAAGATTGAAATCTTCGAAACTAGAAAGTTATGTATATTGTTCTAGTCAATTTAGGTTCTTTTTATATCATTCTCATCTTTTGGAGATCCTGGATGAAAAACCTTTTTTTGACAATTGTTTGTAGTTACCATAATTTCATGTGATTTTTACCCTTATTGGAATATAATATCTTTAGTTCACTTATAGAAAAGTTCAAAATATATATGTGTTGAACCATTTGCAGTCATGGAAGTGCGGGGAACTGCTGTGAGTCAGAGTTGCCATCAATAAAGAAGTTGTTAAGAAGAACAACAATAATTAATAAAGCAAAGAAACAAAGATGAAGGACTCCAGCAACTAACAAGTTAACAACAGTGAAAAGATCATATCTAGTTAGCCATAGGGTGCTAACACACTTTACCTTACTCCATCAGGTAGCATTAATATTGGTTGGTTTCAGGAGAGAATGAAATGAACAATAGTTTCACAGGAAAGATCCTAGCTCAAAGACTAAACACTGTATTTGGTCCTAAACATGCTGGTGCCGCAGACATTAAGTCTTCCAAGACAATGATAAGTTATCAGAACGTTTCCGTGGAAATCACTAGCTCTAGCGAAAATGTTATGATCACCAATATTAAAACTTATTTTCAATTTGATGGTACTATTGAGAATATTGCTAAGATTAAAGTTATTAGAAGACATAATTTAATGTTTATTTTGGATGCCCTATTTATTAATTAGTAGATAATAGTTAGATATACATAGAATAGTTTTGAGTCCAAAAACCATTCTTTATATAATAATATTTTACAAGCCAGTGATAAGTATACAAGATAAACCTTGGTTTATATTGCTGTGTTGGAACCGATTATTCTATAGATGGATTGGATATGACTATCAAAGAGCAGGTTACTATAAAAGAATAATTCTAGAATTGATAAAAAAATTGTAGAACGTTTTAGAAAAAATTTATAATCAGAATAGGCTTATCCGACTGTTTCTGAATATATCTGGTTTCTATGTGAAGATGAAAATACGCTAAAAGGAAAAGTAGATAAAGGACAAGAAATATGAGAAAGATAGATAGTAGTATGTAGAAAAAAGCATTGTCGCTCAGAAGCATCGATTCTTACGTTCCCTGTTGTTTTGCAGTAGTATGAGTCCATTTTGAATAATTATCTGTTTGTTTATGCGTAAGTTAAGCAGGTAATATCTCCCTCGTAATATGTAAAAGAGTTCGTTCTATTAAAAAATAAACTATAATAAAAAAATATATATAATAAAATAACAACAGGGAAAGCAAGAAAT
>JAJLTG010000008.1:0-70592 GCA_030568095.1 Naumovozyma baii
TTACTTATTACTACTTTAGGAATAAACTACAAATATTAATGAGCTCGAATATTAATAGACCAACTTTCATGTATGAATTAAACGTATATAAAGGACAGATATTTCTGGTGTTTTAGAAATATCTTCCTACTCTTCATAACTTACTTTTATAATTGGTAGATAAAAAAGTAACGACTTTTGATAAAATAAAATAAGTAATATAGTTATAAGCTTTGGACTAAAGGCTGGCAAAACTGCAATTACAACAAAGAAAAAAAACTAAGGCAACTTGGCCGAGCGGTTAAGGCGAAAGATTAGAAATCTTTTGGGCTTTGCCCGCGCAGGTTCGAATCCTGCAGTTGTCGTCATTTTTTTTTCTGTTTTTTTTTGACCTGAATCAGCTACATTAGATGAGTAATTGACAGTGTCGTTTGTGTTGATGGAAGATTTAGGAGTAGTAGCCATTATTCGATGATGGTCAATAGAATTAGAAGCTATTCAACCAATTTATTTATAACAAAAATAGATATAAATCTGTTCATTCTTTTATTCAGTATGTAGTATAGAATAATGTAACAAATCATCTAACAGAGTAGATAAAGAGTTTAATATTTGTTTCCTCTCATTTATAAATGATAGTATTTTAAATTTCTATCTTTTGGAGCAGTATTAGATTGATATTGTTCAGTCATTCTTCTAATATACAATAAATATTCTTCGTTGTTTTTCTCTACATACTAAAAGTAAAATATATACATACTGCCATCTATCATTCTTGTATTTCTTGTCCTTTATATACTTTTCCTTTTGGCGTATTTTTTTTCTTCACATAGAAACCAGAGATATTCAGACACAGTTGGATAAGCCTATTCTGATCATAAATTTTCTCTAGAATATTCTACAACTTTTTATCTTTTCTAGAATTATTCTTTTTATAGAAACTTGCTCTTTGATAGTCATATCCTATCCATCTATAGAATATTCGGTTCCAACAATAAATCGTCGTCATGGTTGTTCATCCTAATTTCGATAAACAATAATTTCCTATAACGGAAATATGGAAATATATCATTATTTATTTGATGGCATTACAATTTCAACAGATTGGAAGAATTAAAAAATTATTATTTATATTCTCCCAATATATTTATGAAAGTTGCTCTTTCTTTAGATTTATTTAAAAAGGTTCACTCAACTTTTAACTATAAACATAAAAATTTTAACTTAGGGATACTTTGAAGAAATTATTCTTACCCAAAAATTCATTTAGAAATCTTTCTTTTACAGCTTTATCATTTAAGCTTTTCAATTAGTTTCTTTTTTGTTTAAATAGGTAAGTTTCAGCATCTTGAAAAAAAAAATTTATATAAACCTACTACAAGTTTTGCCTTGCCAAAAAGATCATTAAACGATTGAATGGGGATTAGGATCAACATTGATAACCCACAATTACGTTATGTGCTACCATCGATCACATTTGCCATTCAAATATATGGAACATGGGCATATTGTCATAAATTTTGTTATTCTCAGTTGTACAAAGACTTAAATGAAAGGGCTACTGCCATTGTATTCATCGTCATTGAAATTATTCTTTCTATAATAATATGGATCATTTGGTTTTGTATTATTTGCTTCAATAAACCAATGGAACAACCAATTATACCACCGTACATGCTGTTCCCAACTGAATCATCGACTGCCATCGCATCAGAGACACCTATAATATCTACAAAACCACCAAAATATTATCAGTGCAGTAAGAATGGATACCCATTTTGGTGTACACATTGCCAAAGCTTAAAATTGAGCAGATCACATCATTCAAGACAGGTAGGGAGATGTATATTTAGATTTGATCATTATTGCGCTTGGATTGGTTGTGTTATTGGAAGAAATAATTATAGATTGTTTTTACAATATGTCGGATGGTTTAATCTTTTATTATTATGGTATTGGTTAACTGTCGTAGTATTTATCAAACCTGTTCATATGTTGAATGGAAATGTTATTGTCTGTTTAATACTTAGCATTATTGGTTGGATGATGACTTTGGGATTGTTTCTTAGTCAAATATACTACATCAACTGTAATACGACATCCATCGAAGCATTAGATAACAAACATACAAGGAAAAGGAATAAGGATACGTTGAAAATGCCAGATGTAAATGATGAGGCCAAGAAAGAACATAATAGAAAATATTTTTGTTATTACAACGACAGCGACGGATTTAGATATGTAATTGAATTGAGTCGCAAGGAATTTGAGAAATGTTGGAAGAAACCCTCGTTTTTGTCAAATGCTAAAGAGTTTCTTGGGCCAAGTGTTTGGAGGTGGCTTCTTCCATGGGGTTCATATTTTCCTAACCTGAGAAAAGAAGATTTAACTTTATTTCAGGATTTAGAAAACAAGTTAGGTAATGAGATACCAGAAGTACAGAGTGTTATGTCTTCGTATACAGAAGTCTTAAGTCCTTCAACTATCAAACTAATTGAACAACGCATAACGGCAAGTGATTATATCATTAAGTTCCAAGCATATGGAGATCAACTCTAAGCATAATATAAGTACTGTTTTGTATATTAGAATTCCATTGAATAATCATATTTGACTTGTTGGGACTACTTGCAATATTCCAATAGTAAGTGATCCACAGACTGTCAGATTTTTTTTGATTTGGTGATGAGCGAAAAAGTTCCAATGCACAAAAACGTTGTATATGTAAAACATCTTCGCAACAGCAAAACAAATTGAAAATTGCTGCTTTTTCAGGATAAACGAGGACTGAACTGATGATAGAGAAGTATCTAGAACCTAATTTTGATCCTACAAAATTAAAAGTGCCGGAATTAAGAAGAATCTTAGCAGAAAATAAAATTGATGTTCCGTTGAAGGCCAAAAAACATGTTTTAATTAGATTATTCAATGCTAAGGTAAAATCAAATCCTAGACGGTTAAGGAATAGGAGCATTTCTTCTCCATTAAATGCGAAAGATAGCATATCAAGATCAAGATCCCCTGTGAAAACGAAAAGATTAAGGGATAGTTCAACAAAGGAAGAAGAAACAGAAGATAGCTGGGTTACTCACATTAAGGAAGAACGTAATCCAACTTTGTCTTCTCAATCTGGCATGAAAGATACAAATTTCGTTAAAGCAAGATCAAAATCACCTACCAAAAAGAAAAGAACAAGAGATATTGTAATAAAAGAAGAACAACTTGAGACTGATTTGACTAAGGATGCAAAAAATAGTGCTGTTCAAACAAAAAGGGATCAACCAGTAAATACAGATATTGATCCTTCTAAAAGGAAGAAGAAGAAGTTAAGAGATATTAGAGAGATAGCTACTGTCATAGACTCAACAAAAGAACATATCACAACTTCTATAAAATTGGAACAACAGGACGAGCAACTTAATGACTTACAATTAAAAAGTGATCAAAACATTGATAAAACCCGAGAGGGGACGGATTTTGAATTCATCAATGTTCTCGGAACCCCAAAGAATATATCTAACATTCCATCCGCCTCCATCTCAATTTCTGAAAATGTCCTGTCAAATGAGGTGTCAACTGAAATGTCAAATATTGCGGATATAGACAATCATTTAAATACAATGGTAAAGGATGAAAGTATAAATAGTGGAGTAAGCAAGAATGACAATTTTCAATTTGAAATACAGCAAGAATATAAGATTGAAATGGTGACTTCTGATGTACAGACATCACTGGAATGTATAGAGACCAAAGATGTGGAAGATATGAAGTTTAGCAAAGATGAGGAAACTTGTGAGATTGTTGGTCACAATTCTGTTGACGAAGGAGATAGTAAAGAAGAAGTTATAGACAGTGATAAAGACACTTTTCAAATGATATCAAGTACAAACGATGGAACAAAAAATGTAAATCCAAGAATTTATAGCTTCGGTTCATTTAACGGGAGAATGAAAAATTGCTTAGTAAGATCAAGAGAAAGAGGAAAGATGATATATAGAGCATTCCCAAAAAAAGTCAATACTAAACTGTTGAAAAGTATTACAATACCGATTATTTCAATATTCTTAAAGGTTTTACATTTTTCCTTCTTCATACTACCAGTGATTTTTGTGCTCTGGTATAGAGAGGAGAGAATTAAGGTGGGATATTGTAACGCTGGAATAAGTTCAGAGAATATAACAATTGTTCCAAATCATAATCTGTTTCCTAGACTTGTTGAAGATTATTTACACAAACTCAAACCCATTTGTATTCCATGTCCTCCCAATGGCACATGCCGTAGTGGCATGCACCTTTCATGTGACAAAGAGTACAGGAAAGTATATAACCCACTATCAATGTATGGATTAATCCCACTGACTGGGCGCTGTTCTAAAAGAAATACCAAGAAGATTCCGAGAATTGCAAAAGATTTAACCAAGATTTTGCGAAGGCGCAATGCCGAAGTTCAATGTGGCACCAGCAAAGACGAAATTGAAAGTGGGTTAGATGAACAATCTTTATTTAAGATATTTGATTCATTTCGAGAACCATGGATCCATCCTGAAATATTCTATAAATTGTGGCCAGATGTGAAAAATGAATTAAAAAAGAAAGAGGATATTTCAATCAAACCAGTGTCTAAGCAAAACACTTCTACCTTGATAACACATTACAGATCTACGTCGAGGAAGTATGTCAGCAGTAAGTGTAGATTACAAGCCTTTACGACATTAATTGGATATAGCAAACAGTTGGGTGTTCTATTGTTGGTTTTATCGATCGCATACGTTGCGTTTAAATTATCGTATAATGTATTTCAAATATATCAACAGAACAACGCATATATTGAACAGCTATTCGATACTGTGTCCTGTCTACTACAAAATAGGAAAAAAGATGATACTAGGTTTTTTTTTATGAATTCTCTGCATATCCGAAATGAGATATTTAGAAATGTCACAAATACTTCAACTGAGGAAAAATTATGGAACAAACTTGTTAAGAGAATGGAGGATGATAAAGCCAATATAGCTACCTACCACTTAGAAATTGATGGTGAAATAATGAAGTGTTGGGAGTGGGTTGGACCAGTGGAAGATAGATTTGAATGATGTGAAGGCTTATTTGACTTTTCTAAAAATAAACAATTTTCTCATTCTCATATATGTAATATTACGAATATATATTCCTTCCCTGGAAAGAACATTTCTACGGTTATCAAAAATGGGATCTCAACAGAAGTTCGGTATTTTGAAACTTTGGCATCTAGAATAAACTAACATTAATCTTTATTATGTTATATATACATATATATGCGTTATTAACAATTAGTAAACACTCTTGCAAAGACTGTATCATGCTAAACCAAAACCTTCATGTCCTTCATTAATAGCTATTAACAATGAACCACGTAAAGTCTCGTATGAATTATATGCTGGTAGATTCAGTTGATTGAAACATGTGTGAGAGGATGGTAATCTTTCAGTCGATCCATAGTCCTTATGAATTGAGAATTTACAAACACCATTAACACCACCTAATTCTTTAAAACCATTCAAAGGAACTTTACTAGTACCTGTTACAAATTGCAATAGTTTGGCACGTTCTTCTCCATCGAACGACCTCACTGCTCTCCAAAAGTAGCCAATTTGTCTATCTGATATTGTATAATTCACATAATTCGTATTGTTCTTCCAATCGTCTACGTCAAGATCAGGCAAACCACTGACTAATAATTCAAGCTCTTGCTCATCAAATATCGATATAAGATCTACTGGGATCAGAGCATAGAATCCCTTGAGGAAATTATCCATTTGTTCTTTAACGGAAGTACTTAATTTGTATTCAACAATTTTTTTCACATATTCTTGCTTGTTTTCTTCGGTGACTGCAATATTGCCACCGTTCTCGATTAAATCAATTGTTTTATGTTCACCATAGTCATCCAATTCGACTGAAAATGTCTCCTCAATAATATCTGTGATATCATTTTCCAGAATCCAAACTAAGGATTTGTAATAATCAGGATCCAATGACTCCATATCTCTTAATGATACTGGCTTCCCTAGTATATTCTTATATACCTCCCGACTAAAGTGACAATCTAAGAAGCATTGATCGCGTATAGCTTTACCGATAATCATACCAATAAACTTGAAAAACGATAAGTGCTCTGGATTAATTCCAGAAGTACGATTTGGATGGAAAGTTGTCTTATCCGATGCTACCGGTAAAAATAAGGCATAATCTGGGTTGAACATTTGTCTAGATAAGACTTGATACCATTCCCTGGTTAACCCACCTGCATCAACACCACTTTCTCCTTTGAAAGTGATCTCCAGTTTTGAATCCTTGATCTCTTCATCCTTTTTGAAAAATAGAGCTCTATAAGAATCCAAGAATACTTGATCACGGCGCACTGTTATGGCAAGTTTTGGCCTTTCCTTTATTTCAGAACGCAATTTAGCAACAAAGTAATACCTTTTGTTATCGAAATCCAATATCTTTGGATTCTTTACCAAAAGTGCGAAAGGGCCACTCATTAGTTTTGGATTGGAACGGACCATTTGATTGAGAAGCTTCTTATGCACGTCAGTAAATGGGAAAAACATATTTTCAACAGATAACTTGGCAAAATCGAGTTTCTTCTCTTCTTCATACTTTCTTATTTTTTCTGGAGCTGCTTTGCTATGCTTACATACCACCATCAAAGATTCAATCAATGGCAAGAGTATGGTTGCAGAAGTGGCAAATCCTTTTGCTTTCTCAAATTGTAATAGGCATCTGCTCAACGATGACCAGATTACTCCAAGCCCAATATCATCATATAATCCCATGAGGGAAGATCGATTCTCCTCATTCAAATCCTTTTTATGTGTATATAAATAATCAATTGTAGTCAATAGTTTGAGTAATTTTGCCTGGTCTGAGCTTGGCATAGTAAACTTCTGCAATAAATCTAATGAAATATCTTTTGTTGTAGCCATAGAGGTGCATTCTTCACACAATGAGTCAAGATCTGGAACTAAAACTTTAATGGTAGCATTAGCTAACACAATCGATCCCTTGGTGAAAGCTTCAATAGAATTTTCCAACGTCGACAAGTTAAACATCACATTTAAAGTTTGCTGAAAGACTCTCGTATTACAACTATCTAAGTTAATAACTCTGACAAGCTTAGTCAAGTCTTCCGCGTCAACACTGGGAACATGTAATTTCCTCTTTGGAGTTTCCTTATTTGAATTCTTTTGGATCTTACGAGTAGGATTGGTACATAATTGTAAGATTTTCATAAGAAGATCCATTAGTACCGTTTCATCGGTGATTATCTTTTTATCTAGCAAAGTAAAAAGATACTTAATAGGCCATTTTTCATTCTTTATTGGCGTTTCTTTCTTATTTTTTGCCAGAGATTTATTAACCAGTAGATTTTCATGTTCAGTAATGAAAAAGTATCTTAATATGGGATTACTATCAAGTAAGTGATGTAATATTTCGATAGTTTGATTAGCAACAATTAATGGGGTGCAATCTAGAGGTAATTGGCGATGTACAATTAAACCACCTTGTGGTTTCGAGTTACCTTGCGCCTTCATTGCTATGGAAGCATATACTCTTTCCAAAGAATGTTGGTCATTAATACCCTCAGTTAGTATGAATAGAAGCATATTAATTATATCATCCCTATTTTGTTTGCTGGAACAAAGACGATAAAAGAGTTCATGATATATTTCTCGTTGAATATAAGGCTGTGATATGAATAAAGACTTCATTAATGCCGCAATACCAGAACGATCAAGAATGGGTCCAAAATAAACTGTTTCAGAAGATTTCTTGGTTTTCTTAATAATAGGTATTGGAGGATTACCACTGGCATTCACAGTCTCAGGAACCTGGTCCTCAGCTCTATTTGTAGAAACCTCTCCATTTTCGCTAGAGCGATTTTCACTATCACGCACATTGAATCTAGGATTCACCATTTCTTGATTAACAATTTCGTTTCTGAGGTCTTCTGGAATGGCATTGAGGAAATCAGGCGCTATTTCTCTGGAATGTATCTCATGGTTGGCAGCTTCAGATCTCCTTTCAAGGACATGTTGAGTAAAAACTTCCGATCTGATATCATCAGGTAGCGCACTTAAAAACTCTGGATCAATATCTGTTCCGCCTATATCAATATCTGTACCCTCAATATTGACAAAAACTGGATCATGCTCATCATATTGCACTGATTCCTCACTTTCCACTGTTGAATTAGATTCTGAAATGGTATTTGCTGTCGGTTGCTGCCATGTAACAGTTGTTGAGTTATTGGTATCTTTCTGTTCTCGCTGGTTGGATTTCTTTTCGCTTTCCAACTGACGGTGAATATCTAAACTGTTTTTATATATCCTGTTTATTATAGTAGGAAGAAGATATTCATTATAACTTCTTGTTTCATAAAACATATCGTAGATGTCTTTCCATCTTGAAATGGTCGATTTTAAGACAATGCCATCCATCAGTCTATCATCTAAACTGTCCCCGGAGAAAATAACATCGGCAAAATGGGTACGTTCATTTCTTGGACGTATACCTGAGCCAACACTTGTCAACTGACTTGACATAGCATTCTCTACCTGTTCTAAACCCGATGGCCCTAACGGATTAATGAGAGTATTTTGGAGACGTCTATTTCCTCCCCCCAGTATTGATAACGATGAGTGGATATTTGATCGCTGTGTTCTGTGTGAACCACGTATTAATGAATGACTGTTATGGTGTGATAGCGTTTCCGCAACTCTAAGTAGGCCTTGGGCATCCGTATCTAGGACATGTTCAATACCTTGAAATACTCCCCTTGTTTCTTCGTCAGATTCTTCATCTGATAACTCAACATCATCTGTTACTGTCCATCCATGCTCTACGGTACCATTACCTGAAGTACCACTGACAGAATTATCTGGATCTCTATCATCATCCTCACTATCTCTTGCATCAACAGAAGATAGATCTGAGAGACCAGAGTCCCAATCCGATTCATCAACATCATAATCGCTTAAGTCTACATCGAAAACCGAATCATACCCATCGTCTTCGATGTTAATTATTCGAATTCCTTCTCCTGTATCGGTTGAATCATACATTTCTTCATCAGAAAAGTCAGACCCTCTCGATCCTTCGTCATCTTCATCTTCATCAATATCAATCGTTATTCCTGCATCAGAGTAATCATCTTGCTCATTAACAGAACTGTCATCATCTTCTGATTCATTTCCCTCAGATGCTTCATCTGCATTACTACTCCTTTCTTCATCAGTAAAGATGACTTCAAATCCTTCATCATTACTATCAACATATGCAATGGCGTTTCCATCACCGATTAAAGAGTCATCATCGTCTTCGTCATCGTCTTCTTCAATATCATCGACATCATACATCCCCAGTGCAGAATTACGGAACATATTGGAAGGCTCTTCTTTATCGGATTCATCATCTACGTCTGCTTCCTCATCGTCATTCTCGAGTTGGAAATGTTCGGAGAAGTCAATTCTTGTAGAATTAATGGCATTTAAGGCCTCAACAGCATTATTAAAAAGTCGTTTTGTTGATGGATAGTTTAAATCCAAGGATGCTATAGACTCCGTTATTGTTGTAGAAACATTTAGATCAAGCATCATTTTACAAATCTGATACCTATCGCTGCTAACTTTACTAGAATCCAAAACAGCTCTCACATAAGGTGTCTGAATGTAAAGCATTGAACGGATCGTTCTAAACCATGCGTCTAACTTATTAACGTTCATTTCAACTAAAATTGATGATGAACTACATGTTTTCAAAGCTTTGATCATTATCTCAGTTGTAAAGCGCCTAATGAAAGTCATGTCTGGATCCAAATCCTTCATATTAACCTCTTGATTTTCACTATTCTGGACAGTTGAAATGAAACCAATTATCACAGCCCTTGAAAGCATTCCAATGACTTCTCTCCTTTTCGATGCAAATTTGTCATCGTGATGGTTATCAGTTTTCTCCAATAATTTGTATAGGAAAAAATTTAACGCAGTGCTTCTTGGACGAATCCGTTCACTATATGTGTTTCTCTTATCAAATGTTAAAAACTCAAATTTGCACTGTTTATAACTGCTTACCAATTCAACTAATATCTTCAATAGGAACATCATATATGCACAAACTGGGTTTCTTCGAGGATCAACCTTTTCTGATTTCTTCTTGGTGGAAGTATTTTGTTCTTGAGAAGGTGGTTCAGATTGCCAGTCTTTCTCTGATGCAGCCATCAGCTGAGATAACAATAGATGAATAATACCACTTCGTTGACGAGTTTCAGTTGCCATCTTATTTTCCGATTCTGACTTTGCGGTGTTTATTTCATCACTAGGCTTTTGTCTGACCATAGTAAAACCCAACAATTTGCCATCTTCATCAAAATCATCGAAACGGGCTACTTCATATAAAATATCCACAAACTTCTCTGGATTTCTCATGAAGATATAAGGCTTGCTTTCAAGTAATGCATCCAGATAAACCTCACGGCTCATCTCTGAATTCAATTGCCTAGGAGCGAAACTTTTGTTAATCTCATACTTGATAAGATCGGTAACAATATCTGTCGTTTCAAAACATCTCCGAGCCAACAGAAGGAAGGAGGATTCCAAAAAGTTTATTTTCTCAGATTTTTGATGAGCACCAATAACTTTTAACAATTTTGTAAATATTCCCGATCTAGAAATATCGTTTGAATAATTCTCATTTCTAGCATATAGTAACAGAATACGGCATTCTGCCAATGCGGAGTAAAAATTACCAATATCACCGACCCTAATCAGTATATCAAATATTCGCTGTGTTATTCCTTCCATTATTCTATAAGGAGCTGTAGGAACAGTGGGGTGTAATGCTGACTTAATATCTGAATTAATCTTTTCGAATAAAGGAAGTTCAGATTTCGTTAGGATAATTTCATAGACGAATAGTGCTTTTGAAAACCATCGTGCATTGATATACTCAGACTTCAAATTTTGAATGAGATAATTTAAGAAATGGGTTATGAACTCGCTTGATTGTTCATATATCTTAGGCTCGTTCAGAAATATACCAAGTAGGTGTATGTAAGCTGATAGGATATCACTGTTCTCGATATCAGTTACCTGAATTTTTGCCATTATATTTTTGACAAAATTAGAACCTGTTTCACCGTAACATTCAAACAACTGCAATAACATCCGAGCAAAAGCGTTTACTAGTTTTGGATAAAACGGTAACACGTTGAAAATCTTTTCTGGTAAGTTATCACCAAAGAATTTCATTCTTAATTGATTCAGCTCAGAAGTTTCAATATTATCTATACGTTCCAATGATGATCCTTGTTTTAGATCAAGTGAAGGTGCCAAATGTAAGTCCGGAACAAGCTTCTCTAAAGTTTCATATTGCCCGGGAAGAAGTAACTCATTATCCCTATTTGGGAAAGTACCGTTGTTCGAATCGATGAAGAATTGAGCGTCCGCTTCCTTCATGCCAATTTTAAGAAGAATTTTGTATCTTTTATATTTTTCCGTTACATCTTCCCATTTAATCTTATAGAGATAACAACTGGCAAGATAATTACCCTTGAAAGAGTTCTTAAGCATGGTTAGGAACTGTTTAAAAACACTATATGGTACCGATTTGGATATGGACCTAAACAAACCATGATCTTCGTCTAAGTCTATAATCATTTTCAATGATAAATATTTAACTCGGAACACTAAATTTTCTACTAGGTTCACATCAATCGTTTGAAATGTCGGGTAGTATTTTGTCTGGGAGGTGACATTTGCCATTAATTCCTTTTGAGCGGATCTATTTAAAAAAGTAAGAGCATTAATCAGGCAACTAAGTGTCAAAACATCTTTGGAATCTTTCACATAGTCTATATCTTCAATAATACTTAAATCTGTAATCTCTCTCATCCTAGAGAACAGGGAAATAACGGAATCAGTGTAAAATCTGTAACCTCCCTTTTGATAAAATATGATGGCGGGAGTTGTTTGTAGTAAGTCTGACGGTATGACTGCAGTTTTGGGACAGGTAAGGATATATGAATTAAAATTCAGTAAAACCAAAAAATATGGCAAATTATCCATGAGCGGTACTGCATTCTGGAGTTTTAACACTTCATTTATAACTTCGTCGAATATATGTATCTCTGTCTTAACATCATGATGTATTGAATCCAAAGATTTACCTTCACCTAACTTCAAGAAGCACCTAAACACTATTGAAGTGTAAGTTTGTAATCTATTTGTTAAACGTCTTACGCTGAAGGTATTTTTAAATTTTGCGGATGTCTTCTTTTCTACTTTTCTCTCCTTAATGGGTTTTTCAACATAGATCTGAATTGGAGGAACACTACCAAACGGATCAGGCATTGTATTAATGCGCACATCGTCTGGAAGGTTTTTACTGATGTACATCTCCTCCAACGCACACTTTTGGAACAGTAATCTCAAATTGCTGATCAGTTCGAATCCTTCCTCTAGGAAAAAGGTTGTAATTTGTACAAGTCTCTTTTCTGATAGTGACTGGGTATTAATGTAAACTTTTGTTAGAATATAAAGAAGAACTGAGACATGACCTAAATTATTCAACACAGTTCTGGGTGATGATATGTCGGACCCCCTTCTCACATCCAAAAAGAAACTTTTGTCATTAGCTGATAAAAGGAATGGTTTTAACGTAGCTATTTGTTCACTCAACACTTTCATTAGTACCTGGAAACTATAGTCCTTAGTCCTATCATCAAAATGCTGTAAAACATCGATATAATTTAGCATGGTATCTGAATCAATATAGTCGAATGTTGGACTTTGAATGGCCATAAGAGGCAATAAATCTTGGAACGGTATGCTTTCTGGAAGTTTCTCTAGGCACGTATTATCCAAGGTCATACCGTATAATAAGCAGGAGTAAGATTCCAATACTGGAGAATACTTTTCTAGATCCCAGAATGCCAATATATCAGCTCCATCTTCCATGTCAACAACTTCTTCATTTTTAGAATGATAAAAATATTCATTCCCCACAGGTGAGTCATATATAACGGGATGGTCAAACCTAATCGTTTTCGAGAGCGAATGAGTCCTATTAATGAAAGCACATAATATATTTTCTTTTAAAGATGGATAATAACGTCCTAGTTCATCTATAGCAGTGCCTATCTCAGATGCACCATCATTCCATGACAAAATACACGCGCATTCATCTTCTGTCATTTTTTCCATAAGGATGTCTATTAGTTTATTCTTTTTAACCTGCTCTAAAACCTCAGTGTTTAAACATAATGCGGATATCAGATCCGGAAGTAAGTTGAATAGCTCAAGATTTGGACCGATGAGATTTGCAAAATTATTGACAATGCATGAAATAATCCCTGCTTCTGATAATATTGGGAAAATCGTTGGTTCCGAATTAATTACTATCTGAATAATATCCAATACAAATGTGATGAGAGTATAACCAAAAACAGGTCTGTTCTCAAGAATTTTTTTGAGAGAAACCAATATGGGGGAATCAATAAGGTTTCTAATTCTGTCACCTGCATCTGTCTTCAGTAAGCGACATACAAGTTTCAAAAGGCTTCTGATATATGCAAGTTGTCTAAAGGAAATTGAGTAATAAATGACTGAGTATTTTGGTGGATTCCCGAATTCGGGATGTTCCAAAGCAAAATCCACCTCTTCAGTTATCGAGCTGATTAATATATTGAATCCATTATTAGCAATGAATTCTGCGGTCGCGTCTGTATTCCTAATAAATGATTCTAGCAAGTGTGTTGCCGATGCCAAAGTTCTTCTGCGATTGCTCATCCTTATTGATATAATATCTAGTAAAGCTGGAATTAAACCAGCTGCTAACAGAGCTTCATGCAATATTTTTACGTCAGCAATATTGGAAATCACATAAAAAAATCTGACATTATATTCTTCATTAATATTGGAGTTTTCATCTCGCAGAAGTTTAGCCACTTCTCGTATAATTTGGAACATCAGCCCATGCGACATATTCCCACCTAAATTTCTCATAATATCGGAACACCAAACATGCTTTAAGGATATACATTCCAAAGCATGCAATGCATCTAAACGCAAACCTTCAGGAATTTGTGATTCCGTTAATGAAATAAAATCTGTTAAACTGTTAAATGCATATGGATCCACCTCGAAAAGCTTAGAGCTTACATGTGGCGGCACAAAGACTGTGTTAACAAATGCTATTGCATTAAATTTTGTTCTAATTATAATATTTCTCAATTGTAAATTCTCAGGAGAATTGTCACTAAAACATTTGGCCACAGATACCTTTAACGAAAATTCAAACCAATCTTCAGGAGGCAAAATTGCCATTCCCTTATCAAATAATTGTTGTAATGAATGTGCTTTTAAATCCTCAATTGTTAGGGAAAATTTTTTTAAAGAGGGTGTGGAGTCTGTTATAGTTGTGTCATTTCCCTTACGATGCGATGTGTTTTCTTGGTTGCTATAATAGGAATATTTAAATTTGTACCATTTTGATGGCAACTTCTTTTTATCAAAGAACAGATCAACTAACGAAAAATGCTCTCCATCATCATCCATAACAGATGAATGCAACGCTAATGCTAATTTTAATGCCTTTGTTTTTAAATTATGGTTCGCTAACATTGGATCGTCCTTGTATCTTTGGTTCAGAATGGCATATCTTTCTCCAATAATGGCCAATACTTTGATGGCACCCAATTTGACCTTATAGTTAGGACAATTCAACAGACTATCCATTACATCCAATGAAGAGTAAATATCTCTTCTTTCTGAATTAAATAAGAGTCGTTCTGTAAATTGAGTCAAAATAGTGCATACACTTTCATCATCAGTGGACATTTCCACTAATTTTACAGGATTCTTTCTGTAATCAGTTGTCTTATAGTTATATTTATCCACAATCTTTTGTAAAATCTCGTCCATTCTATTCAACACTGGAATCCAAACGAATAGGTCATCTCTTGATCTATCCCATTCTTGAATACTTTCCAGTTTAGTAAGAAAAGTAGATTGATCACAATTTGTCAGTTCATTCATTAAGGGCTTATAAGTAGCTGCATTTTTCTCTCTTTGTAACTTGTCAAATCTGTACAATTCCATCATGTTAATATTTCGTATTCACTAATCTATCTTTGAAAATGGAGTAAAATGGAATAATACGTAATTTATTCAAATCAATCAGTATACTATAGAAAATTCAGCTATGTCGAATTATGTTTGAGATAGCACACTGAACTTTCGTGATTGCTTTTACTTATATTTTGCAAGATGAGGTAACCTCAATTGAATCCATTTTTGACTACTGAATAATCTGGGAAATTTGAGGGAAAAAAACAAGATTACATAATCAAATATCCTTTTCCGGGTAATAAACTGTTTCTATTTCTCTGTGACAGTCCAGCTAAGGGTATTTACTTAAGAAATGAGATGTATCTTATTTCATAATATGAATAGTTTGGTATGTATTTTAAAAATATGCAAACAATGCAGATTATCATTACTTATAATTGTCTTCTATTACCTAGTTCGGAAGGCACGTTTCTATTTGGTGTCCCACTCCTATTTGGCGTGCCAGTGTTGCTACTATCCAAGAATACTGGCTTTAGTACTTGTTCATCAAATTCATGGAACCATTGCGAATCTGGGTTAAATAATCTACCTAATTTATCTCTCAATGGTCTTTGCTGTTGGAAATCGTTAGACGGTCTTGGTGACCCTAAATTTTCATCATTGATATTACCATTATCGATTATAGAATCTGCTTGTAAATCGAACGGCACATCTCTATTATTTGGTTTACCAGTAACTGGACTGCCCAATCTAACATTCTCAACTGATATATTTGGCGAGTTGTTATCTGAATATGCTTGCTGTAGGGGAGAACGTACCGTTGGTAAAGATATTTGCATTGGCGGAGCCTCAATATCAAATTCATCATCACTATCATTCTCAGTAACGCAACCAGTCTTAATATTTAACACTTCTAACATACTTGCAGTAGTACCTCCAAACACAATAACTGTTAATACTACAACAACTAAGACAGTTGCCAGCAAAGTGAATTTATATTCACCTTGAATACCTAATGCTAAGGCAACACCTACAGCACCACGTAAACCTGCCCAGAAGGTCATCATTTGATAGTTATATGGAATTTCATCAGGAACTGCTATTCTTTCACCGACGGTGGAACTCATGGATCTTAATGTCCTTGTTCTATATATCCAATTAACAAAACGAGAGAGCGGAAACACAGCACACCAACGGGCGGCACAAATAGAGATAGCAGTAACAATTATTAATAATGGTTTATACACCAATTCTACTTCAGTAAATAATTCTAACCCCAAATAGATGAAGATGAAATTTTCTGATAATCTGGCTAGTAATTGGAAAATGTATTTAATTGTAATTTGTGTTCTTCTTGACATATTATAATAGGCGTAATGTTTTAATGTGATTCCGCAAAACAATAATGATACGATACCGGACATATGACATCCATTGGAGAAGAAATATGATTCGTAAGCGATCAATAGGATCATACAACTTTCAATTTGAGGATATCTTCTAATATGAGTGTGCTTCAATAATAAAGCGACCAAGATACCAATGAACACACCAATGACCAGGGACACAGAGAATGTCATTAAGAAAAGACCCACACCTTCGAATAGAGAAGAGAATTTTGCTGGTTTACCGTGGAATTTCTGACAGGTTTCAAACATAACAATAGAAATGGCATCATTTAGCAGAGATTCACCAAAAATTATAGTGTACAACTTAGGATCCACTTGATATGCATTGAATATAGATAAAATAGTCACTGGATCAGTTGCGGATAAAGTTGCACCTACGGATAATGCATCCACGAAGGATATATTAACACTTTCCAAACCAATTGCAGTCCATATATAAAGGATTATCCCTAACACGCACGCCGATATAAAGGTCCCAGGGATTGCGAACGTTAATATAGAGACTATATTGCTGAAAAAATTCTCCTGATTCAATTCATAACCAGAATTTAAAATGATAGGAGGTAATAAGACATTAAAGAAATATGATGAATTGAAAGTTACAGTATCCTGAATATAATTGCCTGGTGTCATTCTAATTATAAGACCAACAACCATACCATAGAAGATAGATAATACAGTTTCATGGACTGCTCTTATCCGCCTTTGCGTTAAGTAATAACTGGACCACAATGCGGAAATCAATAAGAACAACATGATGAATAATGCCCATGACGAAAACATTTCCTCTACAACGGGACTCACCTCATCAGTGGGTTCAGATGATATTGGATCACTTATTTCGGGCGTATCTGGAACAGGGAGCAATTCATCATCGTCATCACCGGCATTTGTTATTGTCCTAGCATATGATAATGCCAGTTTTAGAGATAAACTTAGCAAAAAGTGTGCACTCATTGCTCTAATAGTAAAGTATTTCCAGTTCCTTTGATGGATGTGAGTTTTGATTGCTTTCTCTTTTTCCAAGCTGTCGCACCTTTTCTGTCAAAGTTACCTGGTTATTTCAATTCGTATTTTTTGAAACTGTGCAAGAACAGCGCGCTTAGCTGTTTTATTGTCTTAAAACGTCACGATATTATCAAGTTCAAAGCATTTTATTATTTAGCTCGAGCTCCAAACGTGAAGGCTGCAAGACAATCCCAGAGCTATTTCTAACAATCTATTTAGTACATAAATTTTTCTTGAAACCTCTTTCTTTTAATTTAGGGGAGTGGACACTTATTTTGAAATTAATATTTCACTAATGTATTAAAAGAAAGGAGCATAACCGAGATGATATATATTAAGCTACTCCAATGGATATTGAATGCTTTATATCAAGATTAATTAGGAAAATATTGACACAAAGAGAGAGACAAGTGATAGCAAACGTTTATTGCTAACCGCGTTGAACAAGATCTGTGCAAAGTGTTGCTTGCAAAAACGGATTTGTCACCTGTCGTATATCTAGTACAACCAAAGTCAAAGATCCAGCTGTTTGAGATGCAATGACTGCTCACTTTATTCAACATTACAATGGCAAGTCTAACTCTGTTCCCAAAAGAGAGAAGTAGAAACCAAGCCTGGTGGGGTTTCACTGGAGTCCCCCCACGACGAGAAAATGAAAAATTTCAAATCATCGATTTGAAAAAAATGCAGAGATATAAACAGCACATAACTTTCAATAATCCTCGAACGAAAAATTCACAAACGATCACTCATCACTCTTATCAAACATGCCAAGCGTCATTGTTATATCTGGTCCAAGTGGTACAGGTAAATCTACCTTACTAAAGAAGCTGTTCGCTGAATACCCAGATACTTTTGGATTCAGTGTCTCTTCTACCACCAGATCACCAAGAGAAGGTGAAGTTCATGGTAAAGATTACAATTTTGCCACTGTTGATGAGTTTAAAAAGATGATTGACGATGATGCCTTTATTGAATGGGCTCAATTTTCTGGTAACTACTATGGTACTACTGTGGCTTCTGTTCAAAAAGTTATCTCTTCTGGTAAGACATGTATCTTAGATATCGATATGCAAGGTGTTAAGTCTGTTAAGGGTAAACCTGAGTTGAATGCTAGATACTTATTTATTGCTCCACCTTCCGTGGATGACTTGAGGAAGAGACTAGAAGGTAGAGGTACTGAATCCGAAGAATCTTTAAATAAGAGACTAGCTGCCGCCACTGCCGAATTGGAATACGCTGAATCTGGTGCTCATGACCAAATTATTGTTAATGATCAATTAGAAAAGGCCTACAAGGAATTGAAAGATTTCATTTTCTAAAACTAATGTAGTTGGGACTTGTATAACGTAATATAGAGTAATTCTTAAGGAAAACAAAAAAAAAAAGCTGAACTTCAGTTGTCACTTTTGTTTGATCTGTATATATCCATTAATGCGACAGTTCTTTGCAAAATGATTAAAGATTCTAGATCTTGGGAGGTTTCTTTGACATGTCACACATTATTTAGAAATTGCTCGATTGTTAGAAGGCAGAGCATGACCTGAAAGGCTAAACAACCTTTACTTCCAGGAAAAAAAAAAACTCAACCAATGTCTCATCGATCTATGAACAAAAAGGTATACGATGGTAGTCTGTCATATCTATACAATCTAGAATGTCATCACGTAACATGCAGGTGCAAATCCACATGCCAACCTGAACGCTTATCTGAACAACAGTCCACCTGCCGATCTAGATCTACACTGTGAGAGTTCTCACTCGATTAACCATCAGCGCTTTATTGCTCTTCTGCATTGTCCATGACAGATTTACAAATCTCTGAAATGGCCCGCCAGCTTTTACGTAAGTTTCTCAACTCCGTTTGCTTTTTTCTCCTCTTCGTTTGCCTCGCGACTCACTTCCCCAAAAATCACCAATGCGATCTCTCGAGAAATATATAAAGGGGAGACACAATTGATAATTACTCATCTTGTTTCATTCCATTTCATTTCAAACATTTGTATTAGCTACAATAAAATAAAATTAAAAAACACGTACGTACATACACAACAACACATTTATTACGAAACAAAAAAAAATGGTCGCTCAAGTTCAAAAATCTGCTCCAAAATTTGTCAAGACAGCCGTCGTCGATGGTATCTTCGAGGAAGTTTCCTTAGATCAATACAAGGGGAAATACGTTGTCCTAGCATTTGTACCACTTGCATTCAGTTTTGTCTGCCCTACTGAAATCGTTGCATTCTCAGAAGCTGCCAAGAGATTCGAAGAAAACGGTGCACAAGTATTATTCGCTTCCACTGATTCAGAATACTCTTTGCTAGCATGGACTAATATCCCTAGAAAGGAAGGTGGTTTGGGACCCGTAGATATTCCATTATTGGCTGATACAAACCATTCTTTGTCTAGAGACTATGGTGTCCTAATCGAAGAGGAAGGGGTAGCATTGAGAGGGCTATTCATCATCGATCCAAAGGGTATTATTAGACATATTACTATTAACGATTTATCTGTTGGTAGAAATGTGGAGGAAGCTTTGAGACTGGTGGAAGGCTTCAAGTGGACTGATGAAAATGGTACTGTCTTACCATGTAACTGGACTCCAGGTTCTGCCACAATTAAGCCAGAACTTAAAGCCTCGAAGGAGTATTTCGAAGAAGCCAACAAATAGAGATTAAGAAGTTGAGTTCTGTTGCTTCTAAATACACTTACATAAAATCCAAAATACCAAGAAATATTATTAATAAATAGTTTAATTTTATTGATCACACTCAATTGTACCATCCTTAAATAGTTATCTGAAATTTCTCTCCTTTAATAGCATTAAGAATGATTGCTCCCTTTACAGTCATACACCAAAACCACAAAATCATTCTACCAATGGAGCAAACCACTCTTGGAGTCCAAAACTACTGTTACTCGGATTTTTTTTATATCCTTGACTAAACTGAAATAAAAACCGCTTAAGTCTTACCTCTCACCGAGATTTAACAATAAATCGGTTAGTTAGTTAATGAAGGGTTCAAATATAAACATTTTATTACAGTGCACAATTAAAATAAGTTAATCCTCAATGTAACCACTTGAAATAAATGCCCTTTCCTTGAAAATCTTCCACAGACGTTTGCAGTGTGACAAATTGGATGCCAGTTTCAGATAATCTTTAACCAACAATGATTGCATACCATATGATTCATCATCAGAAACATATTCAACCTGGAACGAAAAAGATTTATTTGCCGCTTCTTCCTCCGGTGTCCCCTCCTCTATCAAGTTATAGTATCTTTCATTAATCTTGCTCAAATTTGCAAAATATTGTACAAATTTTGTAGGTGTAAATAGCTGGGGAATATATGCAGGGCCCAGCGCATTATTCTTAGGCATTTTCCTTGGAATTGTTTTGTCTAAATGTTTCTTTTTTTTCTTCTTCATAATTACTAAATCATCCTTATAATCCATATTCAGTTCTTCGGCGATCTCATGATCAAGGGAAGTGAAAAATTGGTCCCATGATATAAATTCTTGTTTTTCTAAAGTACTAGATTCTAAACCAGTAATATTATATTCCCAAATACGGAAAGATGGATTAAAAGTCGGCACAATAGAACCCGCTACATTGACAACGGAATACCTTTCTTGGATATCATCTATAGACCTTTTTTGCAACTTATTGTAGACCTTTCGATATATTGCGTCACGAACAGAATTCATATATGACTCTTTGTTCACTGGTGATGCACCCATTAAATGAGCTTCTCTCGCTGAATCAGCATGTTGTAAAAATAATTCATCTTTTTGATCCTCATTGATTAATACCCTTTCAGTCTGTTTCAGCTTTCTTTTTGCTCTTTTACCATCTACTGGTATAAAATGATCCATATTCATATGTCCATATAGACCACCAATTATAATATCTCTATATTCATATGTCCAGGCCGTAAATTTATTATAGCAACTATTCTCAAAATTCTTTTCGATTGGGGGAACATGGCCTGAAAGCCACACTTTCATTCCCCTAGACCTCAATTCCTCTAATGTATTCCCCAACCAAATTAACATGCCATAACCTGGCTGCTTTCTCGAATTGCAATTATCTACTAACGGGTTAGCCTCAAAGAAATATAACGTGTTGATTGATATCACGGCTAATTGCCCTGGGATCACTTCCAACATATATGACGCATGAATATTGAAGAACCTTCTTTGTTCCTGTGGTATAAAATTATTCCAAATCTCATATACTTTCCTCGTTTGTAGAGTTGGGCCCAATGAAAACATATTATGAGGAAATACATCATTATTCCCCAAACTTGGTATCACATTGACGTCAAAATCTCTAGGATCATCACTATCTTTAGAACTAAAAACCCTTTCCATTTTGCCAGCTATTATTTCATTCATGCCGAATATTTCAAATTCGGTTCTGGGATTCCGTCTATCATTATCATGTCTTATATTATCACCTGTCCAAATGACAAAATCTATCTTGTCTTTTAAATTTTCACCAATCCAACTTAAGGTATGTTCAATTAAGGGCATTGGAGAGTCACAGCCGGCCATCGCCCTCCCAAACTTTAATGCTCTATCTTTCTGGCTCTTAGGTGACCCATAATGACAAACACGATCAATGGAACTATCTTCCATATAAAGGGAATCTGGATGCATGTCAGTAATGTGTAGAAACCGACCATATATAAACCTCTTCTTACCTGTTTTAGGATCATAGATCTCTACAGGTTCCTTTGATGATAACCTCAGGTTTGTAATTGAGGATCCATTCGATAGATTATTAAAAATTTTTTCTTTTTCAGGTTTCCAAAACGTATCCAAGCTCATTGTATATCTTTTTGAAAGATAACAGAGACATATCAGTATAAGGGTGGCTAGAATATATACTACTTTAAATTTTCTACTGTTAATATGGAAATTCACATTTCTTTTCCCCATGTCGGTAGTTCGCTTACTTGTTGAGCTCTATGATTCATTATAGCAGTTGCGAATTTGCCATCCTACGTATTCTAATGTTCAAATTCGTAATTTGAATAAATGTCGGTGAATAATATTGAAGATTGTCGCGATGTTTCCTTAAGTGGCTTCTAAAACTTGCTATGAAAAACGATACAGAAGAAACAAAACTATGTTGAAATTATTTAATAAGCTGTAGAAGATTAATCAAAGTAGAAAAAAGTGCTTTTTGGAATTTAATATTTTATTTTGTACATTTTATTAAATGAGGAAAATTATAGAGTTAAAGTTAAGATAAAAGGTGATAAATACATACTAATTGTCAGTAACAAACCATCAATTAATTTATCTTCTTCTACCAGTAGTCTTGGTATGTTGACCTCTAACACGTAAACCCCAGAAATGTCTGATACCTCTGTGGGCTCTGATCTTCTTTAATCTTTCCAAATCATCTCTCAACTTAGATTCGACGTTGTTAGCCAAAGTGTGGTAGTCCTTACCATCGGTGATATCTTTTTGACGGTTCAAGAACCAAGCTGGGATCTTGTAATGGGTTGGGTTTTGCATGATTTGAACAACTCTTTCTAATTCTTCTTGAGTCAATTCACCAGCTCTCTTGTGCAAATCAATATCAGCCTTCTTACAGACCAAATTGGCGTAACGACGACCAACACCCTTAATGGTGGTCAAGGCGTAAACGATCTTGATATTACCATCGACGTTAGTGTTCAACAAACTGTAGGAATATAATTGTTTATTAAATGTTAGTAACAAAAAGCTTTACCCAAAATTTCCTCAAACGTAAATTGAATTGAATTATGATTGTGTCTGTCTGTTTCCTCGTTTCTAAAATATATCGTTTCTCAGTTAGTACTTCCTCCTGCTCATGCTAATAGTATTGGTCAGGGTATTAATTTGGAATCCATTGCTTTCATCAGAGATAGTTTCCTTTTCTGATTATATCTAATATTCTAACAGCATTGCTAATCTTATTGCAAACTACTTCATTTTCTTTATCAATCATTCAATTCAATTAAGTTCACTGCTTGCATTTCACATGGACACATACCGTAAAATATGTTGGAAAGAACCTTGTTCAGCTACAACTAAAGACATCTTTTACCCGTGTTTTCGATAGTTTATTTCAAATAATTTTGAGAAATCTATATTACCCAAAATCTTGTATACTTCAATATTTAGTTGAAATTCTATACTATTCGCCTTACCTGACCTCTGGAAAGCAGACCTGCAACTCCACCGACTACTACAGTCAAACCCACCTACACCACTGACGCTACGGGATTCCGTGTATTCCTCTTGGAATGAAAAGACTCTGGTTGGAAGTGTATCAGATTGACGATGCTGGGCCAAGAATATTTCTCCAGTGGAGCCTTCTAGACGGACAGTTCTCATTTCGCGTTCAGTCAAAAAAAATTCACTTTTTAGAAAATTTTTGATAAATCTATATTAAAAATGTTTGGGTCTATTAATGTTTGGGTGTTCAAAGACAGTCATTTTGAAAATTCGAGAAGAATGAAAATTTTATAAAATTCAACTCATCTCATCTCATTTGTGAAATTATATTATTTTACACATAAATACTACTCCCGTTAAGAAAACCCATCTCAACACAGTCGAATCAAGGGAATTAATCCAAAATGTCATCAAAGACTAGATACTACTTGGAACAATGTATTCCAGAAATGGATGACTTGGTCGATAAGGGCCTTTTTACCAAAAATGAAGTTTCATTGATAATGAGAAAGAGAACAGATTTCGAACATCGTCTGAACTCTAGAGGTTCTAGCATAAATGACTACATGAAATATATTGTATATGAAACTAATGTTGATAAATTACGTCAAAAGCGTGTAAGAAGAATCTTGCAAAGCCCAAGATCTAACTCATTATCAGATTGGTCCATTCAACAGAGAATTTCTTTTATTTATCAAAGAGGTACTAATAAATTCCCACACGATTTGAAATTTTGGGCAATGTACTTAAACTTTTTAAAGACTAGAGGTGCAAAGACTTCCTATAAGAAAATTCATGATGTGTATAATCAATTATTGAAATTACATCCAAGTAATGTCGATATCTGGATCAGTTGTGCAAAATATGAATATGAAGTACATGCCAATTTTAAAAGTTGTAGAACCGTTTTTCAAAATGGGCTAAGGTTTAATCCAGACGTCGCTAAATTATGGTATGAATATATTAAATTTGAATTGAATTTTGTCACTAAATTGATTAATAGAAGAAAGGTCATGGGCTTAATAACCGAAAGAGAACAAGAATTGGATATGTTAAATGAACAAAATGACGCGGCCCATGACGATGAAGAAAGAGTTATCTCTTTACAAGCTCCATCGACAGGTGATAATATGAAAGATAAGTTAAACGACTTACCAGAAGCAGACATGAATATGTTGGGAACTACAGAAACCAATCCTGCATTACGTGGTGATATTGCATTGACAATCTTTGATATGGCTATGAAAACATTGAGTAAATATTACATCAATAAACATAAAGGCTATTATGCTGTTTCTGATGAAGCAAATAATAAGGAACTACAGAAAGAAACTCTATTATATTTATTTGAAAAATCAGCGGAATATATAAAATTGTTTGATGCATTCACTGATTTACAAAGAGAACATTTGATTAATCATATCCTGAACTTCTGGAAGAACGAAATATCACAACCGTTAAGGGAACAACTGGCTGATATTTATCTTTCTACAATAACTATGGACATTACATTAAATGTCAGATATATGACTTTGGAAACTTTAAATATCAATCAGTTGCAGTTATCTGTGAAAAAGTACTTTGCTTATAAAGAAAAGTTCAATAAAAAGTTGATACCGGGACTACAATCTCGTTATAAAGAGTATTTGCAAGAAACTTTCTTAGATGAAATGGACCAAAGTGACCCAAGATATAACATCCTAACCATGATTGTTAAAAAGCTTTAAATATCTGACGACGTACACACACACACACATATATATATATTAATGAAGATAAATCGTCTATTCCATTTACGTGTTATTTTTCTATTGCTGTATATTTATTTGTATACTTATATGCAGATCAAGATGATTTCATATCCATCTTTGTGACACAAAAAAATCATAGATTTTATTGGCCTTAATAGGATCAATATTCAACAACTTGATACATCCCTGTCTATCAATATTCCCAATTCTTCGTATCAGTTCTTTAAACATCAGTTCTTTAATGGCAAGGTAAGGCTTAGGAAGAATTTTTAATTGGACGCATAATTGTTGCTCTTCAGCAGATAAAAGACCATAGTCTGCGCCGTGCTGTATATCACTTATTGTCATGTTCTTCTTCCTCCCCGTACCTTCGTTATAGTTTTGTGAATAATCAGTATTTGATCTATGGGCCGATGTCGATCTATATCGGACGCCAACGGTTCCATTATTTAATGTTGGATTAGAATGTATTGAGGATGCACCAAATTTCTCCAATGTCGTTATTCTTGTCTGTTTGTCACGTTCATATTTAAGACCAGCTTCTAATGTTGTGATACCATTACCTCTCCACGTTTGAAGTTGATGTATCCTTGATCTACACCGTAGTTCCTCTAGCATATCCTTGGAAAATTCCTCAAAATCATGAGCTGTCAATATATGTGCAAATGGTTTCAATTTGTTATACAGTTCCTTACCTTCCTTACTTCTTTTCTTGTCTATACTTTGTAATCTTCTATATTCCAAAAGATTATTCTCAAACAATAATCTCTTCTTTTCAGCCCTTGTGGTCAACCTAGAATTATATATGTCTAGGATTGCAAATTTCAATTCAATATCAAGTGGCTGATCATCAGGTTCAAAGATCATGTCTTTCACTGGACCCTCGGCCTCATTTTCAAATTCTGTCTCAAACTCCAATCTACCGGGCATAAATCCCTGGACTTCATGACAGCTTGGTACGGAAGCCATTGGTTTTCTTGGAGATTCCAAAGGTTTATCTCTATATGCTTCAATTCTTTTCTTTCTCTGTTCCAAGAACTCTTCCTGCGGTACCTTAATATCCTTTGTTATATCAGGAATCGGATAATATTCACTATCAATATAATATTTCAAATAATGAGCCTTAACTTCTTCTTTATCTCTACTTCCTAAATGATCTGCAATATCCTGCCAATTCCCCAACCCAAAAGTTTGAGCTCCCTTAATTAATGCTAATTCTTCATCTGCTCCCCAATCTTCGCATAAAATAGGGTACGAGTTCGTTTCAATTATCTTATAATCATGGAATGGTCTATGATTACCGTTGTATGCACCTTGAGCAAAACATGGCACACATAAATCATATTCTGGACACACAGCACATGATATCCGTACCCTATTGGTACAATCTGTGGAGCACATGTCACAGTGGAACTTATTAGACATAATGAAACGAGGAAGCGTCTATATTACCTATTTGAAAGTTAAATCCGTGAATCGTATGAACTAATAACGCTTTTGTTGTGGGAAATCTGGCCTCCCCTGATTTGTACTAGTTGTTATTTTTTTTTTTTTGTTTGTATCTTCATATTTTTGGCGAATCCATTGAAAAGTTTTGTGATGTATTTTTCATTTGCCATATTCGTGCAATAACTTTGGTTTCCAAAATATCTCGAGAAAACTTTGACTAGGTACTTTTGTACATCTGTACATCCTGCATTCATGCATTTGACCTTTTTTTTTTTATTTGGAGAATTTATGGAAAAACTTCAAAAACTTGGATAGGCCGGTACCCTGTGTAGGGACTGTGTAGGTAGGCAGATGTTCCAGGATGACAGTTGTTCAATGTTGGGCCGAGCCTTCGCCATCTCCAGTCCACTCGTAGACTAAGTACTCCCGCTAGCATGATTGTGTGCATGCATGATTTGGAAATATTGGTGGGTGCAATGGATAAGTGAAGCTATGTAATAAAATTATATAGAAAATCCATTTTAATAGTCATCAAAGACAAGTAATTCAAAAATGGTACGTTTTAGTGTAATAGACAGTCGAATGAAATGATCAGATTTTTAAAGTACTGCGGATATACGCAAATTGGTCAAAATATAATAAGATTTTTAATATAAAATAAAGAAAAAACATTTGAGGGGCAATTATTCACCCATTTTAAGACTAAGGAAGAGACAATATATTACAAGAAGATTCTAAGGACCAAGTAAAGACCAGAATCCCAGAGCACTTAATTAACTATCCAGAAGGTGCAACATTTTCTGACCTGATCTAATATTATTCGATTATGACATAGAATACTACAAGAGAATAGCTTTACTAACAATAAAATGTCAACTGATTTTAATGAATATTTATAAATAGGGTAGAGTTAGAACTAAGACCGTTAAGCGTGCTTCAAAAGCTTTGATTGAACGTTACTATCCAAAGTTGACCTTGGATTTCCAAACCAACAAGAGATTGTGTGATGAAATTGCTACCATCCAATCCAAGAGATTGAGAAACAAGATTGCTGGTTACACCACCCATTTGATGAAGAGAATTCAAAAGGGTCCAGTTAGAGGTATCTCTTTCAAGTTGCAAGAAGAAGAAAGAGAAAGAAAGGATCAATACGTTCCAGAAGTCTCTGCTTTGGACTTGTCTCACACCAAGGATGTCTTGAACGTTGACAACCAAACTGCTGACTTAGTTAAGTCTTTGGGTTTGAAATTGCCATTATCTGTTATCAACGTCTCTGCTCAAAGAGACAGACGTTTCAGAAAGAGAAACTAAGAGAATTAATCTTATTGAATATTCTTTTCCATAATATAGTTTTATCTTTTCTTACTTCCTTCTGTGTACAGTTAAATAACATTACATAACAATCAAGATCACACAAAATAAATCAAAATTAAAAAAATATCATTCAATTATTAATTATATATTTTTATCCTAGCGATAAACGGAATTCCTATCATTTACTTGTCTTATATGATATTGAGAATTTCTTTACCCAAATCCTTGATCTTCATGAGTTTATCATCCAAGACTTTTCCTTGACAATTTAAGGCTTCTGCACGTTCATTAATAATAGTTGTAATTGCCTCGAATTTGTTACTTAATTCTATTCTCTCCTTAATTAACTCATTTATTAGATTTCCGTATGTGTCATGCAACTGTTGTCCACATTCAATCCATTCGTTCAAAGACCAGTTGCATATGTTAACTCCAAACTCTATTTCATCAGCCTTCTCTACACCGGGAAGTAACGACAATAATTCTTTTTTGTTCACTGAGTCACTAGCTTGCGGTTCATACATTAAGTTTTTTATAGGTGAGTAAATACCAGGGTTGTCTACTATATCTGGAAGACTGTCTAAATTGGGAGGTTCTCTGTTTGATTCCAAAACGTTGACATCCTCAACGTGAAATGAATGGACTTTCTTTTGCCTTGATTTTACTCTATCATTAACATGTTCAGTAGGATCCTCTTTATTCCCTTTCTTGGTGGATTCCTCAAAAGAATCCTGAGATCCAGATGCTCTATTATTACCACCAGGTTCTCTCTTAACACTAATTTCACTTTTTTGTTTGCCAACATTGTTTGGGTTCAATAAATAAGTTGATAATTTATCCTTATTTAAGCCTTTTTGCTTCTTTGCACCTTTATGCACTTTGCTACATTCCACACTACTTTGAGCTGGGCGGCTATTTACTTCTGTTATAGTGGTACATTCACTGTTACTTCTGTGTTCAGGATATGAGTTTTCATTTGCATCTTGGTATACATCTTCACCAATAGGTTCTGTCTTAATCTGTGTCATTTTAGTGTGGTTATTATAACAAATTTGCCTTGAGAGTGTATCATTGAACAACATATACATGCCAATCTCTATAATTATATATTTGATTGAGAAGAAGAATCACATGATAATTAATCTCTTGTAAAATTAAATTATAAATATCTAAATTTGACTAATAGAGCCTTGTTGGCGCAATCGGTAGCGCGTATGACTCTTAATCATAAGGTTAGGGGTTCGAGCCCCCTACAGGGCTTTCTTTTTTAAACTTTATTAGAAATGAAGCCGAATATATATGTAATATATTAACTACGACAGTAAGTGTTCTTTAAAAGTGGATTATCGACTGTTCTTTTTTTCCCTAAAGTAAGATTACGCAAAACGAGTTTAGATAACTTCTAAAATTTCTCTTTATATGTTTTACAAAATGACCATATCCAATAGTTCCCAAATTTATAATCCCTATTATTAATTTGCACTTGAATACTAGTGTTACCTTAAAATGAATATTTCGTCACAACCATTCACACAGTCCATTCTAACACGTATATATGCACTGTCAGTCTGATCTAAGATTTTCCAGTATAGTAGAGTCACTTGTACAGCTTACTCTAACATATATTAGTTGCCAATATTTACTGACACGATATTCAGTCTTGCTCCTAGGACTCCATTACATTAAACCCGTTACTTCTACGTTACCTTCTAACCAATTCCTGTGGTTAACTCTTATCTCTTTCGATGACTCAAACCAATGCCGGTTCACTGTTTTATGATGACGAACATCAGTAATGGAGCACCTAATACCCAACCATCCTAATCCTTTCCAGATTACCACTACCTGGATATTCAAAATATATCACGATATAGAAGAACAATGCATTGCCTTATCATAACAAATAAAATAATTTCATGTTATAATGTATATGACATTATATAATGATGCCATCAAATATATTTGTTTCCTGGATAGAAAAAAAATAAACTCCAAAGTCCTCAAAGATCATTTTTTTCAACGAATTCTTCATATTTGGAGCATACTTCCCCATTCTCTCCACAATCTTACCAAACATGGTTTTATCTATTTTGGTGAATTGTATTCCATTCACATACCATTCTTTAGAATTTTCTTGTTTTTGTTCCTCATAATTATTTATGTCACCGTCAGTGTCTTTGGATGCCATCATCGAAATTACTTCTTCGCCATATTTCTCTACTAAACCATCAAAATAACTGTTGATTTCTTCTTCAGAAATAATTGCTGATGAAGATATAGACTCTCTTTCCTCTAAGATTATCGACTGTGCTATTTCTTCCAGGGTTGACACCATAACACAGTTTTTCATTTTGAAAACTGAGGCAAATATAATGAAAATGAATGGTAGTAACATCTCTTATCCTGTATGCATTTATGCAATGGATTGCTTGTATCTGATGTAAAAGTTGAGCAGCTCAGAATCAAAAATGTCAGTTGATATTTACTAATTTTCTAGACAATCATATTATCACATATTTTAGGGATGTCCGTCATGCAAGCTCTGAGAACAATAATGACCTCAAAAACAGTAGCAGCCCAATTCTGTATATATGAATGACAATCTATAGTGAGGATTTTCAAGAAGGTACTATTAAATTTCTATTTTGTTTATTTTAGCTGATATTGTTTACTTATAGTACAACATATATTATTGATTGCAAATTATTCCAATTTTGAGTATTTTCTACTAGCTTCAGCACCAAAATGGTGTTCAACCATGTGGGATACGGCAACATCACCGTACAAATTTACAAATCTTCTTCTTACAACAATATTATTATGAGAATCTGGCTTTATCTCCACCAAAACTTTTCTCCAGTCCATAGTCATTTGCCATTGTCTTGCAATTCGTTCCTGAATTACGTTGACACTTTCATTGGGATATATTATTTTCTTCATAACAGGTCTATTTTCATAATGTGGCTTAGGAAGTTCTTTAGGTGTATAAATTTTATCATGTACGATTGCATCGCGTCTAATTTCTGGATTTTTCAAGTACTCTTGGCTTGGTAATGGAGCTGTGAGAACAGAAAGTGCAGCCAACATTGTTGAAGCTTCTGGAGGAGGAGTGAATTTTTCGTCTTCCTTTAGCGAAGTTATAGACCCATCTTCAGAAGAGTCATCTGCAGGAACTTCGGTTACTTGACCTCTCTTGAACTTGTTTGCTTTTCTATTGTGAATTAATGCTTGAGGTAAAACCCATCTTAATGCAGCCTTCTTATCTAATCCACTACTCGGTATCTCCCCTGTGGGTGTACCACGTCCACTCGTTGGCTCTGGAGAACCACTTTCAGACAATGACACGGATGAGTCATCCGGATTATTTGACTCGGAGTCGTCATTGATATCTTTTTTCTTCTGAATTTTCTTTACCTTTGCCAAACTATTCCAATCTAAATACAAAAGAGCAGCCGTTCTTAAGGGCACAATACCATCATGTATCACATTTGCATACAAGGTTCGGTGCACGAATCTTTCAAAAACAGCCAACGCAGGCGACTGAGGTATTATTTCCATGATGAGTTTGGATTTAAGGATGTCTCCATTTTCTGTAAGCCCATCTTTGGATGTCAATGGTGTGTATTTAAGATTTAAATCTCTACCAGTTAAACCTAAAGCGCCGGCATCTAATGGTAACGATACGTATAAGGGAAAGTCACCAATTACGCCAATAAATGGACTTGCCAGAGTAATAAAATTAATCGGTTTAATTCCTGTTTCGGGATCAAATATATCAGGCCTCTTTACGGATAGATAATGAATTGCCATACCTTGTGTTGGTCCACCCAGAGAATGACCTATAAATGAAATTTTATCCACTTTATATTTTTTATTTAATTCATCAAGTGTTTCAATAATATAACTTGCAACTCTTTTACCCAAGTAATGAATACCATGTGCAGACTTACCCATATTATCCATGCATCCTCTAACAACGATGTTGGGATTGATATCTTCGTCAAGTGGGTTTGCTATTTCTTCAATTTTATCTTTCATATATAGCATATCACAGCCAATGTTAGAAAAGATTCCATGAGTCATTATTACTAAATGAACCGGCTTATTTGGATATTTTGGTGGCAGGGACCATAATGACCTAGTGTCAAGCAGTTTGAAGTGGAACCCGTCCATCTCGGCTGCTTTTTTATTCTTTGATCCATTCTTGGTTTGTTTCTTATCTGTAGCAATTCTGAAACTGTATTTCAGTTTTGGCATGGTAATCACCGCCAGTTGTGAAAGGATATCTACGGTCCAAGAATAAGTGTCTGTGTTTCCCACACGTGAGTTCTCATTCAGAAATATTTTCGTCTTAAATCTCCCATCAGGTTTTAAATGTTCGCAAAAAGATATCAATTCATCACCTTCGAATTTCTTATTTTCATGGTAGTTGTGAGGTCTCACATCAACGTAGAATGTGTAAGGTCCCGTCAGATATACGGGTCGAAGTAATGGACTTTCTTCATTTTTGATCCTCAGAAATAGAAACTTACCATTGATACCTTGTTCTCCAAGTTTCTTATTATCGACTGAAATGATATACCTCGATACATCGCCAATACCTAATTTTTGGGATTCATTTAATAAGAGAATGCCCTTTGTGTCAGTATGGCTTGAGCCATTAGGAGAAGTGAACGTCATTTATCTTAGAGTCCTAATTTTTCGTATTATAGTCTTCGTTGTTAAAGGTATCTAGATATATGATACCTTATTTGAATAGGAGTCTCTAGTAAAAACCAGACAGGATTTCTCACTTCATGATCTGATTATATTGTGGATCATCGATCTGTCGAGGGACACCAAATTTTCAATTGTCATAGATAACGCGGAAAAAATAAAGGACAGGTGAAATTTATGTGAAGATTTCAGAAAGACAAGTTTGGAGCAATGTCACCTAGACAATAAGATCAGGTATCTAAGATTGTGATTGTACCACGTCCGTCCAAGCGTTATAAACGTGGATACAAAATTACTTCAAATATTGTAAAAATATGAGTAACAACCGTACGAATTCATCTATGTTTAGATTGGAGGAGCTGTTTTCCAGTTTCTATAGAATTGAAAAGGTTAAGAAGATTAATTACAATCAGTACATTCCAAAAATTCAAGATGATCAGTGGCCAATACAGATGGAATTATTATTGAGAAAAAAAAATCCTTTAACCTTAGTTGCATTATTATCAAGAAGTTTGTGGTGTTTTAGCATAAACGATAACCCGTTACCTACTTTACCGATCATTAACGGTACGGATAGCTCTGATCAGAAAATGCTACCCGATAAGACAGGTGATTTTAACTACGAATATTCAAAACCAAACTTACCACCTCATTATGCATTATTTTTGAAAGCCCTCCGAAGAATGATTTATATTAATTTGGCTCTGAATTCAAATAATAAATTAATACAATTTGGTAATGCATGTATAAAGTTGAACCAAATGTTTCCAACCCCATTATTACAACTTGAGCCACATCTATTTTCGAATGGTGACCTTGCAGTTACGATATGTAAGAAGGATATTGGATTGATCTCCATTAGCGAACATAATATCGAGGAGCAATTCTTAAAAACACATGCACTTTACCTAGCACCATCAGGTATACGAGCTTATCTAGTTTTCAATAACAAGGCATCCAGCTTAAGTCCAGCACCAAAGAACGCGGATATTTTACTAATGACCCTAGCAGCGTCTCATGGAATTAATTTCTCAAACAAACAGGATTTGAAATGGGTAACAATGATACCCCATTTAGGTCATCTCAATGGTTATACACCAACAATTGCCTCATATATGGATACCACTACAGATTCAAGGAAGATCGTCTGGCCATTAGATCTCATATTTGCGCAACCGGCATTGTCAACTGTTATGTCTCCACATAATACCGTAACTTCACTATGTACCAGTTTCCAGAATACTCTGGATATTATCGACGATTTTATTCAATTGAAGCAGACCTCTTCTTATAGAACTCCAGGAAGTTTGGGTGTGGCAGGAACAAACCCATTAAGTTCAGGTGGCGGGTACACTGATCAACTGCAACACCATTATAAGAATAATTCTATTGGATCACACATTAACGATACGGTATCACCATCATTAGATAGAATTGTAGCTTCATCAACGGGCGACCTGAGCGGCAACGAATTGATGTACACTTCATCGATGAATAGACCAAATATAAATGAGTTGTTCAACAATACGACTGATAGTGCTACGCAAAAGGAGACACTAAGTAATGAATTGGGCATCTCACCCCCCAAAGATGATTTAGAACAAGTCAAGAAGTCTTTACTTGAAAAGAGTATAGATAGCGTGTACATAACAGAAGATCAAATGCAAGATGAGAACGTTAATAGGAAACATACAACTTCGGAAAGTGATTCATTAGCTGTTGATAAAGAATTATTTGGAGATGATGATGACGATGATGATTTGTTCGGAGAAAGTAATGAAAATTCACTCGTTGAAGAAAATAAAGTAAGCGATCATAAAAGGAATGATCCTGATGAAATTACAGAAGATATGTTTGGTATGTCAGACGATGAAGACGGAACTAATAAGGATAGTTATACAATTAACACAAATACCAACATTGCTACGTTTTTCGATACTGCCAACTCCTTAAGTACGCCGATTAAAAAATCAAATTTAAAAAGAAAATATCTCGATATACCAATTGAAGAAATTACTTTACCAAATGATCCATTATATACAGATCCAGGTGCTCCACTACCAATTGAAACACCGAGAGATAGACGCAAGAGTGTATTTGCGCCTTTAAATTTTAACCCAATCATTGAAAATAACGTGGATAACAAATATAGAAACGGTGGTAAATTCTCCTTCAGTCCACTTCAAAAGGATGAGGCGCTAAAGTTTGATATTTCGAGTGGAGCTATATCTAGTTCAGAAGAGGAAGAGAGTGATTCAGAAGATGATGAACTCGAGTATTTAAATGCAAGGGAAAATTTGAGATCTATGGATGGAGAGAATCATGATCAACCACAATTTATTGGATATCCTTCAATTCCTGGTGCCAGCGAGTCTATACCAATAGGGTACAACGGTGTGAATGATTTTATCACTGGTACTGAAATGAATAAAGATGGTTCGAATTCTATTTGGAAGATGCCTCAGAGTGAATTGCCCGTCGTAGATTCTCCGTTAAAGGCAGTTGAATCTTCCATACAGCCAATGGATACGAGATTAAAAATAACCATCCCCGAGAGTAATTTAGTTTTACAATCTAAATTTAAACCAACTGGAGCGGAACAATCACCAACTGTTAATTTACCAGTTACGCAACCCAAACTACCAGAGGGGCAAAGTATTCCTTTTGATGTGGCACCAACAGTCACTAATTTAAACATGGAATCTTCGAATAGTTTACCATTCTTATTGAGACATATGCCATTATCTTCTCTTCCAGACTTTTTCAGGCTATCAAATCCTAAAGTGAAAATATCTGCCACATCCACCGATATCTTGGATTTGTTATCAGAGCAAATAGCTTTTGATCACGGCACTTTCCAAGATTTAGCAATTCCAAAACTTGCCTATAAGGCAATAAAAAAGTGTGAGAATGGATTAATATACGACACATTCCTGAAGCTATTTTCAAGTTTCGAAAGAATAGATGGTACTGAAATCGTAGACCGATTCTATTCGATCAAGCAACCTTATGTTTTCATCAGAAAGCATCAGGAGCTTATTAAGATTAAGGCAGATTCAGAACCATTTAGCAAATACTTGAATCTGCGTCCTCCTAATGGTATTAAGAATTTTAAATGTTTAATATTGACGGATTGTTTTAAAGATGATTGTATTAATTTTGTGTCCACTCTTTCTCAATGTTACATTGGCCATGAATATGGGTTTTGTGAATTACTAAAATTGAATGCAGAAAATTATCAAGGGTTAATATATTTGAAGAACTTTGGAGAGAATAAGTTATTACTACTTGCTGCTCAAATTGTTTCATATTGTGCTACCAATAAGAGTTCTGAAAAGGATGTTCCCTTGATGATAATCTTACCCCTAAATTCTAATGATTTATCTGAATTAGTACGTAAAGTGACAATTTTCCAAACGATACGAAATGAAGTGAAGGGTAAGATAGCCAACAAGGAGTTATTTTTGAAAGTTATCCCTATAGACTTCATTAGTAGCCCACTAACATCCATAGATGATTGCAGCAATCTATGTGTTAGTATTTATAATATGCTACCGTTAAAATCATCCAAGTTTACGGCATTGGCCAATAAACTTCCCGAGACGATAACTTTTAGAACGTTGCAGGGGAACAATGGGTCTTCTGCCATTCATTATGATGAGTATATTCATTTGGCATATGCCAGAAGTTTAGATAAAGCATGGGTCTTTGCTGCTTTGACAGATAGTAAAGGTAATGAAAATATGATTAAATCATGGTACGTGGGCACTTCAAAAGCAGCGTTTGATGAAGCATGTAACCAAGTTTGGTCATTAGCACTTTCGTTATCTGATAAAAAATATGGTAAGATCTGTTTGATTTTGACTAGATTGGACGGGATATTACCAGATGATGAATTAATAAATTGGAGACGTCTATCTGGAAGAAATGTCCATTTAGCGGTAGTTTGTGTGGATGATAACACGAAGATTTCATTTTTGGATGATGATAAATTATATCCAACGTTTAAGCCGCTCGTTAGAGATGTAAAATTATCCAGACAGTTTAATGCTAATAATTTTGATGATTTTGAATTGAGAAATATTGATGAAGATATTCATGGTGTCATTTTCCAAAATCCTTTCCCCTTATCTAACTCACAACACCGATGTGCCATCAAGAGTGGTGCCTTGATTAAATTTAAAAAATGCGCTGATGATACAATTTGGGATAAATTTGAAGTGAATTTGTTAAATTGTCCTCATTCGGATAGTACCAAATTATTAGAGAGTATATTGGAAGAGTTTAGAAATTTGGCATCTTTGAATGTTTGGTTTGGTGTTTCCAATGGTGAAAATTCACATATTCCATGGCATATATTGGCAGTGAAGAAGATGATGAATGCGCTTGTTCATACCCGTGTGGAAGTTATTGAAGATCAAGTAGTTTAAATTTTTTTTAATTTATTCTATTGCATTATATATTTACATATTCTTAAAATTTTCATTATTCTATCAAGGGATGAGATCATATAATAATAGGGTAGGTTGTAGTAAAGTGGATCTTTGATGTCACCTTGTATATTTTTTTATTCTTCTTGTATTTCTAGCTCTTGCATTTGGATCAAACAATGATTCATCTATATTTTCCATCACTGTTGCAATGTAATACTCACCCCCGTTATGAGTCCAAGAGACACTATCTTCCTTTAAACGAATCCTTTCGATTTTCAATTTACTCAAGATGTTTTCCATATTGAAAAAATCTATTCTGTATGCGAAACTTCTCAAATTTTTCAAGCTGATTATCTTACAACCAGTTTTCAAATTTTGTATAATATTTTCTACTTTTTTATTCAATTCACTATCGAAAAGAAAATTGTTTACCAATAATACATCACATTCTTTAATCAACTTGTTAACTCTTTCGTTATCAACAAAACTTTCCCTTAATGAAAATTCAATGCTTGACAAATTAAAACCAAATAAAGCGCCTCTTTCTTTCAACTCAACCATTTGCAATTGTGTCAATTCTGATGCATCGGGCATTATTTCACAACCAAAACTTTTCTTTAATCCATATTCTAAAGATGCTTGAATGACACAATTTCCGACACCTGAACCCAAGTCCATAAAAGTAGAATTTGGTTTCAACCCACATTTATCAAACACTTCAGATAGGAAACTTGGTAATAATTCTCCGTAGACGAAATTACTGAATGCCTTATAATGTTTCAATTTGTATGCATGCGGATGGATAGACCTTGTGTATATGATGTGTAAGAAATCATGGAAGAATGTGATCGGTACTTTTTTTATTGTTTGTAGATGTTGTAACATTTCATGTCTTGGCACAGTTTTAATTATTGAATTGTAACGTTCGACAGCTTTAATAAATTGATCTGTCTGTGAATTATCGAAAGCATGGTTTAAAGTTGGTATCACTTCAGCTTTAATAATTTCTGCGTATTGAGATGGTAAATAGATCAATGCTGAGTATTCTATCAATTTGCCAATTTCACTCATGGGATTATATTTTTCATAATCCTTCTCGAAATCGATTACGTATTCTTCTTGATAATTTACAAATAATGGACTTTGTAACTTGACCGTGTTGTGGCCAGTAGTAGAATCACTAATGATGTTTGATTTTTTTTTTTGAGAATTCATTAATGAAGTTAAATAATTGGATTGGATTGGGTTCCCCTTGAAAATATTTGATTTGGATAATAATTCGATATTAAATAATGGATATTGTAAATTTAAATAAGGTTGTTTCCAATTTACAAATGTAGATTTGTTCAATTCTGGTAAGGGCGCCAATTTGATATTTATTGGATTAAGAGGCTCATCTAATATTGAATTGATTGACATTTTCCTTATGGATTCAATTATTATCGATGATGGAGATGTAGATGGTGAGTTGCTATGTTTCTTCTTTGTAGACGGTCCGTCGTCCTCGGCCTCGTCATCGTTATTGCTTGTTGGATGTATCAACTTTCTTTTGTGTTTAGGAGTTCGTTTATACTTTTTAGTATTGTTCATCTTATTAGTTGGTTGATCGAATATATGTAATTCCAGTTTCCTTTTATTTTCCAATGATGGAGGAGGAGAAAGGGAAGATGAATCTTCCAATGGATCTTGTTCATGTTCTTGCTTTGGTTTTGGCTTTCTTGTTCTTAAGAAACCTTGTGGTAAAGAATACTCATATTGTGGATGATATTTATTTGCCTCTTCTAGTAGCAATTGGACGGCACCTTTATTTTTTTTCTTCTTGACAGTTTTTTTCTGTTCTTGAAGTGGGTCCATTGATGGTTCTCTACTTGTAGCGCTGTTATTATTGATGGAGGCGGAAGAGGAGGAAGGAAATGTAGAAAATACTGACGATAGTGCGGGCGATAGTTCAGTATTGTTGACGGTCATCGTCAGGTAAATTTGCTTTGTTTCTCTTTTGTGAGTTCAGATTGTTATGATTCTTGTTTTGTTTTGTTTTGTCTTGTTTTAACGCGTCAATGAAATAAATTTTTTTCATTACAAAATTATATATGGAAGTATATATATATATATATGTATCATGCTAAGAAGGTGATTCTAGTTGTTCAATCTTCTTCTTGTTTAACTTCAGTTTCCTTTTTTTATTATTGCCGTCTAATGATTGTAAGAATAGGACATCGTTAGTCTTATCGTTGTCACTATTAGTCTCATTATCACTTGCACTATCATCGAATAGAGTATGTTTTCCACTATTTATCACTTCTCTTAAGGAAGAAGTACTAGCATTGTTGTTGTTATTCGTACGGGTTGTTCTGTTGATCATAGGAGATAGTAGATGTGGTACTGTTTTCTGCTGCTGCATCTGCTTGGGTTTAGGTTTGGATATTGCTAGTCTTTTCTTGTAATTGTGGTTCACGGCTTTCAATTTTTCATTCTCCTGGGTGAATATTTGTAATTGCGAAGTCAATTGAGCCAATTGTTTCTGTAGTAATAATGTCTCATCGATTATCTTTTTATCCGAGCTGCTTGTTCTTGAGACGGGATTGTTATTTGACGTCGAGACGTAATCGTTGTATATTTTTTCTGATTTTATTACTGATTTGTAATACGTTGATAGTAGCTGTAGTAAAGTTGACATTATTAGTGATACGGCTGGCTTGTTTGAGTCAGGTAATGTATATGATGAGTAAGTTGATTTGTGCTTTTAATAATAGTTTGTTAAGGCGAGAAAAGGGAAAAAAATAAAATAAAAAAGTCGAAGTTGAAATGAAGAATATGATTAATATGCAAAAGAAAAAATGTGTATATAAATATATATATGTGTGTGTGTATTGGGGTGGGGGGGATGGAATCAAATGAGAGATCCATAAGATGATTTTTCATTATCGTCTACTGGAATTTGTTCAGACGTTTGTTTATTAATTAATAAAAATGAAGCCATTACTAGCATTGCCCCGATGACATAAGCTGCGTTGATTAGGTCGCAACCGTTCCAAATGAAATCTACAAACATTGCCAATGGTATTGTCAGGCTTAGACCCATTGTCACCGTTAATGGCGAGGTTAGCATTATTGCCTTTGCCCAACAGAAATCTGATACGAAATTTATCAATGTGTTTAATGTGATTAAAGCTATCAGATTGTATGAGTTTGGTAATTGGAAAGTTTCGATATTTAGCATGTGCAATAATATTATGAATGGCCACATGGAAGTCAATGTTATCAGACCAACAAATCCGAAGAATTTTTGAACGTTTAATTTTTCCCTTGTTGAAGTAGATTTTTTCAATAAGGTGCTGTAAAGACCGTAGAAGAGGGCCCCGAGCAATGCTAATGAATCGCCCGTCAAAGTGTCGATGAAGGGGTGGGCTGTTGCAGCTGTTGTTGTTGTTGTTGACACATTATCAGATTTGGTCAGTATTATTATGCCCAAGAGAGATAGGAATAGACCTACAATTTTGACATTATTGATCGATTCCAATTTCAATAGTGCGGAGATGAATAGGGTGAAGAATGACGAAGTGGATGACAATATAGTTTGCGACGAGATGGAGGTGAATTGCAATGATGAGTTTGTGGAGAAATTTGCCAAGAACCAAAGCAAACAAAATGAAGCGCTTAATTGCAGTGTCTTTTGCAAAGACAATGATGAAGATGGGATCAATGGTGTGGCTTCCTGAGGGCGACGTTTCTTCAGTGGTATGAGATACAGTGTGAATGAGGATATGTTCAGATAAGTGACAAAGAGAGGCTTCCTGTAATGGAAAGTGTCAAAGATCTGTGTAGTGAGCAGAGAGGACATCACCCAGAGCACGATGACCACTGAGAGCATCAGCAGACCCATTGAAGACGGGTTGGCGGTGGATGCGAGTAGGGTGCCCTTCTTGAGTGGCATGAGGATATGCTAGATGCGGTGTTTGCTTGCTCTGGTTGCTGTTGGTGGCAGATCAGGATCAGAGCTGTCTATGTGTATATATGTATATATGTATATATGTATATATATATATATATATATATATACACACATCTTAACTGTGGCTGCAGCCACAGTTAAGAGTGCCCTCATCGCACGTGCCTCACCCGTACACCACTGCGCACACATCTGTCACGGCGAGGTCGGCGACGCCGCTCGTCTCGGCGAAGACGTAGCGTTGCACGAGCTTCCCGTCGGTGACGACGTTCGCCCTCTCGTCAGTGACGGTGCTCAGCGAGTCCAGCGGCGGTGTCAACACGTCCTCGTCCAGCAGGAACAGCCCGACGTAAGTGGCCAGCATCAACATCAGCAGCAGCGCTTCGCTGCGGATCACCCACTCCCGGCTGGGCAGCATCCGCGCCACGGCCCCGCCCGCGGGCAGTAGCAGCGACCAGGCCACCAGCACCACCAGCACGCCAGTGATCGCCAGGTGCTGCGAGAACCAGAAGTACTCGTCTCGGTATGTCATGGACTGGCGTGGTGTCTTCCCAACCTTCTTGTCGACGTTAGATGTTCTGCCCATTGTGGTTGGCTGTTTCTGTCTTGTCTTGTCTTGTCTTGTCTTGTCGTGGTCATAAAGAAACAACAAAGCCTGTATGGAGAGAGCGAGTGCTTTCCCGCGAAGTCTCTACTTTTTATACGCGTACAAGGCGTCTCTCTCTGTCTGTTTCTCACATCTGCAATACATTTCGTCGCAACCAGCCCTAAAGGACCCTCATCATCGTTGCGCCATGGACAGAATCATCCAGCAAACAGACTACGATGCCCTCTCTGCCAAACTAGCAGCCATCTCAAAGAACTACTTACCATGCCCAGCAATCGACATACAACGCACGTACAAACAGATATATCTCGAATATTTCAACCTGTTGAAAAATAGACCAAACACAAGGCGAACCGTCTCAAAGATCAAGAAAAACTTGGCATCTTCCCTCCCAGTAATGAATTATGGCACCTATTTAAGATCCGTAGCAATAGACCGCACGGTAGAGCAATTGTTGCAGAAACAAGGAAACGAAAAATTTCAAATTGTTAATTTGGGATGCGGTTCAGATTTAAGAATGATACCGTTGCTAAACAAATATGATCCATCTAAATTAATCTCTTTTATCGATATCGATTTTGAAGATTCAATACACTTGAAAATTGATACTCTTTCAAACTCAAACATGTTGGGCAACAATGCAGATAGATACAAGTGCGTCCCTTGTAATTTGAAAGATATAGATCAAACTAGGTCCATTTTGCAAAATAATACAAATGCATCACGCGACATAACAACAATAATAATAACGGAATGTCTCTTGTGTTATATACCTCAATTGCAATCCCAATCACTAATACATTCAATAATGGACATCTATAAATCTGGTCATTGGATATCTTACGACCCAATAGGCGGCGATGGTCCAAATGATAGATTCGGCATAATAATGCAATCAAATTTGAAAGAGTCAAGAAATTTGAATTTACCAACTTTAATGATATACAACTCCGAACAAAAATATGCCTCCCGATGGGAAAATAATCGCATTGACAATACTCTTACAACACAAACATCAGTTGAAAATATGTGGCAATTTTTCAATTCTCATCTGTCTCAATCGGAAAAGTTGCGTCTCAAATCTTTACAATTCCTAGACGAATACGAAGAATTACAAATTATGCAATCTCATTACGTCCTCTTGAACACTTTTTGGAATCATACTTAAAGCAAGCAAATATAAATATATGTATATCATCTAAACATAGATCCATTTCTTTCTCCCTGTGTCCGCCATTGTCCAGATGGAACAGTATCACTTCGTGATCGATACACACTCCACGCTTCTCGTATATGTTCCGCCAATAACGGACTATTATTGTACTTCTCAACACTGACATCAATACTATTAAACTCTTTCACTAATCGATTGTAATGGGAAATTAACCCTAATCGAATCTCTACTGAATTATCATCGCTTTGTAATAACTTATTACCTTCTTTAATAAGATTCATCTCCTCATATTCATCATCGTCGTACGAATCATTACAAGCCTCATCAACACTATCATCTATCACCCCTGCTGCTTCTTCTTCTTCAATAAGCAAAGTTAACTTCTTTAAATATTTCTTCAACTTCTTACCAATATCCTTTCGACGGTCAAAATCAACTACCATCTTACCTAAAAACCATCGCCGACGAACATCAAGTGACAATTCAATTATCTCACCTGCAAATACCTTACCAATGGCTTGCAAAAATACACGAACATTATCATTAACACTTTGACTAGTAACTGTACCAGCTAATTTCTTAACTTGTCCCTTATTCAATGAAGTCCTATGGAATACTTCAAATCGATTACTTTGACCCTCATCTAAATTAGTAACTAGCATTTTAAATTGTTCATCTTGATTCATTTCTCTTGGTCTCTCAATTCTCATCCCATTCTCTTTCTCATCATGTATATCTTTAGCAAATTTATAATCAACTGGAACTGAATTAATCTTACCAACTTTATATTGACTCTTATTCTTCTTCCTACTATTTTCAACTATGCTCCCTCTATCCATCATTTTACCCAACCCTCCTCCACTTCTCAAATCATTCAATTTCCAACTAACATAATCTTGATCCTCACTAAGAATTTGATCAATCATGTTCTTAGTGGACTGATAATTCGCAAACGTCAATAAAGGAGGATAATTCACATCTGGTATCGTATCTAATGGACCTTGTGGTTCACACATATTTTCGTGTTCTATTTCTTATTCTATTTTTATATGCAGTTAAACATTACATCTACAATTACATATAATTCATTCGCTCGCTTTTTTTTCATCATCCGCATTTTCCCTCTCTTTAAACACATTGATAAACCCCAGTATTGAAACAACTGTCAAGGGTCCCAATAAGGGCAAATACACTGCAATCTTATGCTCCTGTGGGAAAAAATTCTGTTGAACCATCTCACCATGGAAAAATGCACTCTCACATAATTTAACCAACTCATTGCTCATTGATAAGACTTGATTCCAAACTAGACTACCACCTTTCTCGGGATCATTTAACATTTCCACAATTTCTAATCTTAATCTTAACGCCCTACTTACATCTTCCATTACTGCTTGCGGAACTGCCATTTGCTCAAATGATTTAGTCAGCTTGATCAATGACCATAGCGTCTCAGTAGATTTTTGTAAGTTTGATAACGTAGTTATCCTTTTGAATGAATCTATAACTACGTATGGTGATAACATCTCATCTGTGGAACCATCTATCAAATCAAGTAATATCAACAAATCCTGCGCAAATCGATACATTATGGCACTCAAGTATGATTCTGATAAATACTCGTTCGTAGCCAATGGATATTTATTAATAATGACAACCCCCCACCGTGGAACAAGGAAACTTTCCCAATTATCAGATGATGGATTAATAAAGTCAAGACCGTTCGGCGTAGTTTCAACACTAGGGAACACAATCGCTAAATTCAACACTTTAGATTCTGCAAAATAATTCATTGATGATAACTCAGATAAATCAATCGTATGAGACAGATCAATAGACGTAATATTACCCATCTTACCTGGATCTAAAAGATGTAAATTCAAATCATTATGATACAGGATTGACGTATCCACTGTAAAATTGACTATTGGAGATAACAGTTTCCTAAATGGTGTAAAATAGTCCTTCAATGCATTGTCAATATCCCATCCAACACTCGTTCCATCACCATTCAGCAATGAGATACTCAAATGAATATTAGGATTATACCCTACGGTGATACTATTATTTGTAGTCTTGTCATCACTTTGTTTCAATTTAGAAGCTTCTAAATGGAAAGTGTGTTCCACCAATGTTTGTGCAATGAAAAATGGTAAATCGTTAGAAACAACTGCTGGATCATCATAGAATACAGTCGTCTCTTTACTGTCAAAGGCGGTATTATAACCAATAAAATCACTCAATTGTAAATTCACAACATGATATTCATTGTCTTTATTTATTTGCTCCTCATCATATGCCAGGATTTGTAATGACCAACGTACTTTTTGCTTCCCCATGGAATCTAAAAGATGGTTAATCTCCATTTGCACCGCATCATGAATGTCAGGGAATCGATATACATCTGGTTTGATATAAACTGGAATGACAAGATGCACATCTTGGAATTGATCGTTATGCAGCGATTCAATATAATCTGCCGGAAGTGGTGCTCGGTAAACTGTAGTTAGTTTATACCATAATGGTAAACCTAAAAGAATATATGATAGAATGAACGAAAAAGCTACTGCTTTTCGTAATTTGAGAATGCCAGCAGCACTAGCAGAACCAGAATTTGAATTCAAATTTGCCATTTTCAGGAGAGACTCAATTTTTGCTCAAACTCAAAACACAATTTCTCAATTGACCACTTTGTAGTTTCCCGCACTGTTAACTATTAGATTAATCGTGTTCGAATTTATTATATGTTTTAAATTTAATACGGAAACACCTCACCTGATCCATTGATTATGTAATCATACCGTCAATTGGGTTATAAAGATGCCAATTACTCAAAATAAATACTAATTATAAAGTAAAATGAAAACGAAAGGCCTGTCAACGTCTTATTTAGCAATTACTTAATACATGAGCTAGACAACAAGAAGAACTTACGATTATACTTACCACCCATTTTCTATCACTATCTTTTTTTTTTGGAAAATATAGACTATCTTTTCAGTTACGAATTATTACAAGATCACCTAATCGTGTGAATAACAAATTCACCAATGCAAAAGTTATAATAATAAAGTAGGAATTACTATCATGGAAACCCATGATTTTTGGTCACCTCACATTATTTTTTAGAAATACTAGTTAGTTGACAAGTTTATAGGTTAATACTAAAGCCTTTCAGTTTCCAAATTATGTCCTGGATGCTATTATTTCAATGCCGTTAAAATTAAAATGAAAATGAAAAAAAAAATTTGTCTACTTTCTAATCATAAGGAGGAAATGGTTAGTTCTTTAAAATGGATAATGGTACAACTGTTATGGTAAAAATGTGGGGAATTTATATAATAATAACATTCATTTGATGACTTCATTTTATCTTTGGGAGAAACAAGTAACCACTAAAAATATTCTTTGATTGTAATTTCATTGTTAATTCTCATCAATTCATTGAACTTGGTTATTGAAATTCCACAATATCTAAAAAAAGAAAATACACGAGTAAACTATACTAAATGGATAAACTGGAGTAGTAAATTAATAATGATATAATTGTATTTTTTGTTATTGTTTTTAAACTTAATTTTACTTTTCGGTTGTTTTCTAACCTCATGGCAAAATAATCTTCAAAAAAAATGGGGGGGAAGGGAGAAAAGGAGCAAGGGCTAATTGCTTACCTGGTTGGAGATCTTTCACGTGGAGCATCTCTAGTTCTGTATGAATCTCTTGGAGCACCATATTCACCTCTTGGAGGACCGTATGAGTCTCTTGGAGGACCATAATTACCTCTTGGGTCACCGTAACCACCTCTTGGGGTACCATAGCCGCCTCTTGGACCGCCATAACTACCTCTTGGAGCACCATAGCCACCTCTTGGGGCACCGTAACCACCACGGGAACCACCATAACTACCTCTTGGGGCACCGTAACCACCTCTTGGACCGCCGAATCCACCTCTGTAACCACCTCTTGGACCACCATATCCACCTCTGTAGCTACCTCTGAATCCGCCTCTACTAAATCCGCCTCTGAATCCACCACGACCTCTGAATCCACCTCTACCAGATCTTCTAATTGGTGGTGGGTTATCGTCTCTTTCAACAGTGACAATAGATCCTCTGAATTCAATATTGTTTAATTTTTCCAAAGCTGAATCTAAAACTTCTTCACTTGGGAATTCTAGGGCACCAGTTCCATCAAAATCTCTGGTGTTGACTGAAGAGAAAGTAGTTTCTAAGTTATGTTCTCTAGCCAAATCCTTCAATTCTTGCCATGAACAACCTTCTGGTAGATTTCTTAGAGTAAGACGGAATCTTTTCACGGGTAGCTTAGAGTAAACAACTTCCAGTGGTTGGTTAGCAAAGGTCTTACCATTAACTTCTTCGATAGCCTTGGCAGCAGAATCGGCTTCTTCAAATTCAACAAAGGCAAACCCGTTTAATATCTTCACTTCCTTCATTGGACCAAATGGAGTGAAAATTTCATTCAATTCAGCTTCTTGGACATCAAATGGGAATGGTCTAACAAACAATCTAGTAGTGGATAATTCACCTTCTTGTTCATGTTGATGATAGTGGGATGGTGGGGGTGGATAATATGGCTCAGGTTGACTTGTTTGGTGTTCAGCTGGTGGGGCAGGAGCTGAGTCAAGATCCATTGGAGAATCTTGTTGTTGTTCTTCGCCTTGTTGGTAAGTAGGTTCGGTTGGATGTTCGTATTCTTCTTGAGGTTGAACTGGAATTTCCTCAGTTGGAACTTGTTCTTCGTATTGTTCAGACATCTTTAAAGGTGTAGGCGCAATGGTTTGATTCCTGTATTGCTTGTTCAAGACTAAGAAGGAAATGAAATGTAGAAAGGCGAATTGGAAAAATTTGCCACCATGTTATATATATATCTGCTAATGTCTCCCAAGAAAAAAATTAAAAAGGCTTCCGTTATAAGCGATGGCCTTTTGTTATAAAACACAAACAACACTCATATACTACATTGAAAGAACCTTTTTTATATGCGTTTAAATAATGATTCAAGAAACTTAATTAACATCTCTGTGAACCTCTAAACTTTATGTTAAGATTTCAACGTTTTGCCTCGACATATGCACAGGCAAAAGTTCTAAGAAAATATCCAGTGGGTGGAATATTCTATGGGTACAAAGTGAGAAGAGTATTAGCTGTACCAGAATTGAAATTGACAGCTGTAGACTTGATTCACGGTCAGAGTGGCGCAGAACACTTACATATCGATAGAGATGATAAGAATAATGTATTTAGTATCAGTTTTAAGACAAACCCACCTAATTCCACCGGTGTACCTCATATTCTGGAACATACAACATTATGTGGTTCAAAGAAATACCCAGTAAGAGATCCATTTTTTAAAATGCTGAACAAATCTTTGGCTAACTTCATGAACGCGATGACAGGTCATGACTACACATTTTTCCCATTTGCAACGACTAATGCAAAAGATTTTAAAAATTTACGAGATGTTTATCTCGATGCTACTCTAAATCCACTTTTAAGACAAGAAGATTTTTACCAAGAAGGATGGAGATTGGAACATGATATTGCTAATGATGCGCAAACTCCTATAGTCTTCAAGGGTGTTGTTTATAACGAAATGAAAGGACAAGTTTCTAATGCAAATTATTATTTTTGGAGTAAGTATCAAGAAGGAATATATCCTTCTTTGAATAATTCAGGTGGTGATCCTAGCAAAATTACCAATTTAAAATATGAGGATCTTTTAGAGTTTTATGATAGAAACTATCATCCATCGAATTGTCGAACATTTACCTATGGTAACTTTCCGCTAGAAGATACCTTGAAAAGATTAAACGATGACTTCGTTGGATATGGTAGAAGGAAAGTCAATGATAAGGTTCTTTATCCAATTAAGATGGAAAATGACACTATCTTATCAATGATGGGACAGACAGACCCAATGTTGCCTTCAGAACGGCAGCTTAAAAGCTCAATGACCTGGATTTGTGGGTCGCCTTCAGACTACTACGAAACGTTCTTGCTCAAGATTTTAAGTAATTTATTGCTTGATGGTCATTCATCTGAATTCTACAAAGCGCTAATTGAGTCAGGTATAAGTTTCGAATTTTCTGTTAATACGGGTCTTGAATCAACTACTGCTGCGAATTTATTCACTGTCGGTGGTCAAGGTATTGATGATGAGGCAAAATTTCAAGAGGTAGTTAAAACTGTATTCCAAGATGTGATGAAAAAGCCATTTGAACATACCAGAATAGATGCAATAATACATCAACTTGAACTCGGAAAAAAAGATCAAAAAGCAGATTTTGGGATGCAAATATTGTATTCGATCTTGCCTAGTTGGTCCAATAAGTTGGACCCATTTGATTCATTAGCAATTGATGAAACATTGGTAAGATTCAAAGAGGATTTAGCCACGAAGGGCGATCATTTATTTCATGATTTGATAAAGAAATATATTATTGATAAACCTTGTTTCAAATTTTCTATGAGGGGTTCAGAAGATTTCTCTAAGATTCTGGAGAGGGAAGAGAGTATCCGCCTGGCTGAAAAAGTAGAAAATCTTAATGAGGAAGATCGAAAAGTTATCTATTCTCGAGGACTACTTCTACAAGAGATGCAGCAAAAGAAGGAGGATGTCACATGTTTGCCCAGCCTTCATATTGAAGATATTCCAAGAATAGGCGATAAATATGACGTTACTAAATCATTGAATATAAAATATCGTATGACAGCTACGAACGGTATAACATACATAAGGGCAAAGAAGTCCTTGAATGATGTGATTCCATTTGAACTATATCCATATCTTCCCCTATTTGCAGACTCATTAACCAGTTTAGGAACAACAACTGAATCATATAGCGATATTGAGGATTCTATGAAATTGCATACTGGAGGAGTATCAGCTCACATCAATACTTCAGCTGATCCTATCACCTCAGAACCTCATTTATACTTTGGCTTTGATGGATGGGCACTAAATTCCAAATCAGAACACATTTTCGAAATTTGGGAAAAATTATTATTAAGTACTGATTTTAAGAAAAACAGTGATAACTTGAAAGTTCTTATTAGGCTACAGGCTACATCCAATACATCATCTGTAGCAGATTCAGGCCACCTTTATGCTCGTGGTTATGGTGCTGCATCTTTAAGCACCGCCAAGGCGGTTAATGAGAAGCTAAGCGGTATTGAACAACTACAATGGATCACAAAATTGAGTGCAATGTTAGATGACGAAGATGCCTTCCAAAAGAATATAGTTGACAAATTAATTGAGATCCAAAAGTGCATTATTAATTCTAATGGGCTTGCATTCTTTGTTACAACAGACACACATAGCCAACGCGATATTATAGAGAAACAAATATCTGATTTTTTTAAGAAGATTCCTAATGGGTCTCAAGAATCCATCAAGGCGGAAAGTGTATTAGATTTCCCACTATTACCATACAAGAGAGGTGTATCCACTTTGATCAATTTCCCATTCCAAGTTCATTATGCCTCACAATGTCTACAAGGTGTATCATATACGAATAAAGATGGCGCAGCATTACAGATTCTTTCCAACCTATTCACGTTTAAATATTTGCATAGAGAAATTAGGGAAAAGGGAGGTGCATACGGTGGTGGTGCTTCATATGATGCTCTTTCTGGTATCTTTGGTTATTATTCGTATAGAGACCCTCAACCTTTGAAGTCCCTAGACACATTTAATGGTAGTGCCAAGTACATTCTAGATCACTCTGAATGGACGCAAAAGGATTTGGATGAAGCTAAATTGACTATTTTTCAACAGATTGATGCACCAACAAGTTGTAGGGGAGAAGGTATTACTGAATTTTTAACTAATGTTAGTGATCAAATGAGACAAAGGAGGAGGGAGCAATTATTGGATACCACCCTTGCAGATATCTACAGAGTTACTGAAAAGTATTTGCTAAATAAGGATTATGTTAGTACAGTTGTTGGACCTATTATTGAAAATGAAACTATTCCACCTAAATGGAACATCAAAACTTTGTAAATATAATAATTTGCATATATATACTTGTAAATAAAGCTCGACATTATTGTTTATTTCGTTTATCCATTGTTCAACAATTTTAAGCGCGGAGAGAAAGAAGCAAGAATTGATTTTCAAAAAGATCTATTAACTTGCAAATTGCTTATTTCAAGTTTTTACTCAAGCGAAAATAGACTATAAAGTGTATAACCATTTATCATCGATCCTCAGATAATATTATGCTATCTATTCCATTTTTCATATCACTTTTCCTTACTTTCATTTTCGGTGCTAAAGGGTTACGTTTTGATATATCTGCCACGTCAGATCCTCAACCGTTCTGTGTTCGTGATTTTGTTAATGAGGGGCAATTAGTTGTTATTAATATTAATTCAGATGGTTCAGTTGGTGACGGACAAGTGTTAAACCTGGTTGTCAGAGATGCTTCTGGTAATGAATATCGTAGAAAGAAAGATTTTGCTGGTGATCTTCGTGTTGGATTTACTGCAACATCAACTACATCATTTGATGTTTGTCTGGATAACATATTACAGATCAAGGGAAGATCTATGAGTAGAGCTATTGAATTAGATATTGAGAGTGGGTCAGAAGCCCGTGATTGGAATAAGATTAGTGCAAATGAGAAATTAAGACCTATCGAGGTTGAGTTAAGAAGGATCGAGGAATTAGCTGACGAAGTTGTTGATGAATTAGCTTATTTGAAAAATAGAGAGGAAAGATTAAGAGATACTAATGAATCTACTAATGATCGTGTGAGGAACTTCTCTCTCTTGGTTATCATTGTATTAGTGTTGTTAGGAGTCTGGCAAATCAATTATTTAAGACATTATTTCAAGGTGAAGAACATTATTTGAAAAAAAATATAAGATAATTGTTTACTTCTAGTTCTTGTATACGTTAATAGAATTGTACACATAAAGTAATAATAATGTAATTTTTTTATGTTAAATGGATTATATGTATATATTTCTCAGACCCAAATGGATTTCCCCTTTGCTTCCATCTTTTCACCTAATGCCTTTACTTGTTCATCCCATTGTACTAACCTATTCTTCATTTTGTCTATTTGCTCGAAGTTAATGATTCTTGGTTGTACCCACGTAATGACGACAATTTCATTGACTTGATCAATGGAACCTTTCAATAGACACAAACTGATGGCTCTCATGACTAAATGTTCAATGTCATCCTTTGGCAAATGGGTAGCTTCCGCTATCTCATCGAATGAAAGTGTTCTGACATTTCTGGCGAAGACACTTTCCACAAGAGTCATTAAACAAATCTTTTGTCTTAAGAAAGGTTCATGAGTCAAAAGGACTGGTACATTTCTTAATCTTGGATTATTCTTGATTAGATCATCAAAAGTTTCAAAATCACCTTGTGTTAAAGCATTTAATAATTGGAAAAGCCATTTATAATTACCATCATTTACGATATTCGTCATGATTGGATGTTGTAATAGTTCACCAAAATTATAAATTTTATCACCCAGTAAGGCAGAAATAGATAGGTTGTACGCACATTGCTTCAATTCATCTACGGTTAAGTATTCCGGATCCTCTTCATCCAAAGTGGATAAATATAGTAAACTTGTATAATAAAAGTTATTGAAATCATTTTTCAATTCAAAATATTCGGAGTTTACTGAATAAAAAGAATTTTTTAACCTCAAAGGGATAGAATCCATCCAATCAAACTTCGATTCTATCTTATCCAAGAGATCTCTACTCTTAATCAAATCATTCTTTAGGATATAGCATCTCGCAATCTCGATATCAATCAATAAACAACCATTGGAATGATTTTTTAAACCGTCATTTCTCTGCTTTTCATTATCTATTTGAATAAAATTCAATTTCAAATCGTTTAAATAATTTAAAGATTCATCAATATTTGGATATTTTTTTAATGGCAAAAGAAGGAATTCCACCAAGTCAATTTGATTGATCTTATCATAAAATTTGGAAATAAATGTATCATATAGTCTCAATCTTAACAAACTAGATGAAGGTTCATGGTAAAATTGACGCAGTGTCTGCGTTAACTGATGCCATAGTTTTTGTTCATAATATGATTCAAATAATGTGAAATATTGTTCCAAAGATGGATCAGCTTCTAGACGTAATGTACTTAACACTGTATCAATTTCATGAGAAGTCATATCTGATGTCAGATTTATCCTTTGAGGACTTAGTATTTCTACGATTACATTATATGACCTTCCTTAAAACTTCAATCAGTTTTACTATATTTTTTGCCACCGAGAGTTTTGCTAAGTGTATTACCCTGCTGAGTAATAAAGAAGAATTTATAAAGCCAAAGATCCCTAGTTTAACTTTAGTTTGGCGCAATTATTGGTATATCTATATAGCTAAGCAACTAATAACCAAGATGAATAGTGATAACAACCGTACGTTCCTATTTTTTGTGTTTGGCGTGATATTCAATCTAAAACTAACAATTTAATTTTTTTCAATTAAGCAATCCTCAAGGCATCTGATATTGTATGTTGAAAAACAAGTACAGCTTCCTGTTTTTAATCTCCACAATAACTAACTTTTTTACGAAAATATATTAATTATAGTCGGACAAATTAAGAGAAGAAATATTCCGTATAAGTGAAGAAGCTATCGCTCAAAATGAATTAGAAAGAGATATTGCCAGTAGCATCAAGAAACAATTGGATACACAATATGGGAATACATGGCATGTCATTGTTGGTAAGAACTTCGGAAGTTACGTGACACATGAAAAGGGATACTTTTTATATTATTATATTGGTCCATTGGCATTCTTGGTCTTCAAGACCGCATAATACATATTGTTTAAGTACTAAATAAATGCTATATTATAACGAGCTTTCTTCTGCCCTATGGCTGGCCCTTACACCGCAGCGTAGAGCACCCGAATTTTATTTTCCAAACATTTTTAACCAACAATGACTATTAAAGACCAATTAATCAAAAGAAGCACAATTAAATTGCGGAAGCTCGCATAAAAATCAACAAGCTTATTGCATTGCATCTAATCGGATCTCAGACCTGACCCTATCTCATCTATCGCATCCTAAGTGAAAAACCAAATATGTCGACATCAAATGAGCAGAAGCCAACAACTGTAGTGAAAAGGAAGGTTGGTAGACCCGGTAGAAAGCCGTTAGACACGGAGGCTAAGAATAGAAGAACTGCTCAAAATAGGGCGGCTCAAAGAGCATTTAGAGAAAGGAAGGAACAGAAAATGAAGGAATTGGAGGATAAAATTTCCAGTTTGGAAAAAATTAAACATGATAACGAGCTGGAATCCACGTTTCTAAGAACATATATGATGGATCTAATAAGTGAGGTCAACAAATATAGACCAAATAATTCTACTGATTCTAAGGTTTTGAAATATCTCTCCTTGAAAAAGAAGAGTGGTCATATGACATCATATAATTTGTCTGGTGATACTGTCGAGAATATTGATTCACTTATAGAGATGGAGAAGAAAAAAATAAATGAAAAATCTGAACAAAAAACGGAGTCATCGTCGTCAAATGAAGATCCATCAGATGGCGCTACAATGTTTGCTCCTTCTAATCAAGTACCATCACCAAATGCTTCAGTAGGTTCTCATGCTTTTTCAAATGATTCCACACCTAATACACTTATCAAATCTGCAACACAACAAAATTTGTCCCTCCCTCTATCCTCATTTTCCAATAAATATGATATAAATATCCACAGTGAAGCAATTGGAAGCGCATCAAACAATTGGTTCGATAATATTTTCGATGAAGATTCGACACCAGGTGAACTACCTTCATTCCCAGTTAGCATTCCTTCGTCATCTACATCATCGTTTTCATCTCCAAATCAAATAAATAACAACTTACTGCCTGTGAGTACGGCTCCTAATCCAATCCCTCATTTGAATAACAATATTGACTTTAACAATAATATGGTGTTTGCCAACGAATTCAGCTTCCATAATCAATTTGATGATCAAGTACTGGAACTTCCTTATGACAAATCTGATTGTATAATACCACAACAGCCATTAATCATCTCAAATACTTGGGATTCCACGAGTTCCTGCAAGGAAAAGCAAAATGCAGACGGTCCACTTATAGATGCCAATCTGGCTTTCCCCAGTAACGATAATGAAAATGAAATATTTGTCAAGCAATATCAAGAATATTTGGCACAATACAATTCTGATGGTGATCATTCCCAAAAGCAATCTATCGTTTGCCCTTGTAGTCGTGGAGAACACGAAGAAGAAGAAAAGGAAGAAGTTGAATGCAAACTACTATCAAGAAATTTATTACAAAATGAATCCCTTCAGTCTATACTTCGAGATAACTCGTATACAAGTTGTGGTAAGTATTCTAAATGCTCGGCTATTCTGAATAATTTTAAGAAAGAAAATCAGAAAGCAAGGTTTAGTGAGAGTGATATAGATTCTCTCTGCACAGAATTGATTAAAAAAGCTAGATGTACTGATGATGGAGCAATCGTGGTCAATTCGAGAGATGCAAAGGACGCTCTAAGGAAACATTTTTAAGCCACTATGGAAGTAGTTGTCATCTGATGCATTTTATTCGATATTTAGTCTATAAAGCGGTGAGTTTATATATTATTTTAACTTTTACTGTAGCGGCAAGTTGTAGTCGTTTACAGTGATTTCAAGGACAGCTTGGAAAATCATAGAATAAGAAAATATACCCGTGTATTAAGCAACTAAATGATACCTCATGTACATTAACAAGCTAAAGCTGATTAAAGTGTCAACATTTTGGTGGACAACACAGTTGTTTCCGTCTACTATTGATTTATTCTATATCTGGTTGTATATCTGTTATTATTAAGAGTATCAAGACCTATTTAACCCATGGACATGGGTAGTAATATTTCCAATGCTGAGAACAATACCAATAACGATAACAATATTATAGTAGGTAAGGAGAAAGAGCAAGAAGGTAAACCGCGTAATAACACCATAGAATATCTTCAAGACGAACGTAAAGGCAGCATATCGTCTAATTTATTCACCAATACAAACAGTTTAAAAAGACATGCCAATTCGTCTATGTCCTCAAAAAATGTTCAGCAAGAACCGCAACAACAAAGTTTACAAGCGCCACTATTCAAGAAAGGATATTCAATAAGTGGATCTATTGAAGATGCCGAAGGAGCTACATTTGAGGAGGCCCAAGTGAACTCTAAAAATATCCATGAACCTATGGCGTCCCTATCACTTCGAACATCGGTAGATTATGGCAAGAGAAAATCATTATCTTTCATATCGCCGGGCCCTTCAAATCCTACAGTGCAACCATCTACAGGTGATGTGACAAACGGAAATTCATATGAACACAGACCCAGTATAGTAGCTTTAAAGCAGAGCTTAAGCAGGACTAAAGTTGGGAATGATATTAATCTACTAAGGGCCCTTTCTTCATCTTCATCTAATAGTCAATCAATTTCAACAATGTCTTCAACGGCACTTGCAAACAGAACAGGTTCCATTGATATTCCTAAAGAAAATAGATACAATTATTCGGATACGTTCGATAATTTATCCAAGCATTCAGCCCATGCCTATCAGCATGATTACTTTACCAAAAATGACGAAAATAAAGATGATGATTACTTGTCAAATGATGACGTAGGATCTGGTGTTTTACAAAGTGCCGACGTTGTTCTAAATCAATCAATGATTCAAAACGCTTTGAAGCGTGATATGAAGAGAAAAAGAACTGATACGGGGGCTTCAGCGACATCTCCAGCTGTTAGAAGGTCTGCAGAGACAGATAAACCAATATCTGCTACAGCAGCAATGATGATGAAACTTTATGGTGACAAAAGTTTAATGGAAAAGGAGAAAAAAAAAAACAGTGGTACTTATACTTATGACGATCACTATGTAAAATCAAACAGCCAAGTAAACTTACCAGAAATAAAAAAGGTAAAACAAGGTACTGAAAGTAATCTTTTGACTGAAAATCTATTAAGCTCCGAAAATTTTCCATCCTCATCCCCTGGAAGTGGAATTAAAGTGCAACATATCGATGATGTCACAAATAAACTCCCCTCCTCTATTTCTTCGATGTCTTTAAACTCTTTTGAATCATCATCAAATGAAACAAATGATAAAGTGCATGTTATATTGAAGTGGCGCGACCAAATAAACGATCCCAAAACCTGCAAAATTTCGATTGTAAGTGATGACATTAGATCAGCTATCCATAAAAAGACGAAATCTCTGGAAAAATTACCAATGTTGTTCAATCCAATGATAAAAGAATGGTATGTTCCAAATTTACTTTTACCGCCAGGTATCTATAGATTAAAATTTTCAGTCAACGGCGATCTAACTCATTCCAACTTCCTACCTACAGCAACAGATCCGTTAGGAAATATTGTTAATTGGTTTGAGGTTTTACCTGGCTATGACACTGTGGAGCCATACAGAGACGAAGTAATTGAAACCACTTTCCATACTACTGCGAGTCAGAGAACGTTACTACAAAAGGAGTCCTCTAGTATTAGGTCAAGAAGATCTTCTTCTTTTGCTAGTGCAAATGGTGATCTGGCATCGATAACTCCTTATTCTGATTATGCAGGTATAAGTCGATCAAGTTCTGCAGTAAGTAGTAAAAGAACTTCTTTGGTTTCCTTGAGAGGTGCTGGGAAACTCGATTTATTTACACCTATGGAGCCAAATAAAATGGATTATTCTAGTGAAATTCCAGAATTATTTAAAATTTCCAACCCAATAAGTGATGACGAAAATAATGAAATATTAAACCCCTTTGAAGAGCCAAGTTTTACTAATAGGGTAGTTGATTGCAATCAAGATAAGCTTTTTGCAGATTTACAAAAGAATGGTAATATTGATGCGGAGACAGCTGAAATGCTGTTCTTGAACAAATATCCAGTTCCAGATCTTCCAATTTATTTGAATTCAAGCTACTTAAATAAAATTTTTGTTCAATTTCAAAAACAACATAATGACCCTACATCATCAGCTACAAATGCATCTACAATAGGCATTACACATATTATTCCACATGTTAATTTAAATCATCTTTTAACTAGTAGTATTAGGGATGAAATCATTAGTGTAGCATGTACGACCAGATATCAAGGCAAATTTATCACACAGGTAATATATGCACCATGTAATTATGGAACTCTTGAGAAGAAGCCTTTGTAATTTATTTATGACATTTTTATACCCCATCTACCTTGTTAACTTTGCATAATTATTTTAATACTATATAATATTATATTATATTTGTGGTATTTTGTATTCAAAAGTACACAATCTTGGAGGGTTTTTATTTCCAAATTAACCACGGAAAATTGAGAGTCATATAAGAGCCATCCATCCAAAATATTTGATGTACTCAAATCATCACCACTTTGTCGTGCTGCATATAATAGTTAATTTGTTCTTGTGTATTTGATTAAAAGGGAATGTAATATATATCTTAAGCCTCCAGGTTTGTAAGACGTAGGTGATCACATGATATGTTCCGCAGAATTTACGAGCAACCTTAGCAAGGATATGCATCGGGTACAGGGACGTGCTTCCTTACTCTTATCACTATCAGTTGAAAAATTCTCGGATATGGCAAGTGTTTATTTTGAGATACATCTACTGATTCTCCAAGTCTATTTTTAAAATTTTGCAAAGTGATAAAATTAAATTATGGAACTCTCGAAGTATCATCATTAAATGGTTCACAAATCTGCCTATACAATTCCTCAAAACTGGTATTCACATCTCCACTTTGTAGGTATTTTTGCTCAATCATTTCCGTCCAAGGTTCCACAAAATCAAGACCTATGTCACCACCAACATTGAACCAATCGATTACATCATTATTTAAACCGGAGGGCATATCTTCTTCAGTAAAGGACATACTTTCAGACAGTTTATAGTCTGCTCTTATTGACTCTTGCGCATGGTTAAGTTTTTGGGTGTATGATGTTGGTAGTATTGCTGATGATTTTTCTTCTGGCACAGGGGTATGCAGTTTGTGGATACCTTCAGCTTCAACAGGATTTTTATTTTCTACTGTCTTTGCTTGTTCATGATTCTGTGTACCATTATTGTTGACTGTGTTATTCCTATCCCGTACTTTCATTTCTCTGCAGAGATACATCAAGATTGCAGAGTATCTAGTACATAGGTGGAGCTCATCAGGAGCAGCCTCCTTTAGTGTAATAGCTGCGGTTTGGATTGTTTGTATAGTTTCATCTACCGATATAGCACTGAAACACAATATCGTACTTGCTTCTGGATTTGATGAGAGATCACTGCTAGTAAGGGTTAAATAGCATTTAACAATAAAGGCAACTGATCTAACAATTCTTAGAACCCATCTCACTGGCATATACTTTAACATACTCAATTTATGCACCCGAGTGGCTGAGTTCAGTATCTCTTTGGCAGCAATGTATGCCTTTTCAACAAAACTGGCACATCTCCTGATCTCATTTAATTTTAGTTTGTTCTCTTCAACATCCACTTGCAAGGCGAGAGAATAAATGTATAATTGAGTATAGTAGTAGTCCGAAATCATTGTTTCAACATTGATACTCCTTGCCATTTCGAAAACAGCAGGTCTGTTTTTTCTCAGATCTAAAGAAAGTTTGATGCTGTCATTAACTTCTAGGAGAGAGCGATAATTGTTATACCAACTTTCAATCAAAGGTGATAAAATATTTAACACAGCCAAATTGTGGCGTTGATCTGTCGAAACTAGCTTTTGTTCACCTTTCTCGTAATATATAGTTTCATATCCTAATGTGATAATTCTTAAAAGTTCCAATTTAGCTTTCTGAACTACAGTAAATCTAAGAGGTATTAGAGGTTGATTCTGTTGTTGCGTATCTTCATCATGATTTATGTAATATAGTGAATATTCGTCGTTTAAAAATTCTCGTTGAATATCCATCATTTGTTCTACATGCATTCCATCCTCAGTATGTAATGTCTTCAGTATAGCCTTCCATCGTTCTCTGCTCTGCTCATTTTGTAATATTTGTTCCATGTAAAACTGTTCAACATCTATATCACTTGATTTATTTCCACCTTCAAGCACTCTTTCATTAAATGACTGGGATAAAACAGATCTTTGATTCATATTCATAGCCGTATAACCTTCAGAAATATGTGTTGCACAAAAAACCTTTGCATTTGTTTCAATGACTCCTATATCCTGCGCTAACCTTACTGCTGTGCCTGTAAGCATCCACGCCATTCTATCACTTCTGCGAATTGCTGCAATACCAGTAAGTTTATCTTCGTCCTTCTTTGGCTCTTGTACATGTAAATCTCTTTTTGATACATCATTTAATTCTGGATTGTTGGCATAGTCTGACCACTTCCAATGAATAGCACGAGGATTCCATTCAGTGAATATGATAAAGGCGAATATAGTGCCAATGGAACGAGTACTTGCCTCGGCCCAAACTGTCTGTGAAATTAATTTTTGGCAGTAAATCCATAGTTTTTCATGCACTTGGATATTCCGTTTCTGCTTACCAGGTGAACTGTTATATGCACCAAACTCATCGAATGGATGGTATCTAGATGATATTGTTAATATAGCACATAAAAGGATGGGATACTTAGCCAACTCATCAGGATTTTGCAACTGTAAGGGAATGTGCGGAAAAAATGGATTCATAGTCAAGAAAAAAAGATCAATTAACTCTTTGGCTTCCTCTAGGGAAAGCAATCTGGATTCTCCAATAAATTCCATACTAGATAATGTTTGGGATAGCTTGGGCTTCTTACCAATCAACTTTCCGAGACTAGGTAATGCAGCTCTTTGAGAACTGTGTGGAGTTAATAACGGCATCAGACAGTTTCCTCTGGATGATTCTTCTGTGTGAGAAGACTCGATTTCTTGTCTAGTATTTGATTTAATAATATTCTCGTCGCCAATTCGCCTTCGGTTTGATTGTTCTTGGGTACCATGTTGTGCAACAGAGTCTGCTGCCTTCGCCAAAAATTCAAGAGAATTTTGCATTGACGTCAATTCAAGTTTCCATTTTGATTTTACTGATTGATTATATTGGCCTTTCTTGATTTTAGATACATACTGCTGTGAAAACGATGTGGTTCCGCCATTCACAGAAAAATCTTTCCTAACTTCTGTCGACGTTGTGGCATTGTCTCCTCCATTAAATGTATCCATAGCAAGAGGGGCATCTCCATTACTAGTTGATATAAGGCTACACTCTCTCCCTTCTCTCCTACAACGTGCACATGGCGGTTTATGAGGATTTTCTAAAGGACCTAGGTCACATTTTATTTTCCTTCTTCTACAATGGTTGCATGCCTTAAAACTTCTTCGCCACCTCGTATCCTTTCCTTGAATTCCTGACATTATCTCATCGGTATCTAATCTCAAGTGTCTATTAGGATATATAGTGTACTGAAATTTCTTTAGTATTCAACGTGCCTTTTCAAGTTATAGGATTGTATTCTGATGCTTTCAGAGTCACAGTCAAACTGTCATTTTTTTTACTTCATTAACACGAATCGGAGTTGAGCGCTTACCGATGGAAACATTATTAAAATAGGCAAAATAGTTTCTTAGAGGGTATTGACAAGACTATTTTTATACCATTGTTTAATGCCTGCTTTGACTTAAGAATGACCAATGTAAATCACAAAATAAATTGTATTATAGCAAGTGAAAGTATCATTCTGTTCAACTATTAAAAAGACTTTTAATACTTACTTTACCTGCTCTGTTGTGTAGCTGCACATTTTGTATTTAGACTCATTATATCTTTAAAACAATAGATATATATCAGTATGTATTCGAGTGGCTATTATTCAGCTGATTTCTCATTTACATGTTGTTGTTATTACCCAGTTACCGGATTTGGAATTCTAAGACACGTAAAGAAATATTTCAAAAAAATACACTCTCCCAAATAAACTGTTAAGATTAGTCTCAGGTTGATTTAAGAGCATCTTCTATATTAATCAGGCGGGTGTGTGCATTCATCTATATTTAAGTGTTTAATAATGACAGAAGTAAAGGCAAGCACTCCAGTCTTAAAAAATGGGACTAAACCCAGTGGACCTAGTTCTTCCGATATGGAATATTACTATAGGCATATGTATCCATTCAAGGTCATTTTTGACTGGTTAAATCATTCAGTAACACCGGGAAGAGATATTATAAATAGAGAGTTTGCTATGGCTTTTAGATCAGGGGCATATAAAAGATACAATTCCTTTAATACATTACAAGAATTTAAATCTCAAATAGAAAAGGGGAATCCTGACAGATTTGAAATTGGGGCAATTTACAATAAACCACCAAGAGAGAGAGATTCTCTTTTGAAAAGTGAGCTAAAACCTTTGGAAAAGGAGTTGGTTTTTGATATAGATATGGATGATTATGATACTTTTAGAACTTGTTGTTCTGGGGCACAAGTCTGTGAGAAATGTTGGAAATTCATTTCATTGGCTATGAAAGTTATGAATGTTTCTTTGGAGGAAGATTTTGGGTATGAAGATTTTATATGGGTGTTCTCAGGTAGACGTGGTGCGCATTGCTGGGTTAGTTCTAAACGTGCACGAATTCTAAATGACTTGCAGAGGAGAAATGTCCTAGATTACTTGAATGTTGTCAGAGATAGAACAGCAAACAAAAGACTGGCCTTAAAGCGACCATATCATCCACACATTGCCCGTTCTTTAGATATACTAAAGCCCTATTTTGTCGAAATAATCCTAGATGAACAAAATCCTTGGGAAGATGACGACCATGCGATCCAGACGTTACTGCCGGGACTCCATGACAAACATTTAATAGAGACCTTGAAAACCTTTTGGAAATCAAACCCTAATAGATCAAGCAGGGAAAAATGGGCAGATATTGATTCACTTGCTTCAAAGGACTGGAAATCTGGGAAGAAACAAGACATTATAAATAAACTTCGTGAGTGTAAAGAAGATCTTGTGATTGCTACATTATATCCAAAACTAGATGTTGAAGTTACGAAGCAAACAATTCATTTATTGAAAGCGCCATTCTGTATTCACCCTGCAACGGGTAATGTCTGTGTTCCCATCGGTGAATCCTTTACACCATCGAATGCACCAAAATTGTTAGATTTACAGAACGAAATGGAGAAAAATAATAATGACGTATTACAAACATCATTAGAACCGTTCATTCAACAATTCCAAGAGTATGTCTCAAGAATGATAAAAGATGAGGAGATTAGCAGGAAGAGAGGAAGAGAGGAAGAAAGTATGGATCATAGTTTAGAATTTTAAGTATTTTAATCGTACATACGGTCTGCCAAATTACTTTGAGAGAATTCCATAATGATATTTCATAATATATATAATATTTATCATTAAACAATAATAAAATTCGAACCTGATTTGATATTTGTAAGTATTATAATATATTGCATTCCATAATTTTGGGACCAAGTTAATACCGGACGCTTGAGGTCATAAGAGAAAGATCCGGGTGATGCCTTAATTCTCAAGTTATCAATTGGGAAATGATAGTACGGAAAGAAAATATGTGTTTTGCCATTTGAAAAATCTGAATTTGCCTTCTCAAATATCTTCAGCCTACATGACTTTGTAGGTGATTAGAATTCAGCTTCTTCGAATGTACCATAGATGCTGATTGGAAAGGGTCTCAGACGAGCATCAAGTGCACGGAATCCAGTGAGATTTATAGATTCAGTTGTTACCAGATGTTTTAAGCACAAAGTATTTTCCGAGGCTTCCTTAGCCTATTTAGGAATTCTCACCTTCTGAGTAGCCTTTGAAATGTGCGCTTTGTCTCCTCGGTTTCTCTTGACATTATCATTTGACCAAATTGAAGAATCTTCATTATTCCAATTGTCCCCCCATTCATGGGAGTTTTTGCTGGAATAGCATCATAAGCTGAAACAAAAATTGTTTCTTTCAAGAGTGTAACCAACTGCATCTATAGCTAGAGTTTGTGGTGAGTAATCACCTGATTCATGCGCACTTTTATTATTCATATCAAATGACATACCAATCTCTGTAAAGAAAATCGGAACATGCTTTCCAAGATTTGTCCTAATTTTTTTCTTCATGAGTCCCAGCTGATTCGCAAGGGATTTTCGTCTGTTCGTTTCACCAAAAACTGCACTAAAGGTGGGATTTACATATTTCCCACGTACTATGCCAAATGTGTCAACGTTAAAATATTTATTCCTATTTTTAAACATCAGGGACAACCCGTCGTAGAAATGACAAGCACATATTGTTTTATTATCAATTAATTCGGTGTTAATAAGCATCGGGGGCTGTTTGAATACTGGCGGCTGTATGAAAACAAACCTGTGCTGATCAATGGATCTAAATCTTGTGTGCACCTTGGTGTAATATTCAACGAAGTGATTGTTTATGGAAAACTGCTCCTCAATAAGCTTTTGGATACCATCTTTCTTGCAAAAGTAGTCAGGCTTCAACAGTTAATGTCCATACTTTGTTTAATCCCAGACACCATGCTGACGCCAAATGTATTTGTAAGCTTCCCAATCATCACTTCTTGATTAACCATATAATGTGTTACTTTTGTCTCTCTCTCCTTTGGTTTACCACACCTTTTCATTCTTACAAGTAATCCTTTTTGTTTGAACTTTTGCAAGACCAGCAATCGATATGTTGTATTGGTCTACTGTAATATCAATACCTTCTCCCAACAACAAATTTTGATAGGAAGTAGCTGTCGTCCCTAATTTTAGATCTCTTTCTTTTGATAGCTGAAATAAGTTAATCTCCCCAATATAACCATGATTCAGCTCATTGACACTTCTAGACCAATAAGACCATTTTTTTCAAATAATTCTGGGGCAGAATACAGAATTCTTTTGTACAGTACCTTAATTGCGTCGATAAACTTCTCTTGTAAATAATCCTGTGTGTTCATTCCATTTAGGATGCATTTGGGTGCCAACATCTTCCCGGCAAAAAATAAAGTGAACATTGTGTGGCAAGCCATACCGTAGTAATTTGTAGGCCATAACATCTTTGGATAGTCAGCAATAATTTTATTCCTTTCAATCTCATTGTTTAAGAAATAATTGTGAAGTATTGCAGCTTCTGTATTTTGAAATCCAGTGGGTTGAAATCCAGCAGCATATAATGTCCATAAAGATGAACCAGATCCACCAGTAAATCAAGACCAAACATCCTGGTGGGAATCAAGGTATATGTATAATCGACCAGCAGACTTAATTTTTTCAAGGACTCTAATGATATAGTACATGTATTCGTAATCTTATATTCCAGGTCCTTGGTGTTCTATCGACTCCGAGGTAGACAAAAATCTAATCGTATTGTAACCTAAAGACAGTATTCTATTAATATGCTCTTCAAACTTTATCGAGACTAATAATCTAATTTCGATAAAGTTTGATTATTTGTTAATTTGAAGAATATTCTTTTATTGCAGTTAATAAATAATATTCAAATTAATATAAGATTATTTAAATTATTTTAAATATTTTTGAAATAAAATGGGAATATAAATACCCAGTTTATTCTTGTTAAAAATTTATTGTTTGGCCAGTTAATAATAACGTAAATGATTTCTATTAAATACCTTGGTATGTCCAAGGTATTGAAATGGTTATTATGATTTATTGCTATAGTTAGAATATAGTCAGGCTGCAATTTATATGATAAATTCTTTATCCAACCTAATTATGGTGTCATCTTCTTCATCGTATTATCCGAGTGATAATGCCTATGACACATCTGTCACAGTAAATAAAACTGCGAGATAGTGGTAGTCATTTAATTTATATTCACACTGAACAAGAATATCGTTTAAAATGATTTTCATAAAAGTTCAAAATGAAAAATATTAAATGCGGGTTATAAAATATAAAATATTTTACGAATATTATAATTAAAATTCGAAAGTCAAGTTTATTCTTTTAGCGGTTTATACTCTATTTTTTTCCGGTTGGAGTACGTTATAATAAATATTTAGCTTTTAACTTATTCATGGTTTTGTATAAACTAGATAAATGAGATATCTGCTAAACGGATTACTGATCAAATCTCTGCTATTCTCCCCAACTTGTTTCTCTTTTAATTGAAGACAGGTATGGTGATGCTTTTGGGAACATTGCTCAAATTAGCTCTAACGATATGATTATTCTCTTAAAAAAAGAGAGATTTTTTCTAATCTTCTGCTGTCTCCCGAACAATAAAGGCAACCTTATTTGCTAAGAAGTCTAGTAAGAAAGTAAGGTTTCCTATTTGCTGGATTTGCCAATGAAATCAATTTTTATTCAAGTGTTAGAAACTTGAGAGGAAGTTGCCAAATATCCATATTTTCCAGAAGTATGGTAACTCACGTCAGTCTGATACACCCAATTCACCCACTCATCTGGTTTTTCCGATTCTTCTAAATTTTTCCAGAAGAAAGCCAAATGTGGTTCGTTAACTATTGTTAATCTACACGGTGATGTGACTGCTCAAGGATGTAAAGTTGCCTTACATGCGAACCTACTACACAATCACTTCTCAAGTGGCACCGTTCGTTTCGACTTCTTGGGTTTTCGATACTGACTGTACTGCACACATGTTCAATGATAAAGAGATGCTATCTTCCATTAAGATGCATCACGCTGGGACCGTCAAAAGTACTGAAGACAAGATCCCTATCCAGGGTGTTGGCGCGATTGAGTTTGGAGCTCTTACAATGTACAATATGTGTTACGTACCAGACTTACGACTGAATTTAATATCCATTAAGTAGGCAACGACCAACTCAAAGCAGAAAGTTCTCTTTAATGAAAAGTTAATTGTTGTCTACTTTTCAGAATTTGTTCCGATCTTAGTGAGAAAAGTTGTCAATGATCTTTACATTGCTAGTCTCAATTCTACTTCATATGACTTTAAACTATACAACTCAACTCTCCAGACTTAACACCAATACTAATGCAAATGACTTTGAGGATTTTGAGTGTTAAGTAAGACTATGAGTACCAAGATTTGAATCAGACATTGAATGCTTAGAGATACAGAGGGAGAGTTTGTGTAATCTGTTGAGTTGGGCTCTGTGCATTTAAGGTTGAATCAGACATCAAAAACTTCAGTCATTAATATTATAGCAAAGTTTTTTATTAGTGATTTAAGATACATAATATAGAATAAAATAGTAACTATGTAGACGATAATTATATGTCTTAAATTAGATGAAACATTCGCTTTTTACATACTGTTGACATTTTATAATAATTACTCTCGGAAGTGTGTATTATTTCACGTTAGGGTTAGATGCAATATGGTTAACGCTAATAAGATTGAAATCTTTTCCAAAGATGACAACTTAGTAGTCAGTGATGAGTAATTTACAGTGTGTTGTTTTTTTAACCTTGCTAATTGAATTTAAACTAATTGAGAGGTCCGAGACAAAGTAATAGAGTCCAACTTAACCTGTCCAGAAAGATGATTGTAATTTGTCTTCCACACCAGGTATACTACCAATCATTTTTCACTAAAGTCTTTAAACTGGGATATACCATTCCACATGTGTCTAGTGTAACCGGTATTAACAATCCAGAATAGATTAATATACTTAAGAATATCTTGAGTAGTTAAAACAACGTCTTCTGTTGTATTCTCATCAATTACAAAGCTAATTCATGCATAGGCGTTAGAAGCATTATTAACTTTTCTGGGTATGTTCTGACTTATGGTACTTTTCAAATAAAAAGAAGTCTGGGATCTCTAGCTTTTGAAACTTTATATCTGGACATAAGATCACCTCCTTGGCAGATGGCACAGACGTGAGGGTTCTTTTGTTTCTTGAAAAGGATACCAGGGAATGGGCCAATTTGTGTTTCACGAAGATATCGGAACTGAGATTTACCATTTGACAGGTATCTGCTATGACTGGTATCAAACATCCATCAAAGATTATGATTACGGAGGTTTCATGACTGGTGTAAGAATTTGACTGCTTGGAATGACGATGTTATTGCCGTTGTAGAAATAGTTCAAGGATCAATTGAATTCATTTTAAAATATAGAGTGTATAGATGCAGAGAGTAGAAAATGACACCAAATGTCTACTATATCGTAATTCTAGAAGTTGTATCACAGCGGATGGACAATGACGTCGAATCGTCACAGCCTCATTTGAAGGACTTCAATATTATTTCCTGTAAGTCATGATACTTTGAGAGGTACTTTAGTTGGGTTCAATCGAACATGACAAATCTGATATGAAATATATTAAGAGATACTAATAAAAGTAATTATAAACTAATGAGATAATGGAGGAGCAGCTCTTTAACAAAAAAAACAATGCTAAAAAAATGGTGTATGCATTTTCGATGAACGATTATAATGTATCAAAAATTCCCATCATCATCAAGATTTTGTAAATGAATCACATCCTTGTCAGTGTGGGATACAATGCCCATAGCATTGCTACTTCTTTTTATCGCATATTGTTCTATCTTCTTGATAGTTCCACTAATTTTAATTGGATTGATTATCATGCCATCGACATCTGCAATTCTTGATATAAAAATTAAAGAGGCAACTAGTAAATCAATATCTTCGCGATGACATCTGATAATACCCATTGAAGTTGCATTAGAAAAGTACTTTACCTGCAATAGTGATCCAACTTTACCTGCACCATAATCCCCAAAATTTGTTTGAAGAGAACGTCGTATTTCTTGTATTAGTGTTTTTGATGTAATTTGCTGTGGAGATGGTGCATGACTAGAAAGGTATATTTCCTTATTCGTACTAAATTTCAGTTCTGTAGGAGGGTATAGTATTTCAAAAAGGACATATCTACTCTTCAAACGGACCATAATGTGCACTAGATTACTTCGAATTTTTGGTGTTATAGATTTCGGTTACTCTGACTTGGTTAGAAGCTTTGAGTTTTTGAGTTTTATTATTATATAGCGGGAGATTCTCAACTTCCGAAGAAAATGAAACTGAAAAATCTGATTTAATGTAAGAACAAAGAGGTATGATGAGGCTCACAGAATGCCTTGTAAAAATTAAGTTAAGCTAATATTAACGATTGATTTGCAATACAATTTTTGTTAGATTTGTAAAAGGAATAAAAATCCCTGAAGAGAACTGGAGAAACATCAAAAATTTAAAATATTATACAGACCTATTGCAATATCAGTAATGTAATTATGAGAGAATGTAATGTTAAATTATAGATCTAGTATACTTATATTTTTAGTTTGATCCTTTTTGTGCTTCGTGCTCTTTTTCTTGCTGCTTTTCTTCCTCAATTTCATTCACATATTTGTTAATTTCTTCGTTAGTTAAAATCGTAATTTCTGAATTTGGCTTTACTACTGTAATTTCTATATTCTTAGCCCCAGTTTGAACAACTTCTAGCAACGATCTAACCGTCAGTCTGACACATTCCTCGACATTTTCTGGTGGCTCATCACGGTTATAGTTTTTCTCTAAGAATTCACGTACCGTTTTCGAATTTCTACCAATGGTTTGTGCAGTCCATGATGAATATATTCCACTAGGTTCCGTTTGGTATAATTTTGGTTTATTGTCTCTTGGGTCAAAACCAGCAATTAAAGTGGATACACCAAAGGGTCTGACACCACCAGATTGAGTATATCTTTGCTGCACACCTGCCACATAACGAGTTAAATATTCCACAGTAACCGGATCTTCTAATGTTAATCTATGACTTTGAGCCTCTATTCTTGCCTTTTCAATCAGAATTCTCGAATCTGCATTTAGACCGGAAAATGAAAGCACAAGATGTGAATCAATCTTAGAAATCTTTGATGGCGTAATCCTTGGATCTTGTAATTTTAAAGTGGATCTCCTTTCACACCCTAATACAACACAGTCCTTGCCTTTAATACCTACTGCACATGTGCCCCTCTTTACTGCTTCCAAAGCATATTCGACTTGAAAAATATGCCCGTCAGGAGAGAAAATGGACAAAGCTCTATCATAGCCACTCATTGTTGTGTTTGATTAATCGTTTGTTAGTTTGAAAGCTCTTGAAGGTCAATTGCGAATCTGCTTTCTTATAGAGTGAAGCATGTATGTATTTCGAATTATTGTAGAATGGGTGGCAAAAAGATATTAGGTGGATTTTTTAAGTGAGTAAAAATTACCCTGTTTTATAGACTCGAAGTTCCAATGGTGGCGTGTAATACATCTACTTCAACTATAACATTGTACTAAACCATCGCAGAAGTGTTTATATCTTTGAATTATATAATCACTATATATTGGTTATCAAGAATCAATTCGACAGCTTCGTCTAATTGATAATCGGCAAAGGAATATGTCTTGTTCCAAGATATTGGTTGATACTGGATGATTGTATGTAGTATTCATTTGCTTCAGTAATTTATTTGTTTATTATAAATTCTCGCTGCTCTATTTAAAAAA
>JAJLTG010000008.1:70692-124655 GCA_030568095.1 Naumovozyma baii
AATAATAGTCCAGTATTTATACGTCTGGGGATTTACTTTCTCTGTTTCATTTGTTTCTTTGTCATTGCACCTATTTCCGTTTTTGGTTCATCTTCGTCACAGAATGAGTCAAAGTTATGACACATCACATTTCACTATGCGAAGTAATTGTTTAATTTTCTAATTATGGTAATATGTTTCATATTCGCCGTAACAACAATATGACACAGACTATCATGCCGAAATGATGGCATGAAAATGCACTGAATTTTTATTTTAATCTCAATTCCACGGTATCATATAATCCACATTATAAAGAGTTCTTTCGCGCAAAATACTTTATAGTTTTACACATTTATTAAATTGCCTTCTTTTTCCGAATAATTCTTGTAGTTCCTATCCAAACCAATGGGAAATCTTTTGACTTGACCACAACAACAGACAATTTCAACAACATCATTCTTTTTATTATGCCTATGTTTAGGTTGAGAATAATTGAAAATTCTAGATCTAGCTGTTATCGTGGGTAGAAGGACTCTTGAGCATTTTTTGCAAATGGACCTCTTTATCGTGGGCAACATACTAATCTTAGATTTCTTACTAATCAAATCTACATCCTTAGCATACAATCTTGCAAAGCTCTGTAAGTGATCATACGAGTTGGTAAATGTGCTCCAAGTTGAAAGTTGGTATAAATAACTCATTCTTTGTAGTTTATCCTTATTTGCCACATCGCTTGGTGGATCTACCAAAATTGTTCCATTCTCATCGATATTTTGTTTTTTTTTACCATTATTCTTATCCTTCTTTGCCATTCCCCCTTACAAACATCAAATCTTTCCAGAATTAAAGTGTTTGTTAGACAGACTGGTCAAAAAACCAATAAGTTAAATTTTCAAACTGTTATCGATCCATAATTTTCCCCATTACCCTGCATTACCATCAAAGATTGAGTATTAACCGCTGCTCTATTAAAGCATAGTATAGCAAGTATTCCATATTTCTCGAAATCCAGGTCTGATAGCTTTAAAGAACTTTTCTCCATAAGACAGTTTGTAACATAGGTCAATTGCAATAATAAAATTGTAATATCAAGTACCCATATTATATATTTTTCTTGATCCGAACAATTAAATTCGCCGATAACGTTTAAAAATATGAACCCATCCCTAAAACTGCATACATCTTGCTGAATATCTATTCTCCAATGATAGATGCATCCATAACCAATTTCAAGTACCAGAATTACCTGAATATAAAAAATCATTTTCAGTATTATGGCTTCAAGAGCTTCGTTTTCCTGATTCTCACCATTGTTAACATCATCCTCATCCATAGGCATGTGGTATATGCCTGAATACCCGTGAAAATTAGCTAATAATTGGGAAGCAAACTTACCAAACTGTAGGGCAAGGGTGGACATCAGAGCTAGCAAAGTGGAATTATCTTTAATGAATCGGAGACATATTGTTACATAGCAAACAAATTCTATCTGTTTGGAAAATAGTCTAGAAACAGATTTCATCATTTTTCTACAGTTATTGCGAATGTATTTACTATTAGAAATGATATTAAATTTTTGTTCAATTCCCTATTTACTATTTGTTGTCTGCATTCTCAGTTTGGTTGCGTAGCCTATAAGAAATCCCTTTTTTTTTCTTTCCTGAAAATGTCAAGAGAGAGATGCGCACCCGTTCTTTCGCAATTGTCGATGAGATTTAAAATGTATGACAAATCAAAGGACACATATTTAAGTACTTACTCTTGCAAATAAGTTTATAGTGTATCAACGTTATACAAGCATACATGGAACCGAAACAGACTATTTAAAATGAATAATTCCACGTGGGATGGATATCCCAGTTTGAAACCAAAATATTCAGTGCAAAAGGATGTGCTGATTCCTAAAGTACATATCTCAAAGAATTGGACGCTTCCGCCTAGACTGAAATCCAGTAACAGGGGTCACAAACAGGAACTAAACTCTGAGAAGTATGTGGGGGTTGCAGATGCAACAATAAAGGAGCTGGCTACATCCCCCGATCACTCACCCGCTAGCGTTTCACCAAAAGAGGAAAGTATGGATAGTTCTGAAAGAAAGAAATTACAGAATAGAGATGCACAAAGAGCATACCGAGAGAGAAGGGCCAATAAATTAAAAGTGTTGGAGTCCACAGTAGAGTCCTTGGAAGTTTTAGTCAAAAACTGGCAAAAAAAATATAGAGTGGTGGAGAAAGAGTTACAGCAATATAAAAATACATTAGCTTTATCGTTAGAGGAGAACAACAAGTTAAAGGAATTGTTTTCGAGAATTGAGAATGGAAAAATCTGTACAATTTGTTTAAAGCAGATGCCCGTGATCCCACAAAGTGATGCTGGTAGTGCGACATTACCCAAATCATATGCAACTACAACGAAAGTTATAAAACCATCGCTTGTGAGTGATTTTAAGAGGAACAAGCATTTAAATCAAGTCATAGACAATCTTAAATTAATGAAAACTGAAAGTTTGAGTATAGAGGTGAAACCCATAAGGAAGATCGATACTAATCCACTCTCTGATATACCGTCAAATGAACAGTTGTCCATGAGGGTCTCATCTCCAATAACAAAACCCATTGTAAATACCATCATGCCAAATAAATGTGGTTTTTGTAACGAAGGAACCTCATGTGTATGTAATGAATTAGAAGCTGCAGAGGAAAATTTGAAGACTGATACGCAGCGAATGAAGACAAACTCTACAGAAAAGTTAAGTGGGCATTGTTCGAGTTCTCCGGATAATTGTACTAAATGTGCTAACATCGATGAAACTTGTATAAAACCTATTAACTCATTGAACATGTCCTTACCGAGAAATGAAATGGAAATTGATTTTAACGGGCCATTGCTAACTGACCGTTTTCGTAAAATAAAGAAATATATGCAGAATAACAGTCAGGAAAATGGTTAATTTTACCGTAAATACTACCTTTTGTGTACTGCCTTGTTACTTAATAACTAAACAATTACAGCATGATATAAAAAATACAGCAATAGCCAGATAAATTTTTGATGTTCTTTACCTTAGACAAATTAAATCTCTTTTATTATACTAAAAGAACCAGTAACAAGGAATGTCTATTAAAAAAATTAATTCGAGAAATACATGGGAAAATGCTTACTGTTGTAGAATTGAATGATATAGCATATATATTTTGAAGAAACAATTTTTAAATATTAAGTAAAAAACAAAACTGGAACAGTTGTTTTTACTATAAACTGCTGTTGAGCTTGAATGCCATGTACATGTTCTACTAGAAAAAAATGCTTCCAACCAGATTTGAACTGATGATCTCCACATTACTAGTGTGGCGCCTTACCAACTTGGCCATAGAAGCTACTTTTATAGCTTCTGTTATAATTAAAATGTAATCAGTGTCACCTAGGTTCGTGAGGTCAAAGATATTGAGTTTCAACTATGACTCATCCTGAAACGTCTCATAATTGTCAGAAATAATGCTTACTTGTACAACCTTGGTTACCATTGTTGGTATTGATATCGTTAATCTTTGACATTGTTAAGATAGGAAACGTTGATAATTTCTAATAGAAAAAGTGTTATTACTTTATATTGACAAAATAGTCTCTGCTTATATAAAATACAAACGAAAATGTAAATAAAGTAATTAAATATATAAAATAATGATAACCAAGTTTGAACAGTTTAATTGGAAATGTTCATCCTTTTATACCTATCACAAATATCACTATAATCGATTTATTATGATGTGAAAAAAATTTTTTTTTTATGTTGTCGACATAAATTTGTTCGACAATGTTCCATTATTCGAACGTTTTGGTATTCGTACTAAGAAACAGGTACATAGATAATTCACTTACAGGTTTTCTGTGTCGCTAATTAATATCCACTCGTGTTTCCGTCAGTTTCCGTCAAATGCCAATATATGACAGTATTTGGTAGTTAATTAGTAAACATGAATCTTATGTGAGACTTAGAAAGTTTCATAGGAAGAGAATGTTATTAAGATACTCTTACAATATTTTCTCAGTTTTTCAGCGTGATACATTTAAAACACGCGTTAAACTCATAAGCTGATGGAAATATAAATACCCAGCATATTTCAAAATTCTCAAAATAATTTATATAATCTTCTTATATTAATGACGGAAACTGACGGAAACACGAGTGGATATTAATTAGCGACACAGAAAACCTGTAAGTGAATTATCTATGCACCTGTTTCTTAGTACTAATACCAAAACGTTCGAATAATGGAACATTGTCGAGCAAATTTATGTCGACAACATAAAAAAAATTTTTTCACATCATAATAAATCGATTATAGTGATATTTGTGATAGGTATAAAAGGATGAACATTTCCAATTAAACTGTTCAAACTTGGTTATCATTATTTTATATAAGCGGAGACTATTTTGTCAACATAAAGTAATAAAACTTTTTCTATTAGAAATTATCAACGTTTCCTATCTCAACAATGTCAAAGATTAACGATATCAATACCAACAATGGTAACCAAGGTTGTACAAGTAAGACAGTTCAAACTGACAATGTTGGATCGGAATTAGAATTTAATTCTCCATACTAGCCTTGTCAGAAAATGACACAAATCCTTTTGTAATTTACAGTTCTTATTTACTGACAGTAGGAAGTCTTCTTAAATCCAATAATTTCAAAACTACTAAGCTTAGCTCCACAAGACGCAAACAGCCGTGATTTTAACCATATTAATACCCAATCAACATAGTGATGGTACTATGAATAATGCCAATAGCAATGCTAAAAATAATAATACACTAGTTTGTCGATAGTCGGTTTCTTCTCTCACCAACTCAAGCATTCGTTATTGGAATACTCTAAAAGGCTCATTCTTTGAACATTCAAACCATCAAATGTTTAATGATATATCTGCTCAGCCCCTTTGTATTACTACAGCTACAAGTGAGTCAGACTACAGCAGGATCAATTTAATAATTAAACTCTGCTTCTCCATTTGCAGAGGACCTGTCTTACAATTCGTCTTTGCAAGCTGAGACATTCAAACACATATGGTAAGAGTCCCCAGTGGCAATTAAGAAAAAGTACAAGAAGGTAGCAAATACTTTATAGAGTAATGCTTTCTATACAATTACATATTCTAATTCTTTGATCAACAACTCGATGATTCATTAGCATATTTCTTTACTTCCGATAAACCCTGACCCGCAACTGTGGCATCAAAATTGTGTTTAGTCATTCAAATAAGTCTCCATCAACGGTGTCATATAAGAACAATTAAAATCTCACAACATTCCTCTCTGTTTTCATGAATATCTGTTACTCGATATCAGGTATAGAGATAAGGATATTGTAAGTATGGTGGAGGCCTACGTGCACGACAATAATGATGAAGTCGATTTCAGAGAACCACACAATTCAGGCATACCTGTATCATTGGAAAGACTAACCGGTCTGGGGATAATTGCCAAATATTTAAAAAATGTTGAAGATGTCGAGAAAATTGCTAAAGAGAGACAGTATAAGAATAGAGATACGGTCAATTTAAGCATAAAATCTTTTAATAATGATGAATCCCTATTATTGAAACAATTAAATACATTCTATGAAGAACACTTGCATGAAGATGAAGAAATACGTTACTGTATCGATGGATCCGGTTATTTCGATATCAAGGACACGTTGACGAATGAATGGTTACGTTGTAAAGTGTCTCCTGGTGACCTTTTAATTGTCCCCGCTGGTGTGTACCATAGGTTTACATTGACAACAGACAACTATATCCAAGCATTGAGACTTTTTAAGGACGAACCTAAATGGAAGGCTTACAACAAATCAAAGGATACTGATCAACTGCCAATTAGAGAGCAATATGTAAAATCTATAGAGAGCTAATCCTTCTAATTTCTCTTCAACTTTTGTAACAATTGCATATATGACAGAATTAAGAAAATAATTCAACTCTGTATCATTGTAATATATATTTATAGCGCCTTACTTTTAAGTAGGGACGTAAATTGTTGAAGCGCTGTGTTGTACTGTTTCTTTGCATCGAATCAATTTTGCAATGCCTCGTTCCAATTAATTCGGAATCTAGCTACAATACGGAAAATTTCAGATAATTAAATAGCTCTGCCATTAATTCTCATTGACTAGAAAAAAATGGACAGCAAAAAGCCTATTTATTACCTTGATTTAATTTTGATATCTTAGATTCACCAATCTACAATCTGAATAAACTATCTTTGGATAATGGATGTTGCGGAGCCATCGACTTTGGCAACCACTACGGCAGCTGTAGTTTCAACGACTCCAGCTGCCTCACTATCGTCATATCTACCAAGAGTTGACCAATTTTATATCCCAGAATGGCTAACTATGCAATTTGTTGCTAATAACCTTATAAGTTTCACCCCATTATTTTCATATGGTACAACAGTAATAAGTATTGAAAAGTCCAGGACAGCATTAGGTTTCTCAATTGATATTTGTGCTACCATGTTGATTGCAAGTATATTAAGATTATCCTATTATTTAATATCTCCATATGAAATTACACTGCTGAGACAAGCATGTGTCATGATCTTTATCCAATTAATATTATTAAATACAAGTTTGAAATATAGACCTGATGAATATAAATATCATAATTTGAAAACCGTCGAGACTTTCCCTCAATTATTCAAAGAGATATGGTATGAATCATTCCAAAGTATAAATTTAAGTCAAGAAAATGACGATTTTTCTTTATTGAAAAGGATATGGCGATTTCTTTATAAAATTTTGTTGATATCCATTTACAAATTTTTAAAATTCTTTGATCCCAGTTATAAACGATTCGCATCTTTTTGGCAATGGGACAAGAATAGAACCTTCTGGAGGTTTTTGATAGTATTCACCGTTATCCAAATGGTACTCACTTTTTCAATATCGAACATTTTAAATTGGAGTGCCTTGGAAAAGTTTCTTGGATCCTTAATTGGATCCCTAGGATTACTTATAGAATCTCTGTTACCATTACCACAAATATCCATCTTAAATAAGTTAAAATCTATCAATGGGTTCAAATTGATCTTATTAGTAAGTTGGCTATGTGGGGATACCTTAAAAATCACCTACTTAATATTTGGAGCGAAGAACATCTCAAAATTATTTGTCTTTTTTGCATTTTTTCAAATGTCTTTAGACATTTACATCGGTGGTCAATATATCTACTACAAATATTATTATAAGCCATCTGAATCCTTTGAAGATGGAATGCCTGGAATTGAATTGACTTCATTTGACTACAATAATGGTCAAGTCCTACACTTGGAAAACAGAGAAGATACACCGCATAGTCAATTTAGCGAATCGAGGTCACATACAAAACCAAGAACACTGAGTGTATAACGGAGAATCAATGAGCTTTTTTTTTTTATAAACAAGAAGCATTAGTTAATATTTATAGACATACCAAAACATTAAAATAGTAATTCTTTAAAGTTACTTAGTAGGGAGCCGTTTGAATATTGCAAATTTATAGTTTATCGAATCCATATTGAATGTATTAACTTTTCACAGGTAAACGTAGCATGACCGACAATTTCATAGCATCCGCACATTGAGTGCCTTATTAATGAAGTAATTATAGCACTGATTGTTCAATACTTAAAGTATGCATTGTAATAGATGTTTAATCACTCGATGTTAGGTTCTGAATCACTTTGACTACTATCACTTCTTTCATCCTTCTGAATACCTGCGAAGATCAACCTATATAGTATCCTAAAGATTAAAAATAACCAATAGAGATTAACCAATTGTAAGCAAAAGATTAAAGTAAATACAATAGGCAATGATATCCAGCACTTATATTGTTGTATAGCGAAGTTCAAAACGTAATTCCCTTCTGTTCTAAATTCTGTTAGAACTGACCATAAAATCTTAATATTAACATAGTGACGCAAATAAATCCAATTAATAACAAATAATATAAAAATTGGTGGGGTTAATATGGAATCTAGATAGTTTACAGTCTTTGAGAGAGCAAGGAAAAAATCAGACACGTCCATTGTAATGTATATAGCCAACCCCATCTTAGTGAAATGGAAAGTATACGAAGACCATATTAATAATAATGTTATAACGTGGTGAAAGACCAGTTCTTTGAAATCTTTGCGTGGTTTTTCCAATTGTAAGACAAGGACACAGGCTTGCTGTGTCCAGAATGCAGTTTGAAGCAAATAGAACAATTTGTAAAGGAATGGGTTGGTAAGATCTGGATAAGTGAGATACATAGTCTTTGTCTTGAAGAGCCATAAATCTGTACCATACATGACATATAATCCGAATGAACCGGAGATACCGTAATGGAAAATATAGAAAGCTTGTTCCATAATTCTGTTCTTGCGATGTTTACTTAAAACTTGTAACCTAACTGTGATAGGACGAATTACCATGTCCATCATAAACTCTCTCAAAAATGTAAAGAATATCATATAGAACAACACAAAATAAAGATCCTTTATACCCTTTCCATATTGGTTAGTACCTTCGATTTGATATGATAAAGCAACAAGCATGTGTAACGGATTACTATCCAGCTCAGGACCAATGTAGAAATAGGTCGAGTAAACAATTAAAAGAATAACTAATGGTGTGACCCAGTAATGTTGTGAACTTAGTTCCATATAGGATTGCAAAAATGATTTCCACCTAAAGTTTGTCAATTTTCTCTTCTCTTCACTTACCTCAATCGTTTCCACATTCTTTACAGAATCTGTAAAACCATGGACTGTATCACCAAGATTAATCTTCCCTACGGAAGAATTGCTTCTTTCCCTCGTTGTCTTGTAAGATACTGTAACGTGATGAGATGTCGAAGTAGATGTACCATAATCTTCTTGGAAACTGTTATCATCAATGGAGATCATGGTGGAGGAATTAGATATCAATTATAAAGATGGAGTCAATTTCAAAGACCTTAACCTTCTTTAGTACCACCTGTTTAATGAGCTCTTTGTCGCACCTGAATTAAAATTTCAAGCCAAGAGAGAGGTTAACGGAGTCTTCGAGATTCGAGAAAAAGGGACTGACGTAAAAATCAATACGATTACATAATTTGCATCAACTCGTCGCTGAAAACAAAACTTGCTTGACGGTAACAGCACTTTTTTTCATTTAAGACTTACGTATGTGAAACTCAGCTTCAACTGGAAGACAAATCAGCTAAAAACACATAAAACAGGACACTGTTATCTGATAAAACTACTGAATGTCACTGTATTTATAACGCGATGGCTTTAAACAAACTAAAATCAATTCCAAATCATATTTCGGGAACTAATTCATCTTCATCTACGTCATTGAAATCAAAGAACTGGGTATCTTCTCCGATGGATACCGATGACATCGATGAGAATGATGAATCAGGTCAGAATATTATACTCAATATTATCTCACAATTAAAACCGGGATGTGACCTTTCTAGAATTACCTTACCCACTTTCATTTTGGAGAAGAAATCTATGCTAGAAAGAATCACAAATCAATTACAATTTCCAGATCTTATTTTAGATGCGCATAATGAGAATTCTGAATTACAACGTTTTGTTAAGGTGGTGAAATGGTACTTAGCAGGTTGGCACATTGCACCAAAGGCAGTGAAGAAACCTTTAAATCCGGTATTGGGTGAACATTTCACTGCATATTGGAATTTACCCAACAAACAACAAGCATTTTATATTTCTGAACAAACTAGCCATCATCCTCCGGAATCAGCATATTTCTATATGATTCCAGAATCTCATATTAGAGTAGACGGCGTTTGTATACCTAAATCTAAGTTCTTGGGGAACTCTAGTGCAGCAATGATGGCAGGTTTAACCGTGCTACAATTCCTGGACATTGAAGATTCGAAAGGGAAACCTGAAAAATATACACTTTCTCAACCAAATATGTACGTGAGAGGGATTCTTTTCGGCAAGATGAAAATTGAATTAGGTGATCATATGATTATCAAGGGTCCAACTTATCACGTCGATATTGAATTCAAGACAAAAGGATTTATATCAGGTACATATGATGCCATAGAAGGTGTTATCAAAGATTATAAAAATAAAGAATATTACGAAATAACAGGTAAATGGAATGATGTTGTTTACATTAAGGATTTAACTGTTAAAGGCTCTAAGAGAACGGTCCTTTTTGATACTCATGAACATTCAGCTGCCAAGCCAGAAGTGCGTCCATTAGACGAACAAGGTGTGTATGAATCAAGAAGATTATGGAAAGAAGTCACTGATGCATTAGCTATACGTGATCATGAAGTTGCAACGGAAGAAAAGTACCAGATAGAAAATTATCAAAGAGAACTAGCAAAGAAGAGAATCGAAGATGGTGTTGAATTTCACCCAAAACTTTTTAGAGAAGCTAAACCTGGGGAAGATCTTGATTATTACATTTATAAACATATTCCTGATGGTGACAATTTTGAAGACCAAATACGGAGTATTCTAGAAATTGCCCCTATTTTACCTGGCCAGGTTTTCACTGATAAGTTCCAAATTCCTGCTTATGAGAAGCATGAAATCCAAGAAAGAATACATTCTGAATCTAACCTATTTCGTAAATAAAACAACAGCAAGTTATATAGATATAGACATGATGCAGAACAAATACAACTTCCATGAAAGAAGAAATATAAACTCAGTAGTAACGTAAAAGTGATTTTTCGATTTAAGATAAAATATTATAAGTATATATGCTTTCAGTATTTTATACTTATCACCTAAGCCTTAGCCAAAGCTTTCTTAACAGTGTATCTCTTTTGCTTTCTCAAGACCATAACTTGGAATCTTTCGAAATCAGTCAAAGTAGCACGTCTCTTTCTTTGAGCAATCTTCTTAGCCCAAGAAGAAGCTTGCCATTTTTCACAAACACCAGCAGCAGCCCACTTCTTAGCAACAACAGAAGTTCTAGCACCTCTTGGTACAGCGAAAGTCAATGGAGTTAGTTCAACTTGGCCTAAGTGGATAGCTTGTCTTGGGACACCAGCGACTGGACCATCAATCAAAGCCTATTTGAAAAGGAAAAAAAAAGTTTAAGCATTTTCATAAATTGTTAGTATTTTTTTTCTTTAGTAGAGGCTACAGTTTAAATAAGGATCAGGCTCAATGATTTTAAATCTTAGTTTCATAAGTTAGATATTCCATCAATTCTTACATTTCTTTTGAAAACCATCCATGAATTTGTTCATTTACGGGAACTCTGTTAATGAATCGTTGCGCAAAAGCCCGTTTGATAGTATTAATCTCTTGTTTCGTCTCTGATATTTAATCCCAATTTGTACTCTTCATTCTTTTGGATGGATATGAATTTTCTTTCATTATACGAATATTCAATGGCACACTCTAATATCATTTTGGTTATTATCCTTATTAAACTTTAAATTTAGTATTATTTTAACATACCTTCTTTTGGTCGATGATTTCAACAATGGTGGCAAGTTTACCGGCGGATGGACCCTTCTTGATCAAAACAACACGGCCAACTTCAACCAATCTCCAGTTAGAAGCCTTGACAATAGAATCGGTAGACATTTCTTGTATTATTTTGTAGAGGTTGCTTTAACTATGCTCTAGGCCAAAAGCTCTTTACGAATAGCAAGCCTTTAATTAACTGATTACATTAACATATATATTTCCAGCTCACAAGGTTAGTCTCTGATAGGGAGTGGAACGAATGTCTGCAAGGAAACCCAGAGGGATGACCCAGGAACCGCTCTGTCTAAGTTAGGTTGTCCAGATGGTAAGTTAGAACCGTGAACAGAATTCCTTGGTTCAATTGGAGACTAATTGTTCGGAAAGAGAAAAGGTGCGCAGTCCGAGGGATTCAGTTTGGGATTCAAAAAAAAATTATAATCTTCTTATAAAATATTTCGGTATGTATGGGTGGAATAAAATGAGTGGGTCTTATACCTTTTGGAAATAGTCATGACTTTATATATTTCAATTGTATTACACAGACGCAAGGTAAGTAGTCTGTTGACAGAAAACTTTGAGTGCTCTTGCTACAGCAGCAGTATAATTGACTATTTTTTGGGCGCTTAAATATGCCTGGTATATTCTATATTTAACTCAAAGATAGATTAATGGTGCAAGCCCTTGAGATTCTTGAAGCGATGTAGACTACTTAAAAACTTTAGGTTGTTTCTTTCATCGTCATATAGTATGAATTAATTATTTAAAATATGGTACTTATTTGTTATGAAAAACTATTCTTGCATAGATTTTAAATCAATATTCTTCAATATTTTTGTTAGGAGCTAGAGTTAAAAAGTAAGATTTCCCTACTCAACACTAGTTTAACACCAGGATATATAAGATATTAAGATGACAAATGCTCTTTAACATTGCGTTTTCAAAAAAAACCGTATCGATCTTTTATTCCTGGGCGAATAAAAACTGTCAATTTCTTCTCCACAAATTATAATCCCGGCACATTTTACATAATATTTTTGGTTAGGGAAACCTTAATAAAGGCTTCCGAATCTCGAACTAGTTCAAAAAACGGCTTCATTGGAAATTTTACACATAGAATAATACGATGATCCAAAACTAAAACAAGCTACATTAATTAGAGACTAGCTGTTCTTTTGGACATTCACTCAGTTTATACTATTAATTCAAATGAAATGGAGAAGAAAAGAAATGTTACAACCACTCAAAGAGATGTACCGAAAAGAAATAAGACGACACCAATTGACAAAAACTCCATGGAATATATAACAAGATCTGCCCTAGCTGGTGGTATATCGGGATCATGTGCTAAAACGTTGATTGCTCCGCTAGACAGAATTAAAATTTTGTTTCAAACATCGAATCCGCACTACACTAAATACGCAGGATCATTAGTTGGGTTAAAGGAAGCTGCCAAGCACATTTGGATAAACGACGGGATCCGTGGGTTCTTTCAAGGTCATTCAGTTACACTAATAAGAATATTCCCGTATGCTGCTGTAAAATTTGTTGCATATGAACAAGTGAGGAGTCTATTGATTCCTTCAAAGGAATATGAGTCGCATTGGAGGAGACTACTGAGCGGCTCGTTGGCTGGTTTATGCAGTGTCTTTACAACTTATCCGCTAGATCTCATACGTGTCAGATTAGCATACGTGACAGAACATAGAAGTGTCAAGCTTTTGAATCTGGTAAAAACAATCTATACAGAACCGGCATCTAATACGTTAAAATCGAGATCATATGTTCCAAACTGGTTTGCTCATTGGTGTAATTTTTATCGTGGCTATACTCCCACTGTTCTTGGGATGATACCTTATGCCGGTGTGTCCTTCTTTGCCCATGATCTACTGCATGATATCCTCAGAAATCCTCTATTGGCACCATATTCTGTTCTAGAACTCTCTGAATCAGAAAGGAAAGATATACATTATAAACATCAAAGAGTGCCATTAAAAACATGGGCAGAATTGATTTCTGGTGGATTGGCTGGAATGGCCTCTCAAACTGCTGCTTATCCTTTCGAGATTATTAGAAGAAGGCTTCAAGTGAGTATTCTGTCCGTAAACCAAATGTATGATCATAGATTCCAATCTATTTCAGAAATTGCAAACATCATATATAAGGAAAGAGGTTGGAGAGGGTTTTTTGTTGGACTGAGTATAGGATATATAAAAGTGACTCCCATGGTGGCATGTAGTTTCTTCGTCTATGAGAGAATGAAGTGGCATTTAGGAATTTAAAGAGGAGGGAAATAATACTAACTTCAAAGTTATCAAACTAAAATTTGTAAATACAATTTTATGACTGACGAATTTCTCCATTCTTAACAATTTTTTAACTATATTCTTACGTACATTTAATATTTTTCTGTATTGAACTTCTTGAAAATCTTCACTACGCATGACTTATAAAGTCCTTCTTTATTTCTATGAATATTAAAACATATGCTTTATATAGAGTATTCTATAAAGTATTAACTTTTTTCTTTCTCAGTTATGAGGACCCACTGAAAGCCTTTTCACCATTCTTCAGGGCTAATACGTTTCGTACATCAGTAGCGAACCTCAGTGCTTCCAATAATGGTAATAAATTTAACAATGCATTGTCAGTCGGATCACTAATCCAACCTTCTATTTGAATAGCATTGTCTATGTTCATGGCATAACTAATTGGGCTATTATCGATTATGATAATCTCCTTTAAGGGCGACGGCACATCAGTGATAATATTGCCTCCGTCAACATCATTGATTACACTCAGATCCTTAATATAACCTACTCCATCTCTTAACACGCAGTCTGTTCTATATAATCGTTGTGAGAATTTCCCTTGTAAAGAACCCTCCAACCAATCTATAACTGGATCTGCATATTCTTTCATTGATGCAGTGAATATGACTAAATCATACCACTTAGAAACCTTTGATAAGAAAAAATCACAATATGGTCTTTTATGAACATAATAAAGAGTCGATACACCACTTACAGAAAACTTAACTTCCACAATATGTCCCTGAGATGAATTACTATGCGTGGTACCTCTAGACATTGAATGTATCAAAGTTTCATCCAAATCAAGTACCAATTTTTTCTTCCTATTTGTTTGAACAATTGACCTTGGAATAAGTTTCTTTGGAAATAAAAATTTCCCCATTCTTTTACTGCTAAATGATGTATTGGTGCTAACATTACTTTTCGCTGTATTTTTCGATAATGATGATACTCTCATTATATCTGTTGCCTTCAATAAGGAACCTTTTATTGTATCCGTTTGTAAATATATTTCGTCTCCGCCTGCCAAATCATCTTCAGTTGTTTCATCTATTGAATTCAACTCCGAGGAAGGTGATGTACCTTGTTGTGGAGCAGAGGAAGATGAGGCGATCATCTCCTTGCCAATTTTAGTTTCTGATTCATCTTTAAGTCTGGTTCTATGTTTCAATCCCCTTTCAATTAAATACAAAGGGAACGACAATATGAACCAGATAAATAAAAGTGGTCTCATAATGAGGACTTTGGGGAAAAACAATATAAAGGACCAAAATAATAGTACAACTCTTAGTTTCTTATTTTCCGAATTTAAAATATGCGTTTTCCCTGGGGACAATGGTGAATCAAATACGGTGATTTGCACCGTGGTGTGTGTGTCATTTGAATTGAGTGTCCTTTCAACAGGCGATGCTTCGTTATTGGAGATCTCCTCAAGTTGGGCTCCTTCCACATCACCAATTAGTCTTTCTGTGGACTCTACAGTTTCTTTATCATTTTTCTTGAAATAATGTATTGGCGATGGTAAGTGACTAGATACGTAAGACAGGGCATTCATTCATGAAGAGCTTGTGTGATAGAATAAATAGTAGATCAGTGTATAGGGTATGGAAGGGAATCTCCACTTGTAATTATCTTTGCTGAAGAAGCTATTTCTTGGTGTCTTGTTGATTATTTTTGTAGAAATTTGTGAGTATGTTGTTGGTAGGGTATACGAAAGTTTTGGTTTGTATAAATAATAACGGGCGGGAAAAAAATCCCAAGCAGGAAACACGTAATGCCACATACCTATATGTAGGTTTCACGTTTTCACTTACACAGCATATAAGCATTTGTAGCTTTTATTAACCGCTTGCATATGAGATTGTAAAATTGAGGGATTATGTGTTTTAAGATAATAAGCAAGCAAAAGATATGTAATCATACTTCATGGATTACCTAAATATTTTGTAGAACTAAGTAGTTAGTTCATTATGTATTGTAATGACAACAAGAGCAGAATCCTGAATCTGAATATATTTCCAGGCCTTAGAATCAAAAATGGCTAAAGTTTGTTGATTAGTTCTATATCATATATTTGCATCTGTATACTTACTATTTTTGTCTCAACAGATTACTACGTGATTTAACACACGTTAATATTTCATCTCAATAGAGTTTACGTAATTTGTATTTGTATTTATATCTTTATCCCTGTCTGATAGCTGGACGCCTTACCAAAAGGTAGCTCCTGTAATTGGAAATATGTGGGAAATAAAGGAAAGAAATTCTTTTATCTTGAAGAAAAGATCACAATTAAAACCTAGTTTCCTTTTACTGGGCAATTAAACAATGTCTGTTATTACTATGATGTGTATATCATTTCACTTCTTGTCAATATGTTGAGCTTTCAAATGAGATTTATAATGCCTCGTAATGTTACTTTTCACGCTAGATGCGGTCTTACAATTTGGCCAACTGCATTTGAATGGTTTATCGCCTGTATGAATCAAAATATGCGATCTTAATGAAGTTGACCTAGTTACAGTCTTACCACAGATGGGACATTTGTGAATTCTTGTGGATTTCTTTTCTTTGAATTGTTTTGGTTGTTTTGTTTTAGTTATCTTTTCCTGGGCTTGTGGTGTATGTGGAGGGATTTGCAATTGAGATAAAGATTGCGGTATTGATTTTGCACGCAATTGCATTGAAGAGGGCATATTTAGCTGGGTATTATTATCATCATTAGAGTTGTTGTTTTCATCAAATTCACCTTCACGTTCATGCTCGTTTATAGTTCTTCGGTTCTTGATATGTTGGAGATATTGTTCATAATAGTCGTTATAATAATTTTTCGGTTTTGGTTTATCTATGCTATCTTCAAATACCAAAGAACTCAAGGTAAGAGGATGATCTAAATGAGGTAACATGGTCAAATTTGAAGTTGAACTTGACGTTGAACTTGAATGAGACTTGAGGTTACTACGTGGTATATGTTGTGAATTAGTGTTGTTTGATTGCAACGCTGGTAAAGCACATGACGTTAAAGGTATAGCTACTGTTGCTGTAGCATTATTATTAAAATGTAGTGGTGAATGATATAGAGTAGCAGCAGCAGCGCTGGCGCTGGTGCTGGCGGCATAATTTATTATTGATGATGGAGCAGTTGGTGATACGGTATTAAAAGAACCTGGTTGATGAAATGGGATTCTTGGTATGATAAGACAATGGGTACTTGGCGTTACGATAGGGTATGGATAAGGTTGATGACGCTCTTGGAAATATTCCATGTTTCGTAATACTGGGGGCGGGTTAAGGTATTGAGAGGCACTTACATGAATATAATTTGCTGGCATTTTAGTATCTGGTAATTCCAGTGGTTTTGAGTTTGTGTTTCTGTTTGTTCCTTTTTCGAACAAATAGGAGAAACTTTCGTTAAATGAGGGAAGAGTTCTACTCGTTGATACAGTAGTCGTCGAAGAAATATTAATTTTGGGGTATTGACTTTGACTTTGACTTTGACTTTGAGTTTGACTTTGAATATTATTTAAGCAATTGCCTCTATTTCTTTTCAATTGAGATACAGCTGTATTAGGATCCTGGTTGTTTCCATTTTTATTTTCAGATATGAGCAATGAAATAGCCATCATGTCTGGTGTAGATCTCGAGTGGACAGTATTATTCTTCTTCTTATTATTATTATTTGGACGTGTACTGCGTAATATATGTGTAGTTTTTTTATTTCTACTATTAATAGTATCGAATTGATCTGTTAAATTTTCCTTTTGATGTGATATCATATTGAATGATTACAATAAGACAAAAGGCAATAAGAGTAGAAAACAGAATGAAATGAGGGAAAACAATGGTAATACGGTGTTGTAAGTTATTGGCTTAAATAAGTTAAGTTTCTTTTGTTTCCTTTTTTTTTTTTTTAATGAGACTAGTACAGCAAAGGGAATATGGATGTGAATAATTATAATCGCTGAAAATGCATAATGTGCCTATGCAAAGAATAGAAGAGCAGAAAGGAGTAGGAGAACAATCCAGCAGTTCTAATGTGAGGAGAAGATCTTGGAATATGAGAAGAGAACGGAGAAGGAGAAGAAAAAATATCTATGTGTCTCAGAAAATGTGCCAATATTCAGGTTCACACGCAAGCAGACAAAGAAGAAGAAAAAAAAAAGCCTTTCGTTATCAAGTCTCAGTAACAGCCGTTGCCTATTAAGCAAGACAATTAACTACTACTACTACTACCGCTACTACTGTATTTCCTCTACACACGTATGTATATGACGTTACAAGCTGTAGGAGATATATTCACTGGAGTAACGGGATATTAAGAAGAGATAATAACGCTGGATAAGTAGCCCGAAAGTGCGTGCAATATTGTTTAGTGGCTAATAATTAGCACAGTAGACTTCAATAGTTGACTGGCTTTGCCCTACAAACTCCAAGTTTTGACAAATGGACACTTTGTAATTTGTAAAAAGTACGTAAGACACAGAAACAAAGTAATTAATCAATTAATTAAGCAATAAAAGCCATGTATTCTGATCCGGAGTCGTTTAGTCTGTGTGTTGTAGTTTTCCTCTCCTGTTCTTCTTTTCCTTCCTTCTAGAATCTCATGCAATTGTCCTTATCCCGACAATGGAAAGCAAATAGAATGGGGATGAAACGAGCAGGGGAAAAAGAAACCACATCCAACGTCACCGCAACAATGGCCCTCGAGGTGCACCACCGGTGGTTTGCGGGACGTAAGTTGGTGTGCGCAGTGAGATACCTGCGTGAATACACTGCACTCTCCGGCACCGTGGCTTGCGTTACAAAAACATTCACGAAGAGACAGATTTGTTCGGCAATCCACCCACGCGGTACGGATGGACGAACCGCGTGGAATGTACAAGAAATCTCCCAAGCTGAACGCCGTTTCTCTGCAGTTCCTTGAAAAGAGCTAAAAATAAAGTGTCCACGGCGTTAATAAATGATAAAACCCGCCTCGATAGCACCACTATTTCCCCCTCTCCACGATGATTGTAGCGTACGAGAAAGTTTGTGCGTCTTTTTTTTTTACTGGGCGTCAGTTTGTGGGTTTAAGCGGTATGCTAGAAAAATTCCTGTTCGCATTGTAAAACGAGCCTCTTGTGCGACGCAAATACTGCAGCACGTACAAAGTATGTAAGTATGTAGAAGAATGCGTGAATTCTTATAAGGCGGAATTGCCATAGTGAAAATCTCTCCGATTTACTGAAAAATTAACTTTTTATAACTTTAAACGTTAATAGATTGCTCAAATACTCACACAATACGAAAAATAATGATTTCTGAAACAACTCTTGTTGACCGCAAAAGTGCAATCACTCACAAATTAGGAAATTAAAAAAGCCGTCTTGCATTCAATGTGACACAAACCATACAGAATTTGCATGATATGGAAGATGATCATGGGAAAAGACCTACGCATATAGCGTTGTTGTAACACTGAAAACGAAAATCGTAAAATTGAGGCAGTACATGCATTCTCTTGTCCACGGCTAATTAATCCGTATTTGTTAATTCATTGATGTAGGTATGCACGTATGGAAGCAGTATCTTGCCCTTCTATTCATTCGCAGTTACGCTACACTTCCAACGGGCGTATCCTTCCACGGCGGCTAGTTAATTATCATCTTAATATCAAGTTCACTGAAACCAAGAATGTACTTACGAATGAATCGTTACTTCATACAATATCATCCGAAAAAACAATACTTGTATCGGTTCTTATGGATTGATATTCAAGATGATAATTGGTCTCTTACATCCATTTATGCAACCTTACTTTGTAGCAATAATAGACAGAAAGAAAAAAAGATAATCAAACCTCTAGAGGGAGAAATTATCTCATTGTTTCCTCTCATGTCAAGTGCGCGTATCTACTACACTCCGTGCTGGCAACTTTCTGCATTCAATTTTTATTCACCACATGAGGAAACAGAAAAAAAAAAAATTTATATTCATCCATTACCAAATAATTATTAATGATGTTTGCCGTCTGGATCAGATAGAAATTAACATCTTAAATGAGGTAACTTTTTGACATCATCTTAAACTTTATCTATCAATTTTTTTATGCATAATTTCAAAAAGTTTTTTGTTATAAATTTTTTTTTTCGCTGGTATTATTCAAATCACTCATTCTTTTAATGGAAGTTAAAGTCCCCCTCAGATTCGATCATATCATAGAGATAAACGATAGTTTGATTGCTTATCAAGTTTTAACGCTAACTCGTATCTATGTTAAATAGAATCGCAAAGAATAGAATAGGCAGGCAGCCAAGACAGGAGAAAACCACAATTTCTTGGCATAAATTAGAACTAAGAACAAAACAGATGCTTCTTTCATTGTTCTCAAGCCCATATATCCTTTTTTTATGAATTCTCTTGGGTGTTTTGCATTCCTATGATTATATTTTTCTTTTTTTGAGTTTAAACCCAAGAGGAGCAAAAAAAACAACTTAAACCGTTTTGCTACAAAACAAACGAAATCGAGGAGCCCCATAGGTCAAAATCGTATATTTTATTTCGTTGGTTCTGGTATTACTATTGCACCGCTAAAATTGAACTGTAAGAATTTGAGAAGAAGTGAAATGGACCTAGTTAATAAGAACACTTGTGATGAGCTGTCATTATCGATGGCAACAACTATTTTTATTGACCTGCAGTCTGTGATTGCATTGATTCATAGCTATAAGGAAAATGAAATGAAATGAAATGAAATGAAATCTGTAAGTATGATCTTTGTGCTTTGTGCTTTGCAACTGTTAATCATACTACTATAACAAAAGCATTTTAATAACAGATGACATTTTTCCTACCGATGGACCTTGAGTCTTACCTCCATCAACCGTTCACGTATAATATCTGGCAATGTCAATTAACCATCAACCTTTTCTATTTTTCATTATCCGTTTATAGCAAGGGGTATGTTAATATGCAAATGCTTCCCTGGGGGAACACTCCAATGTAACTGAGATATGGCCAATTGCTTGCTATTCTGAAACGACAAGTAATGCACCGGTAATATCAAACCCAGAAGGAATCATCCTCAATAATAGATGTGATCAAAGTGCCATGTTATAAAGAGATTTTGGGTGTCATTTTGAGGATTAAACTACGATATTTTGTTTTTTCTATCCCAATCAACGTTTTTGATGAAAATATCGAAGTGCAATTATTGACATACAGTAGCGGTAAATTTATGTTGGATTATTCTGCTGAGATTATGCTAGATATTGTAAAGGCACGATTAGGATTTGTAACAATATGCTACCACTCCTCAACAACATATCTTCGAGGATCTTGATTCCATGCAGCTGTTGCTTGAAACAAGTTTTTTTCAATCATCGTGGTTCAAATATGAGTTGTATACACCTACTGATATTAGTAACAAAAAAATATCTCATGAATTAAGAAGATAAATAACAGACAATAGAACAAAACAACAAAAGAACAAGTCAAGTCTACGATACATTCCTGTTCCCGGGACTACATGACTACGTGGTTACATACATACGCATGCAATAGCATATAAAAATAAAAGGCAGGGCAAAGAAAAGGAAAAAAAAAAAAAATGGCCTCTTCACGTCATTCACTAGCTTTTATCACCCATACATACAGATCATCCATCGGTGAGTTATGCAAAGAAAGGTTTTATTATTGAAAAGTTGCAAAGGAACTAATGCACGAATTTTTAGAATTCTACCGTATTATCAACCTGGTAACGGTGCATTCCAGATGACGGATCCTTAGAAATCCTCGCAAAATTTTGCTTCCCTGTTTTTTTGTTCATAAAGGTGAGAAAACCAAACAAGAACAACTCCACGTACGCGTGTAATGTGTACATATTTTTTTTTTCGTATTTTTTTTTTTTGGGTTTGTTCTGCAGCAGAATGCCTTAATGAAACAATGTATTATTTCGTCACATAATACTCAGAAATAAAGTACGTACCAAGACGACGTTGTGCATATGAGCACATTTGTGAGATGTCAAAATGGCAGCAATTTGCAACCATGAAAAGGACAGGAACCAAAAAGCTTAAATAACTTTTTTTTCTTCGTCTCTGTTTCCTTCTTATGTAAGATGACCATATCGAAATGAAGAAAAAGAAGACTCGACTGTAGGTATGTATGTACCAAAGAAAGGAAAAGAAAAAAAAAACGAAACAAAACGAAACAAAACAAAAAGAAAACAAAACAAAAAGAAAACCGGTGTTATTTATTTCCCTGTTTTATAAAATGGAGTTTCAATTCCGCATCTTGAATCATTCAAATCTACGTACGTATCTACATCCAAGACTATATCTATTTTTAAATTTGATTCATTATTTAGGAGTCGCGCTGTTCCTTTAGAGGAAGCAATCCGAGAAACTGCGTCTCAGGAGAGCGGATTTAAAACAAGACGATGGAAAGCCAAGACAATCCATATAGAGAGTGTCTTAGTCAGCTGTGTATATGTATACTTATCAATAATCGATGGCCATTGTAGCTTATATCAGCTTGCACTTGCACTTCTGTGTAGATTACGTGAGTTGGCCTATCTTGAATGGGGGACCGTCTAGTGTGCTGGTTACTCAACAACAGAGAATGGGCGGTACAACACGATTGATCCAAGGCTTCGCAGACATTTTTTTCCCTACCTGAGACTAAGGCTTCCACAACGTTATCCGGAGAAACAAACGTACAGCAATAACCGCTCGTCCATTGCTACAGGGTAATTAGAGTTGTCGGGTGCATCCCTGCGATGGTTTCTGGGCACACTCGCGGTCGGTGGAGTTCAGTGATATACGGCAACTCACACCGGCCCTTTCTGCCTGTCCCAGAAAGCCAGGCATGCTGCAGCCGATATGAGCGGGTTCGCCTCCACGTTTGTTCTACGCACCAGCGTTTGCCAGGCAACCTAAAAGGCAAAATAAGATTTTTAACGTGCGGTGCTGTGCGCAGACCTGGAAGACTAATTAACGAAGAAAAACCGAATTCGTGCCTTTTTCGCATTTCCCATTCTCATTTCCATTTTTGCCCTATCTGATATACGCACTGGCATATCCAGAGAATTAAATACCAAGACTTTTCAAGTGGAAGTCTCAAACCTTTTCCCAATTTCTCTTTGTCCCCCTCTCTCTTTTTGTTTCTTTTCATGTTATTCAACACAGCCAACTCTCTCTCTCTCTAATCTGCTGATTCATCGGTGAAGGATTAATTAAGCCCTTCTCTGCCCCTCCCCCCTTTGTTTGATATTTTAACCCCGAAACACTTATCATTTTTCCATCTCTTTCAATTCACATCTTTGGACATATATACCTATATATATATATATGTATGTCTGAGTGTATGCGAACAACTGTGTCTCACGTAATAGATTATGAGTAATTGGGAGGCCTATGAAGGTAGAAATCAAGAAATCAAGAAATTCAAAGGCCAATTAGACTCCATTGCAACTCGTCATAAGAATAATAACAACAACATAATGTTGCGTGCTGCTTCTACAGAGATTCCCTCATTGTCGAAGCCAGCTCTGCCACCACCAGTATCTGAAAAATTCAATGATCAAACACAACTTTCAAATGGGGTGCCTTCGAGAAATGGATCATTACGTAATACAATACCATTGCCCCAAACTTCCAAATTTGATTCTGCTTACATTTCTAGTACAATTACTGAAACACAGCAAGGTAATTATTACACTACACCTCATCATCAATCGTTTAAGTCGCAACCTAACACATCGCCATTCTTATATCATTGGAATAATGGAAGACAAGAAGAATTACAACATCAACAAAGGTTACAACCATTACCTACAGCTGCGTCTTATGGAGTTTCTTATAGTATAGTGCCGGCAGATGCAATCCCAATATACCCTATGAATCAAATAGCTGGAAACGTCGGAGCTTATGTTCCATTTCAAACACAGCAGCAGTACCAAAGTTTACCCTTCTTAATACAATATGATCCATATACGACACAGAATATTCAAAGATCTTCATTTACAAACTCTCCCCCATTCCAACAAACGTTCCAGCATACTTCAGTACCTGTATCACCAACCATCATACCTCAACCATCGTACGTCACTGCACCATCAACATCGTCAATGAAAAATAATTCTGTAACATCTTCGGAAAAAGTCGGTCGTACAACACAACAATCTTTCTCTCTTCCACAACCTCTTAGAAGATCAGATCCAGCTCCATCCATTGGGAAAGATAATAACAGTAATATCTCACCTAGTAATAATATTCCATTAGCAAAAATAATAACTGCTACCTCAAATAATACTACCAATAATAATAATCATAGCAATAACAATAATAGTAATAGTTCAGATTCTGCTAATAATACCGGAACTACGCCATCGCCAACGAATGTAACATTTGATCCTGAAAACTCAGTGTACATCTGTCAAATATGTTCCAAAAATTTCAAGAGAAGATCATGGTTGAAAAGACACCTACTATCACATTCTTCTGAACGACATTATTTTTGTCCCTGGTGTTTAAGTAGACATAAAAGACGCGACAATCTGTTACAACATATGAAATTGAAACATTCTAAAAATTTAATCAATGGATTGAAATATAGAAATGTTACTTTCGATTGGCAAAGTTACCAACACCATCAGCAGAAAAAGGGAGATGATTATCTTAATGATAATTCAGATTTGACAATAAAAGCATTAGTCGCAAATGGTGTCGTGAATAAAGATGACGTGAAACGAATTCTTAATCAATTAGTTGATGAAAATGAAAATGAAAACGAAAATGTATCATAATTACCTCCTTCGTCACAACTAACCGACATTGTTTGCATTTGATATATCGTGTTCAATAATTCTTTTTTTCTTCCTTCGCCTCCTCCTCCTCCTCAAATATGGTGCGAATCTGAGAATTGAAACCCTAAAACTAAAGCATAAAACTAAAAAATGTGAGCTTGCTAAAATAGGATATATGTAATATTTTGTTTCATAATTACTTCAAATATAATATATCCACAAGCCTTCAGTCAATTTTAAAGGAGAATTTTCTTTTTTTTGTTTTATTTTCGACTATATTCTGTATATACGTACTTTTTATTTCTTGATATGGTACTACAAGATGTAAATAGCTAACAAAAGAATTATTCATCCTACCTCGGCCAATATTAAACCATTTCTCTAATAACCGCTTCACGAGGGAAATCTGAATCAGTCGGATTCTTAATAATATTCGTATTTTGGAATTCTTGATGGTTAGCATACGCCACTGCATAACTGGCAGATGAAATTGTCAACCCAATCGCCACTACAATTAAACTAGTAACCATCAATATGATAGAGCAATATTGAATAATAGCCATACCCAAATAGAACAGACTTCTATAACCATTAGTTTCAAATTTCTTAACAAATTCAATGAAATTTTCACTTAGGGGGCATATCTTTAAAAGAAACGGAATCTCAATAAATAAGATAACCAAACCTTGAATTATACTAATTATACCGAATGCAATGACTGCATTCACATGAAATAAATTGGCAACACCTAATGCAATACAAAGGATAATATTGATGAAACCAAACCATCTACCATACACACTAAAATTGAAACTCTTGAGATCCTTTGCCATCCCTGCAAAATTGATAAACTGTCTGATGTCTAATGCCATCACTGTTACAATCGTATGTTTACCTTTGTGTTTATATTTAGCTTATGCTTCCTCCCTTTCCTGATTGACCAAGTCAACTTACTCTTTCGTTTTATAGATCTTGTAGCAAACGAAACTGTCAAAACTTAGGAAAACTGAAGTGGTGTCGGTTACCCGAAGTTTTGTTATAAAATCACAAAATAAACAAGCCCGTCGTGTTTCCTTAGTTTGTGGAATATATTAAGAACAAGAGTTGTGGAAACGTTTTCATCCAATCAATTCTCCCAGAGAAATATATTAACACGTATATTGCATCCCACAATGTTTTCCCGTTCTATTCCAAGAATATTCAAATCAGCTCCTGCCGTTAATTCTAATACATCTTTCATTTCTACTAGAGGATTTAGTCAAACTTCTATAGCTTTGAAATCTTTATCAAGATCTGAATTGAAATCACAATTGAAGAAGGAGAATGGTGTCAAGAGACCAATGTCGGCTTACTTATATTTTTACCTTGCTAATAGACAAAAACTGAGTGACGCTAACCCAGATGTTCAAATGAAGGATATTGCCAAGATTGCTTCTGAAAATTGGAAGAATTTGTCTGAACAAGAAAAAATGCCATATGAAAGAAAGGCTACTGCTCAAATGAATGAATATCATAAGAAAATGGAAGAAATTGAAACTCAATTACCTCCTAAGAAACCTCTACCTGCTTTTTTGGCATTCTCCAAGGAAATACGTCCTACTATCTTAGAACAAAACCCAAATTTGTCATTCACTGAGGTGAGTACCATCATTGGTGAAAAGTGGCAGAGGTTGGACGCTGCTGCTAAGGAAGAATATCTTGAAAACTATAAGACTAAATTCCAAAACTGGCAAAAGCAAATTTCTCCTTCTTCTGCTTAGATGAATTTTTTTTTTCTCTTATTTATTCTCTTTTGATTATTTTATATCTTTTTTTCTTCTTTATATGACGGTATATCTTCAATATTTATCTATCTTCTTTTCTTATTATTATTCATCAACAAATATTCCCACCAAACATGTTTCTAGTAACTTATGTGCATTAACCCAATTGTGATATTCATGAAAAAATCTAGTACAATCTTCACCAGCACAATGTTCAAATAAGATATCTCCTCCACCAGGATGAAAATCCAAATAACTGCTTATACTATACACTTTACCCTTATAAACAGTCCAACAATCCTCTCTAGTTGCGTGCTTCTGCATGATATTATCATTTATCTTCAAAAATGGGTATATAAGATAAGATGGCATCTTCATTCGTATCAGTTTATGTAAACCTTGTATATTATCCTGATTCAACTTCAAAAACTCCTCATCTCGTAACAAATCATCCAACCCAGTGATAAGTTTTCCCTTACTACCTTGTTCAACAATTAATCGATTCCAATCCAGTGCTGAATGACCAGGAGCTAACCTTACCTTCTGTCTATGCACACCACCTGTACTACTCCTGCCTTCAAGTCCTGTCTGAAGTGCATTATTTGGTGATCCTCTTGGCGGTGCACTAAACCTCAACAAAGGTATTTTAAATGGTGATCTGGATTTTTTGGTACTCTCTTGAGAATCCATCCCTAAACGGGTAAGTATCTTTAAAGGATTATATTAGAGTTGAGGTGATGTACATTCAACGGTTATTATTAATCGACTTGAAAATAAATCAAAAAAGCATTACCAAATTATACAAATCCCCCTCATATTTCTAATTCAAAGTAAAAAGGATAAAAAAGAAGAGTAAGAAAAACTACGACATAATATATCAAAACTATTTTGTCTTTCTTTTAAACTAAAAATATGTAATTCTGCTTTTATTTTTGTTATAGTACAATGCGATACCGTTTTTTAATCAAAGAAATCGTCGTCATCATCATCAGCATTATCACCACCAATATTAGTAGAGAAGTCGATCGCAGTTTCTCTTCTATCAAATATAATTTTAGTTTCATTCTTCTTATTTTGTTCCTTAGCAATACCATTCAATATTTGCACAATTTCCTTTTCATTAACCTTATGTTGTAATTGACCAGTGGAAATGATTTGCTTTAAATACTGTTCTACCGCTTGGGCACGGTCAGGTCTCACTAGAGAAACTCTAGTCAGTCTCTCAAACGCCTGTGGTTCCAAAAACCTCGATATAGATGCACCAATAGGCCCGCTACCTTCCCCATTACTACTTCCATTACTGGCACTCGAAGAACCACCGGTCGCTCTTTTCAATTCGGCTAGCCTTGCTTCTCTTAAAGCTTGTAATTCAGAATCCATAATACAATCGCGAATGCTAAGTTTATATCTTAACACTGATTAAGTGAGTTATAAATCTAAGTTAATGGTTTAACTAACATCACCTAACACGTTTCTGCTCAAATAATATTTTTTCTCTACGCGCGAAATTCAATGCAACGTCCCATATTTGACAATGTATATACCTTGTCCTAATAATTCTATTATTATTTGGTTATTTTTTTAACGATAGTCTTTAATCCTGGCAAAAAATCACTATCATTGTGTTTATCACAAAAGGTATTTGACGGCTGCTACTTCTTCACACTGTTTATTAAATGCAAGCTTCATCTACAAATTTGAACGGACCTTCAAATTTAACTACTACTGCAAGTAATAAGAAATTAAGCAATGATGAATATTCTACTGTCACACAATTAGCTCAAGATTCGCCCTTCAGGGGTGACTCGTCATCACCTAATTCTACACATCCGTCTATGTCACCTTCAGTTACGTCAACAAGGAGAGATAGACCGAAAAGATCATCTTCCAAGAACGTTGATTATGATTTAAAGAAAAGGAGGATAATCGCTTCGGAAGATAATACTAAGAACACTACTGCAAAATTGAAATCAAGAACATACTCAGCATCAGGAAACAATACACTTGAACAAGGTGGTGCACTTCATTATACTGATGGTGGCAATCAGAATGACGATATTGATTCGATATCGGGGATTAATAAAGAACTTCTAGAAAGCGATGCAAATGGGGACATAATAAAGTTCAATGAACCTACTATTTTGCAGGATGTCATTAATCCAGCAACTGGGGTTTCCATGGGACAAGGCCCTAGTGAGAAAGTGAAAAAGACAAGTCTTTGGAGTTATAAGAGAAGCAACACCACACCTGATTTGCTGATACCGTCTGGGTCGCTAAAGACGATGCCGAATTTGAGTGGAAGTAGCAGTAGTAGTTCTCTTATGAGTGAAAGTACAGTGCAAGAGAATACCGAGATCCAGATGTATAACAACCAGATACAAACGATGAAATCAGAGACGTTGACAATGCCAAGTACTCTAAGGTATTCTATTACCAATAATGAAAGGGAAAGGAGGGAGGAAATTTTTCCAAATGATGAAAATGAACTTTTATTGTCACCTTCTAAGACATCGCATAAGATAAAGGCTACTTTTTCCAGTGAATCCAAAAGTAAATTATTGGGTCAAAACTCATTACCTAATTTACCATTAGACACCAATATAAAACATGAAGTACATCAAATACTTGAAAAAGACGAGGAAGAGGCGGAGGAAGGAAATGGCTTAGAGAATGAGGATTATTGCTCGGCATGCTTCCAGACAGGGTCCTTTCTATGTTGTGATACGTGTCCTAAATCATTCCATTTCCTTTGCTTAGACCCACCATTAGATCCTAATAATCTACCAGAAGGTGATTGGTCATGTCATGAATGTTTATTCAAATTAAAATATCCAAATAATACTCAAATTTATAAAGCTGAACAGGCGTTTGTCAAGAACTTATCCATTTCAAAGCCTAACAGCAGGTTATTTGGTAAGTTACTGTTCCAGTTAAATACAATGAATCCAAGACAATTTACCTTGCCACAATCTATAAAGGAAACTTTCCAGGACGTGAAGACTGGACCTAGGGGACAGTATATGGATAATAAAGAAAAGGAACCTTTGCCAGACAAACTTTTGTTCAATGCACCTTATGGACAAAGTGTAACGAAGCTGGATAGCTATAATCCAGATTTGCATTTTGATCCTCATGACCCAGACAAGTATCTAATATGTTATAAGTGTAGAACAACAAGGATGGGAACATGGGATCACCCTGAGGAATCAAGGTTAATCATGAGATGTGATTATTGTGATACACCATGGCATTTGGATTGTGTTCCTGAAGTTCCAAGAGGATCACTCAAAAATGTAGGCTTAAAATGGAAATGTCCCTTGCATGCTCTACAAAGCACAAAGAAGACTCGAAGGTTAACAAGAAACCAAAAACATATAGAACCATTACAATCATGCGGATTCCAAAATAATGGAGATATTGAAATTCTCTTAGATGAAGTTTCTGCACCACATACAAAGTTTGTCCTGGAGGCTTTCAAAAAGCCAGGAGATCTACCTTCAATACCAATTTTAAAAGAAGACTCTGTGAAATTGGATTTTCTTGATAAAATTTATAGAATTAAACAAATGCAATTGGAGAGTGACTATAAACATCAAGAGAAATTGATTGAAAAAATTGTATTTCATGAAGGAGAACAAGCAAGTTCTAATGATGTTATCTCACTCTTATACTTTCACATATGCAATACTAATGGCAGCGAGTCATACTTAAAGAAACTATGGAATTTAAAGGAGCTCAGTAAGACTGCAGATGATATTCTTAAGAAGAAAATTTCAACCCCACATAATAAAGCTATAAATGTAGAAACAGAAGGCACTGTTAATATGTCATCAGTAGAACTTAATAAGCTGATTCAACTTAAGCAACTACTAGAATCAAAACCGAAAGAAGATGTAATGAAATTTTTTGGGTTAGATAGTTTATAGAAAAAATTATTTTACATAAATATTCAGTATAGATTTTAAGTATTCAAAATTATAATACATCCATTGATTAAAAAGCTATGAATTGGTTGACAATTCCATATATAACGATTTTTATTTTTTTAAAAAAATTTACAGAGGCAAGTAAGAGTCTCGTTGCTCATCCTTCCTCCTCTTCAGAACTGTCGCTATCATTATAATTGACATTCTTTCTAGCCCTTAAGCTCTTTCTATGTGCAACAGATTCTACCTTCTTAGTTGTCATGTTATCTTCATCCACTTCTTCGTTTTCACTATCAGAGTAGTATTCCCCATTAATTCTTTTTTCTTTAGCCTTCCGTTTCTTCTTGTTAGAGGTTTGATACTCACTAGCCAACATTCGTTTTTGAACCCTTTGTCTATGTGTTTGAGATGAATGAGCAATACGCCCAACCTTGGCTCTAATATTGCTTTCCAATTTTTGAGCATATTGATCATTGAGATATGGTTTGAACGATGCTTGAGCCTCTTGAATACTATTGAATGGTTTGAAGACATCACCCGGTAGATTCAGTTTTCCAGGATAGGCAGAATGTTGCCAAGATTTTCTTTCCTTTAATCTTAATAAAATCATTTGGGATAATTCGCTAATAACGTACATTCTAGTCATTGGATTATCATCAGTTTTCAAAGATATAGGATCTTCATTCTCTGGATTTTTCTCATCTTCCTCTTCAATTTCTTGTTCGGCAACTCTATCTTTGTAATTCTTGACTCTCTCGGATAAGTAATACAATAGGTTGAAATTTTCTTGTGTAGCTATGGAATCAAAATAGAATATCAAGTAGTCGACAGAAGTGGTTAATGCATTAAGATAGTGTTCCCCCTTTTGTTGTAAGCCTTCGATAATATCAGGATGGTGAGCGATGGCGTGTATTAATCTTGGCAAAATTCTTTCAAAAAATGTACCCTTTCTAAAGGATTGCTTGTTGAAGGTATAATTTATCCATGTCTTTGTATTCTTTTTTAGTTCTTTATCAGGTTCGTAGGCAGTAAAGAAAATCAATGGAAGAAACTTTATTGACACTAACTCATTACCAATATACTCTTTCAGATGATCAAGGAAAGTTTTTCTAACAGGTAGTGATTCATCTTCAACGATATTAACCAATTTTATCACATCTGCAGATCCAATGAAATATTGAAGTTTAGGTACTTTAGATAACTTTAGAATTTGTAATCCTGCATAACATCTTAGCTTCGTTTGATATACATTTGGAGTTGGATAATTTTCAGTATTATTTTCCGCTATCAGTTCACCACCACTAGCAATCAGATAAAAGAAAAGCTTTATAGTCTTTTCGGTGAAAGCTTTAGAAAGTTCATCTTTGTTAGCATTTTCGGAAATCGATCTTAGTTTGTTAGTCAACAATTTTAGGGAGAATATCTTGCTACTAAGGGGAGCGAAATTGGATTTTTCCAATAGGGTATCGTCAACCCATTCAACTCCACTTTCTACCTCACCAGTAACTTCATTTGAAAGTAAAATTTCTTTAATGAGAAAACTAACTATATCTGTTGAGTCCTGGTCTAATATATGCGGATGAAACTTAAATATTTCCATCAACGCAATGATATGTGATGTGAAATGAACATCTTTCCCACGATGGAGTGGTAAAATATATTTCTTGATTCGTGATAGGGCATCGTCTGGATTTGGTGACATACATATTATTTTTGTGGCATATTTGGTCATCGTGGGTGTACCTTCCAATGCAATTTCATTCAATTTTGTTAGGAAAAAGTTATCTTCAAAGTCAATTTGAGTCTTCAGTACTTTTGAGATCTTATACAAAGTCTTTAAAGTTTCATTCACCGTTATATTATCATTTTCGGGTTTCAACTCATCGTATTCCTTAATAAAGTCTTTTAACATTCTAACTTGGTTTTTGAAAAGAGTTGGATTAACTTTCGATATATTGTCTAGCAATTTACGTTTCAATTCGGCTTCCTCATCTCCTGAGTGCTGAGATATATTCAATAAAAAGGGAATATTGGACACATTGTAGATAATTGGTGATGACCTTAGAAGAATAATTTTCACCTGCTTTGCGAGATCTCTTGGTATTATGGTCGATATTGATTTCATATTGTGTTTTCTAAACAAACCAGAATCTTGTAGCTTATTTAGTATCTCTCTATAACTATTTTTCAAAGTGGAAAACGTTACATCGCCTGAGATGCATGTCTTGATGAGGTAATATATTCTTGAATCATTTAGTTTTCTTAATGTGTTTAGGGCTTCAGAACCTTCAATTGGATTAGCCAATGAACTACTTAACCAATTAATTGTTTTATCGAGTAGCGCTAGGATGTTCGTTTTCTCGTTGAAATTCGCCTGCTCATCTAAATTGTTCAGTTTTTCGCAAAACTCAATATACTTCGAAAGTGCATGTGCCATTTCTAACTGTCTCCTATTAAAGGCAAAAAATGATGTGAATGCCTTCTTGTCGACCTGAGCCAAAACTGTTAGTAATCTTGTTATTCTTGCTTCATTTTCAGTATTCATAGGTAAAATATTTTCAAAGATAACTTTATCGACTTGTTCATTTATATTTGGATCATTAATGTAGTACAGATTAAGTAAAATAGAAGGAATTGTATTGAGCACAGCAACAACCTTATTGTTCTCTAGCGTTTCTGTAGGTATATTTAAGAAATCGGAATATAACTTTGAAACAGTGTCGATGCAGAGTTCTCTTACATCTCTATTCTTTTCTCTAGTAAGATGTAATAGGGATGAATATACAGTATCATTGGAAATACATTTTAAAAGTTCAGCTATTGGTACTTTTTCAAACACAGTTACGGATAGTTTACGCACTTTTGGATCTGTATCAATCAATGTTTTTGCTAAACCTTTCTCAATTTCATGCGAAATATCATCTCTAGCCAACAATATTTCTGGAATAACTTCGATCCAATGTACTCTTACTTCAGGATTAACGTCCGCAATTTTTAACATCCACAATTTAAAGGTATCTTGATGTGTTGTTGTAAAATTTATATCAGAATCGATTGTTAAAAGAGTTCCTACAAGTTTTGTTGCTAATATTCTTGTTTGGTCATTTTCTGAAGATAACTCGTGGTAGACAAAACCAATAACGGAAGATATCAAGTCAGGCAAAGTTTCCCAAAGTCTAATGATTAACCTATGTAATTTTGTAAGAGTTATTTTCAAATTATTTTTAGATTCATACGAGATTCTTTCTTCATTATTAGTTGCATGATAGAGAATGTCTGAGTAATATCTAGTTAAGTGTCTGCCCATTCTGCTAGAATATATATCACATAAGATGAGACTTATTTCGTAGGCACAGTTGGATGCTAGACCAAGACCTTTTGGTCGTTCATCTGGATTGTAAGTTAGGAATTTATTGAAAATCAATTTTAGTACAGAAATTGGCACCGAATCAAATTCTGAAATAACCTCACCTAGAAGATTTCCGATAACATTAAATAATTTTGGCTGAAAACTTTGAGAATCATCATAGAATATTTGGAAGAGATGTTCGAGTAACTTTCCCGATGATGGTAAATCCGTGAGCAACACTATTGATCTATACTCGAGTAACTTCGTGATTAAATAAGTCTGTTGGACGTAATAACCGTTCTCAGGATTACCCAATTGTTCGAATTGTGACAAGAAGAGTTTAAATACTTCAGTCAATTGTGTATCAGTGTAAGGTGCATCTGGAGCATATAGTCGTAGGATATCACTAGAACAACAGGCTACAAAGGCACGTACACCTGGATTTTTGTGTTTCAATAATTTAATATTTGCCAAGTCCACTTTATACTTATCGATACTGCTCAAGTCAACTTTTTCTTGAGTTAATGATGAGAGCTCTTCGTGTAAAGAGGCTAAATTAGCTAGCAGGTTATCCGTTGAAATCAGATTATCTGCCGTCGACACAATTGATTTATTAAAACCCAGTTTAGTTTTTGTAGCTTTTGCCATGACCGTATTTACTGTGTTGATCCTTTTGTTAGCTGACAAAAAAGTCTATCAATTTGGTTTTGTTTAATATTAGTCTTATAATCTTAGCTTAGAAACACGCGTAAACTCTTCCGGTTTCGATTTAATAGTAGTCGCGTTAAAAAAGGTTTCATATGAGTAATTTTATTCCATCTATATTATATTATCTTAAAAATAAAGAGAGAAAATAAGCTTGCGTGGCGTAATGGCAACGCGTCTGACTTCTAATCAGAAGATTCTGGGTTCGACCCCCAGCGTGAGTGCTAATTTTCTTCAATTTCTTGTTTCCGCGATAGTTTAATGGTTAGAATGGGCGCTTGTCGCGTGCCAGATCGGGGTTCAATTCCCCGTCGCGGAGATTTATCTTTTTTTAGTTTTTGTGGATTAGCGTAACAACCAAAAGTTTTTTTAATGAAGATAAAGAAATTGCAATACATAATAAACCTCTTCTCATATATGTATTATACGTATAAACCATTTGTAAAGAATGGCAAGTCAATTAATGTCAAAAAGATGTATTATAAAAAGATGTAGAGAAACCGAAAATAGATTACCTTGGAAAAACGTAAAAATAAATAAAGAAAATCACCTTTATTTCATAGAAAACATCTCAGGAGCTTCACCTTCTGGACCAATAAATTTGGGATCTCTCCATGGACCAATATCTGACAAATATAAACCACCAGTAGCGTCGCTTACTTCAGATTTACCACCAAACTTAACAGGTAAGTTTTCAACTGGAATTTGTTTTAATAATTCCTTTTGGTATGAAGAACCTAGAATGAAAATCTTGGAAACAGTAACAGGGTCCAAAAAGGGTTTAAATAATCTAAATGCAGTGGAGAAACCGAATGGGGCATTGATTAAGTAGAATTTACCCATACGTTCTGGATAATAATTTTGACTGATAAAGGAAGCTTCTCTGACATAACTTAGAACACTGTATGCACTAGAAATGGAAATACCTTTTAAATCCATAACAGTGCAAGAAGTTTCAATCAGGGAACCAGCAGCTCTTGAACATGCAGGTAATCTAAATCTAACAACAGATTCATATTCCCAAACTAGATTTTTCAACATACGTTCTTCAGTAGTAATCTTATGCATTTCAGTTAAGTTGACAGCACCTAATTCTTCAAAATAAACTGGACGACCATCCTTATCTGTCTTGTGATAATATTGAGGATAAAATTTAGCAACTAATGGTTTTTCATCATAATGGAAATCTTGTAAAATTGTGGCACAACCAAATTCCTTTCTCCATTTCTCACAGTTTTCAAACATCACTTGTGCCAAAGCAATATCGAATTTTCTTGCTCTTAAAAATCTTAATAAAGTGGAATCATCAAGACGTTCAACATAGCCAGCCTTTGTCAAGATATCTCTGAATTCAGCCAATGCCTGTTTTTGGGCGTCATCTAAGTTACCTGGGGTACCTGGTAAAGATCCTGGAGTACATACTTGGGGATAAGATTCTAACAAGATTTTTTCTTCAGTCTATAATATAAATGAGAGTTGATTGTTAGTAAAGGGAAAATAAAAATTGTCATATTCAATGCAACTAGTTTCAAATTGTACTCTTCAAATGCATTAATTGAACATAGGATTAACATACAGTTACCATGGTATTTCAAATGTTATAAATCGTCGTGCTGGCTGTACAGTGGAGGATGACGTTTTTTGTAGTGGATCAACTGTTCAAAACTGGTCTATAATACGTTTAGTTTATTTTTTTTGTCGTCTTGACACGGAAAATTTGGCTCATTCAAAAATTTGGAAAATCGCGTAAAACGAGTGGATCTAATAGACAATAATAAATGCAATATTTAACGCGTAGGCATATATTCAATTAAGGTATTTTCAAGTGTCAATCGTTAGGATAATTGCGATTGTATTGCATATATCCATAATTGAGAGGAACTTATTAATTGAAATGGAATCTAACGTCTTAAACTTGCCTCCTACATTTGCCAATCTCGGGGAGAGTAATTTGTTCAATATATCGAATGAACAGACTGATCTTGACGATGTTCACGATTTAAAGGTTAACATTGCGAAATTCAGATCATATTCTGGGAAAACTGTGGAAATTATGAAAAAAAAGAAACCTGCAGAAAAAGTTGCTGTCACATCAGATATACAAAATGAATGGAAGACAGATGAATCATACGGGATAAACATCAATGCGCTTCTAGACAAAATTGAAGCTACAAGCTCAAGTAATAACATAATAAAGGAGACAGCAAGTGTCGGCAAGCATTCTACAGAAAAATTATGGGTAGAAGAGTGGCGTCCGAAAGGTTTCTTAGATCTAGTTGGTAACGAAAAAAATAATAGGAGAATATTGGGTTGGTTAAGGCAGTGGGCACCAGTTGTTTTTAAAGAAGAATTACCAAAGCTGCCAAGTCAACCAGAAGAGGATGTTAACATGGATCCACTCTTGAGACCACAGAAAAGAATATTGTTAATCCACGGCCCTCCAGGTATTGGGAAAACATCGGTTGCGCATGTTCTTGCAAAACAAGCCGGCTTTTCAATAGCTGAGATAAATGCCAGTGATGAAAGAGCTGGTCCGATCGTTAGAGACAAAATAAAGAATACATTATTTAACCATACTTTTAGCGAAAATCCTGTTTGCTTAGTGGCTGATGAAATTGATGGTAGTTTAGAAAATGGGTTTATCAGAGTTCTCACTGACATAATAAATAATGATGCCAAGGCAACACAAAATCTAATATCTGGTGGCAGCCGTAACAGTTTTTTGAGACACTCTACAATGAGTTCTAAAAGAAAGAAACAGCAACGTCTTTTAACACGCCCAATCATTGCTGTATGTAATAACTTATACTCACCGTCGTTAGAAAAACTAAGACCTCATTGTGAGATAATTAGTTTTCAGAGACCATCTGACAAAGCCTTACTGGAAAGGTTAGAGCATATTTCAAAAGAAGAGCGTCTAGATGTTAGCAAGAAGATTTTGAATGATTTGATTGATTTGGCAGAGGGGGATGTTAGAAATTGTATTAATAACCTACAATTTCTGGCTTCAAATCATTTAGTATCCGCCGATAAAAAAGAAACCTGGAATAATTCAAACAAAGATTCTGCTGTATCATGGTTCAGAATTGTAAATGCATTGTTTAGAAAGGATCCACACCTAGAATCAAGGGAACAATGTCGAAAATTACTACAAATGATAGAAACAAATGGCAATTATGATAGAATTGTCCAAGGTTGTTTTTCGTTATTTTTGCATGTAAAATACTCAGATAGAGGTGTAAACAAGCCGAGTATTATAGGTGATTGGTTATACTTTCATGATAGGATGTTTAATTCTCTATATCAACATAATGGTGAATTACTACGATATTGTTCAATGGTACCACTTGTATTCTTTCAAAATTTTGGCGATATCGCTAATAAAGAAGATATGAGAATTAGGAGTGCAGAATTTGAAAATAGAGATCTTCAAAGGCTTACCTCTGATCTTCTATCGTCTGTGATACATCGCGTATCTACTGAGAGCCCCAAAATGATGTCATTTATTAATAAAAATACTCTTATTTTCGATATACTGCCGTACGTTGATCAGATGTTGTCATCTGATTTAACTAGAATAAGAGATTCAACATTCAAGTCTACTATAATTGCACAGTTGGTGGACATATTAAAAGATTTTGTACTCAAAATTACTCAAGTACAAGGTTTTAGAACCGATACAAAACATGACCTAACCATTGAACCCCCGATCGATAAACTTGTCTTGCTGGATCCGGCATCTATAAAGACTGCGAACTTTAGAAGGCCTGCTATACTTCATATACTTTTAGCCAAATCGGAAGAAATTAAAGTAAAGAAAAGGCGAATTGATAAGGTCGCAAAGAGTGCAACACCTGAAAATGAAGATCATGATGCTAAAAAGATTAAACCTTCTTCAGGAAGAGGAAGTACGATTGATTCATTTAAAACCCAATATAGTAAAGTTAATAATGAAACAACCCCATCTCAGACCGTGGTGAGTTCAAGTCCCAATGTTCTTGGAGAAAAAAAGTCAGAAAATGATGAAGCAGTCCGTATCTGGGTTAGATACAAGGAGGGGTTTTCAAACGCCGTTAGGAAAAATGTTACATGGGAAACTCTGTGGCAATAATTATAGTGATATTATCCTGCTATATTGCCGTTAGGACCATTATGGTTGATATGGGAAGATCGTATGTGATAGATTAAGATTATAAGCGAATACTTGTCAGGTAATAGTATAGAATTGATTGCTTTTAAACATAAAACTTTAAAATTACTTTGAAAAGTAAACATTAGAGATATAATATAATTATTAATTCTTATAGAGACAATTTTTAATTTAAACTTTTTGCAAATTCGATGATTTTTTTTTTACTTTCTTCAACACTTATTTCGGGGGAAACTTTAACCATCTTTACTTTTAGTTTACCATTCACAAAGATCCAGTAAGATCTAATTGTACCACTTTGAGGTGTCTTCTTTGCACCTAGTAATCCAATTAGTTCTCTTTTAGGGTCACTTAAAAGTGGATAAGGTAAATGTTGCTTTTCTTCAAATTTCTTTTGACTTGGAACTGAATCAGTACTAACACCAAGTACAGCGGCATGTTTTTTTAAATCATTGTAGTTATCACGGAAGCCACAGGCTTGACGTGTACAACCAGGAGTATTAGCCTTTGGATAAGCAAAGATAACAATAATTTTATTTTCCTCAGCAATTTTTTTCAAAGAAATATCATTATTATCTTGATTTGGTAAAGTTATATCTGGTATTTTATCTCCAATCTCCAGGACTTTGCCACTTAAAACTGTTTTTTCTGGGATATGATCGATAATCTTCTCTTCATGTTGGTGGATTTCGTTTGGTTTGACATTGACCTTCCCATTTGGGATTTTACCCTTTTTTTTAGTAACTTTTTGCTTTATAACTACTTGTTTTTTCACAATGGGCTTCACCTCCTCATTATCATCTTCGTATGTTTTCCTCTTCAAAGCACTGATTCTTCCAGATCTGCGCAATTCTACCATAGTCAAAAACAGACTTACTCCTTTTAAATTCTTTTAGGTATATCTTTGATTGCTGAGATCAAAAACCGAACTTTAAAAACTTAAATACTGTGCAAGGGGGGTATTTAAATGGAAAACATCTAACCATATGCCATTGGTCCTTCCTGGCTTTTTCCCCTAATGATTGCACCTCATACGCGCGAGAGTTTCGACCAATATTCACTGCTCGATTTCGTATTTTAGCTAGAAAACAAAGTCTAAAACAGCATAACAAGGAGCTTAAAAAATAGAATATTTCGAATATATTGAACAGTTAGTAAGTGAATTGTTTTACCTCTTTCCAAAAACTTTGAAAAGGGTTTTTTGTTGGCAATAAATCAAAATTATTGAAAGTATAGTGTTTGTGACGCCAAACAATATCTTTACCTAGAAGAAAAACTTTTGTTCTTGTATTTGTAAAAAAAATTTTAGGAACAGAATCCTTTTGTAAATTAAATATAACATTAGAATTCAAAGTAATTTTTTATTTATATATTTTAGTGTATATTCCAATTCAATTTGACTAATGAATTATGTTTCAAAAATAAAGAAAAAGGTAAAAAAAATAAACATGGGAAACCTCCCAAAAAAAAAGCCATACATTGGTCTCAATTTAGAGAATTGGAGAAAATAAATAATTCTTTTAGTTAGAAGCTTATACTTAATGCTTAATTTTAAGCTTAATCTTTTGCGTGTTTTGTCGATATTTGTTGTAACCGAATATGCTATAGATGAATAGGATATGACTTTCAAAGAACAAGTTATTATGAAAAGAATAATTTTAGAATTGATAAAAAAGTTGTAGAATATTCTAGAAAAAATTTATGATCAGAATAGGCTTATCCGACTGTGTCTGAATATCTCTGGTTTCTAGGTGAAGACAAAAGTATGCCAAAACGAAAAATATATAAAGGACAAGAAATATGAGAAAGATAGATAGCAGTATGTATATATTTTACTTTTAGTATGTAGAAAGAAACCACGAAGAAAAACCATCGTATATTATAAATATGATTGCACATTATCAATCTACTATTGTTCTACAAGATAAGGAATTAAAATCCGATCAACAATAAATGGTTTCCGTCTCATCACACAATTGAAGGTGCCAGAATTGTGCAGTTGAGTTAGACTAACATGGTAAACTACATAATAATTCCAGTAATATTGTAATTTTTTTTTACCTAGTAAGAGTTTGAGAAGAAATCTTCAATCTCTCAATTACATGTTGAAACGATTTATTGTAAAGAAAACACTTCATTCAAGGTTTTTTAATGAATGGAATGTTAGAGTTACTTGACTACGCTGCTTAAAATATTTGGCCTGACAGATGATAAAAAAGTTCAGAAGAGCTTTATCCTGTTCTTTAATATATAAATATATATGCTGAAACTGTAAGTAGGTTAATATTGTATTGTTTGCGTACAATGCGATATGCTTATGGAAATTTTTATATATATGAGAAGACGTTCTCGAAATATTATATAGTTCTATATTCTCTACTTTACATTCTTCCCTGTAAGAGGGGGAGGAGTAACGTTGCACTCCAGTGCACTAGCTGGTGCAACGGTAATAGATACCTTACCTATACTCTCACATATACCATATCCTTCATGATATACCATAGTTCTAACAATATATATTACAGAGCTCCTGATTAAAGAGAAATGCTGGAAAAAAGTGTCAACAAAGGTGTTAGAAATGTCAGACCCATTGCATATTCAATTTTAACCTTCAGCAACTTGCACTCAATGGAGTCACTGAGTTACTATCTATTTGCGCACTATATTATTTCTAAACTAATATAAATAAAAGAGAATCATTATCATAAATAATACATTACGGAACTATAATCTAAGGTCTGTTGCTTATTTTTTATATTTTTTTGAGATCCTCTTATATAGTCTATATATACATAAAATCCCTTAAAAACGCAGGTCTTATATCAAATATATCTTACTTTCTAAAATACAAAGGGTGGGAAATAATTTTGTTCATATCATATCATAATAACAAAAAGATAATCATTATCAATTAATTAATTAAAATTACAATAATAAGGCGGCGGCACCAGCGATGGCAGCACCCATACCAGCAGAGAACATACCCATGGAAGCACCAGCGTTAGCAGAAGAGCTGGTGGTACCGTTGGAAGCGGCGGAAGTAGCAGCAGCGGAGGCTGAAGAAGAAAGGGAGGAAGAAGCCTTGGAAGAAGCAGAAGAGATGGAGGATGCCTTGGAAGAGGCAGAAGAAGCAGCGCTGGAAGAAGAGGCAGAAGAAGCAGCAGAAGAAACGGAAGAAGCAGCAGAGGAAGCGGCAGAGGAAGCAGCAGAGGAAGCAGCAGCAGAGGAGACAGCAGCAGATGTGGAAACAGCGGCGGCTTGAGAGTCATCAGTGGCAGTGATACTGTGAGCGGACAAGTAAGAAGCAATGATTGGTTCCAATCTAGAAGTGTACCATGGCAATTGTTGCATAACGGTAGTAACTTGAGCGAAGTCAATACCAGTGAACAAGGAGGTGTAAGACTCATCAGTGTAAGTGGTCAATTCTTCATAGACACTCAAAACACCGCTTGGGATACTGAAATCTGGGTTGTTCATGGCCAAGGACATGTATTGGTTTAAGTTAGCATCTACATCAACTAAGATAGCATTGAATTCAGCGATTTCGTATTCACTTTGGGCAGAAGCATAAGAAGCAACGGCGGCTAATAGGACAGCAATTTTAGTAACAGACATTATTATTATTTGTGGTGTTGACGTATTACGAGTTTCAAAAGAAAAAACCTTCTAGAAAGAAAACAAGTCAAAAGAAAAAAACCGGTAAAGGGAAGACATAAGGAAACAAGTTGATGTCTAAAAATATACAGTTTTATATAGAAATGTGGTTATGGAATTGCCACTGCCGGTTAGCAATTTTTCAAGGACCTCAAACGAAAAATACAAGACATGTGTCTCTCCTTCTCTCTCGACCGTGTATTAAAAATTCGAGGAATCTTATTCCTATTTTGGGGAATACCAGTGACATATTATTTGTACGGTCCCGTCTTTGAAATTTGCTTAGATATCGTGGAAACCCCATCTGGAATATCCTGTGCTCCACTCCAATCAGAAGAACGCCACGTAGGGATCCCTCGAGAAGTCGTGTACTCTTTCTGCATGTTTTTACTACCGTCGTATGGATCTATTTTGGGTACACGCCTTTTTCTAACCCAAGAGATCTCGACGGCAAACGCAGTCGTTTAGAAAGCTTTTCGTCTACGCGTAAGCTCGTTTAGCATTCACATTCCTGCAGCTGGGTAATCTATCCTTCGTTCAACTCTGTTCCGTGGGTAGTTTAACAAAGAAACAAAACAATAACAAAAACCTGTACGGTAATCCTCTATTGTAATCATTAAACGAGATTTTCAACATATGTGGCAAAGGGATATAAACGAACGCCCAGTAAACAACAAAACGAGAGTCTCGAGGGAATTGGAAGGGATACTTACTAGTGCTTTCTACTGTGTTACTTTCTGCTCTTTATGAGAGCTGTTTTTTCCTTCTCTTTATTCAGCGTGTTGCATCCATTGCAATGGCGATGAATACTCCTTCCCTAGGTTACAGAAGCTGATTTTTTAGTCGTCGTTCCGTCCCAAACTGATCTTCTGTACGTAGTATTTTTTTTTTTTTTGTCATTTTTTCTTTTGTCATTCGAGACTCTTTTTTAGCATCTTTCCAAACAAAATATTATAAATACTTTCGTATCAATGGAAGAAGCCTTTCTTTCGTTAAATTGACTTGTCAGATCCTTCCATTAACATATTGCTTAGTGAGGATCAATTCATCATAATATCAATTAGAATATAAATCATAATCATATTGAGGAAATTTTATCGAGAAGTGTCCACTTTCTGATAATGTCAATTTCCAAATATTTTACTCCTGTACAAGACGCATCTGTCACCTTCGATGGGGCAGATGTCAAGGTAGGATCCACTCTTTTTGAAGATTCGAATCCTGACATGGAATCTCAAGAATTGTTATCTTCAGCAGCCGTTCCTGAGGAAAACAACAAAGAAATTTTACATGACTTAACTTTTAAGGCAGACGAAGGTGAAGTCGTCTTAGTTTTGGGTAATCCAACTTCTGAACTTTTTCAAGCATTGTTTCATGGCCATAAAAACTTAAAATACAATCCTCAAGGCTCAATTAGATTTAAAGATAATGAATTTAAAGAGTTCTCATCTAAATGTCCTCAACAAATTATTTACAATAATGAACAAGATGTTCATTTCCCATATTTAACTGTCAGACAGACTATTGATTTTGCTCTAAGTTGTAAATTTAACATTTCTTTAGAGGAACGTAATCAAATGAGAGATGAACTATTAAATAATTTCGGTCTTTCTCATGTACTTGATACTTTTGTTGGTAATGATTATGTCCGTGGTGTTTCTGGTGGTGAACGTAAACGTATTTCCATCATTGAGACCTTTATCGCAAACGGTTCTGTCTACTTATGGGATAACTCTACCAAAGGTTTAGATTCTTCCACTGCATTAGACTTCCTTTCTATTTTACAACAAATGGCAAGAACTACTCGTTCGGTTAACTTCGTTAAGATTTCTCAAGCCAGTGACAAAATTGTCGAAAAATTCGACAAAATCTTAATGTTAACTGACTCATACCAAGTTTTTTATGGTACTGTTGATGAATGTCTGGAATACTTTAACAAGACTCTGGATATTCCAAAGGATCCAAATGATTGTATCATCGAATATTTAACCACTATCTTAAATTTCCAATTTGGGAATAGAAATGCTGATAATTCATTGGCAACAGTTCAATCACAAAATAGTGTCAGAAGTTCTCTTCTCAACAATGAAATTGATTTGTACAATTGTTGGAAAAAATCTCCATATTACGCTAATTGGAAGAGAATTTCATCCGATTTTATAAAGGAATCTAACAGAGATGGTGTCAATCCAGATGATATCACCCCTGTTTTCAGTATCCCAATGAAGTTACAATTGAAGGCATGTACCTTTAGAGCTTTTGAAAGAATCATTGGTGATAGAAGTTACATTATTTCTCAATTTGTCTCTGTTATTGTTCAATCTTTGGTTATCGGGTCCTTATTTTATGATATTCCACGAACAACTATTGGTTCCTTCTCAAGAGGTTCTCTGACTTTTTTCTCTATTCTGTTTTTCACTTTCTTAGCCTTAGCTGATATGCCATCTGCGTTCCAAAGAAATGCTGTTGTCTCTAAACATGTTCAATTACACTTTTACTATGGTTGGGTAGAAGCATTGGCTTCTACTATTTATGACTACATCTTTAAATTGATTTTAGTTATTATCTTCACCATTATCCTATATTTCTTAGCTCATTTGCAATACAATGGTGCCAGATTCTTTATTTTCCTGTTGTTCTTATCTTTCTACAATTTCTGCATGGTATCCTTATTCAACTGGACGGCTTTATTGAGTCCGACGATTTCATTTGCCAATTTAATCGCAGGTATTCTATTATTAGCCATTGCTATGTATGCCTCTTATGTTATTCACTTGGAAGACATGCATCCATGGTTCGTTTGGATCGCTTACTTAAATCCTGCCATGTTCGCCTTTGAAGCTATGTTAAGTAATGAGTTGTTTAATATTAATTTAGATTGTACTGAAAGTATCATTCCAAGAGGTGACACTTACAATGATATTGATTTTGCCCACAAGGCTTGTGCTTGGCAAGGTGCTACTTTAGGTAATAACTACGTTAGAGGTCAAGATTACTTAAAGAGTGGGTTACGTTACACATATCATCATGTTTGGAGAAATTTCGGTATTATCATTGGGTTCTGTGCTTTCAATTTATTTGGTTCTTTAATTACTGCTGAATATATCACTCCACTTTACACCAGAAAAAATTTGTTGTTGTGGTCTGCATACGTCGACAGATACAATCCATTCAGTAGCAAGAAGAAAAATCCTGATTTAGAAATAGACAATATTGAAAAGTTTGAAAATAGCAAGCGTCCAATCTCTTCTTCTTCCTCTTCTTTATCCTTAGGTGCCGGTATCGCAGATGGTGATTCCATGAAGGAACCAATTACTTCTCAATATGATAAATCTGCTTCTGTTCAAACCCAAAAACATGTTATTTCCTGGAGAAACATTAACTACACTGTCGAAGGTGACAAGCAATTGATTAATGACTGTTCTGGGTTTATCAGTTCTGGTTTAACTGCCCTTATGGGTGAATCTGGTGCTGGTAAGACTACTTTATTGAATGTTTTATCTCAAAGAGTGACTACTGGTGTCGTTAGCGGTGAATTATTAATCGATGGTCAACCATTAACCAACATTTCTGCCTTTAGAAGAAGTATTGGTTTTGTTCAACAACAAGATGTGCATTTGGATTTATTAACTGTTAAGGAATCTCTGGAAATTTCCTGTAGCTTAAGAGGTGATGGTGATAGGGAATATTTGGGTACCGTTACTAAGCTATTGAAATTACCTGCTAACAAATTGGTTGCTGATTTAACTCCAACTGAAAGAAAATTACTATCTATCGGTGTAGAATTAGTCACGAAGCCATCCTTATTGTTATTCCTGGATGAACCTACTTCTGGTTTAGATGCTGAAGCTGCTTTAACCATTGTTCAATTTTTGAAGAAGCTTTCATTACAAGGTCAAGCAATTCTATGTACTATCCATCAACCTAGTAAGAGTGTTATCCGTTACTTTGATAATATCTATCTATTGAAGAGAGGTGGTGAGTGTGTCTATTTTGGTAATATTCAAGATGGCTGTGATTACTTTGTTTCCCATGATGATAAACTTTCCTATGACAAGGAAGTTGAAAATCCTGCCGATTTCGTTATTGATGTTGTTGGTGGTAAACCAAAGGATGAAAATGGTGCTTTGATTGAAAAATCTGCTATTAACTGGGCTCAACTCTGGAGCCAATCTCCTGAAAGGGAAACCATTCATAGTAATCTAGTCGTTCTTGAAGACGAAGCCCGCAGATCTGGTGTAGACTTTGTTCAGTTTGCTTGGAGTCAACCATCTTATTTCCAACAATTAAAAGTCATTCTAAGAAGACAATACATCTGTACTAAGAGAGATAAGAATTATATTATATCGAAGTTTTTGTTGAATGCTGGTGCTGGTTTGTTTATTGGGTTTTCTTTCTGGAAGACCAAGAAGAATATTGCTGGTTTACAGAATACTATTTTCTTAGCCTTTATGAATATGTGTTTATCATCCCCATTGATTAATCAAATTCAAGATAAAGCCTTACAATCCAAGGATGTTTACGTTGCCAGAGAAGCAAGCTCTAATACTTACCATTGGTCAATCCTACTTTTGGCTCAGACTTTAGTTGAATTGCCATTAGCCATTTCGAGTTCTACGTTATTCTTCTTCTGTTGTTATTTCTGCTGTGGTTTCGATAATTCTGCACATATTGCTGGTGTGTACTACTTTAACTATATTCTATTCAGTGCCTATTATTTGACTTTCGGTTTATGGCTATTATATTCTGCTCCAGATTTGCAAACTGCCGCTGTCTTCGTTGCCTTCTTGTACTCTTTCACTGCATCATTCTGTGGTGTTATGCAACCATATGGTTTATTCGTTGGTTTCTGGAAGTTCATGTACAGAGTTTCTCCTTATACATATTTCATTGATACGTTTGTCAGTTTGTTGTTACATGATAGACCTGTTAACTGTAATGTCGGTGAAATGGTTCCAGGCCAACCTTTGCACGGCCAAACTTGTGGTCAGTTTATGGCCGCATACATTGATGAATTCGGTGGGTATTTACATAATCCTAACACTTTCACTGTTTGTGGTTACTGTACATACACTGTTGGTGATGATTTCTTAGCTGTTGAAAATATGAGTTATCATAACAGATGGAGAAATTTCGGTATTGAATGTGCCTTTGTTGTGTTTAACTTTGTTGCTATGTTTATTGGTTTCTATCTAACATATGTGAAGAAGGTTTGGCCATCAGTCTTTGCCTTCTGTATGAAGATCATTCCAAATAGAATCTACAAGACCAACAAGGAAGAAGCTTCCATGACCACCACTACTGAAAAGACCGAAGAAAACTAAGTTAAGACATTGGAGAAATCTCTCTCTCTCATAATTATTCTAACATAATTTATACCCTTTTTATAAACATTGTAACATAAACGCACATTTAGCTAATTTAATAACTTAATAATAAAGTAGAGCTGTACTTTAATAATAGAAAAGAACGGTATATACAATCATTTAATGAACATCTCGTTATTTGATTGCTAAAAAAGTTGAACAATTTGGTAAACTTTAATAGATCTGGCGTGTTTCTGATTCATAGTTTAGCATTTTTTTCTGGAAGCTTTGAGTTCCAAATATCTGATATTTTATTTAGTTCAGCAATTACTTCTGGATTAAACCTTTTCATATAGCCATTGTCTAGTTTCGAATTATGATTATCATCCACATGATATGCACAATACATATAGTTTGAACATTCTTTCAACTGCAGCCATGGATTAACGGAGTCATCTGCAATAATAACCCCAGTGAATCTGATGGGAGAATTGTAAAGATTTTTCAAAGTATCCACTGTTCCATATCTTTCTTTGAAATAATCTGGTTCTCTTTCAAAATCTAATTTGGCACTATCACCAATTTTACAGAATTTAGAGCCACCATTTTGCCACAGTAAATTGCCATTTTCATCAATATGAGAAATTTGAGCCGAGCAAATATAATATTCTTTTGGTGAAGAATCAGGATTTGCTCTTTCAATACTTCCAGCAACGCCCGCATCCATTAGATCAATCGAGTAATCTTGACCAGCAAATAATTGACCTAACCAGAAGAATTCTTTATCACCATAAACACATCTTTGTATTTTCCCATTTAAATGCAACATAAATGACATCAAAAGACCATTCATTTTGCTATTCTTGTCTACAACGACTAATCCACTATCGATGTGATGCAATCTTAATTCCTTGAAAAAATGTTGATAGACAGCTACTTGTTCCGAAGATGGTGTTTCAGGAAGCACAGTTGTAGAATCGATTAAGAGTTTAGTTTCCATGTATTTTACTTCTTCTCTTGATGGTTCCATATTTCTTAAGGCTTCAATACAATATTGAAAAGTGTGCTCTCCTTTCATAACTCTATCCTTATATAGAAGTAAACCTGTAGTTTTATAGCCATCATTCTTAAAAAATGATTCTAATTGAACGAATGGAACAACATCTACATCAATTAAGATGGCTTCTTCAAAAGTATTCAATAATATGGCAACCCATTTATGATAAAAGAAAATAATGTATTTATCCACGAAATCGGAATCCAAGATTGGTGATACATCGACTAGATAAACTTCCTGCTTCGTAGTCTTTATAAAATTGGTTATATCGTTGATAAACTCAGTACTATATTCAGAACCTTCTGTAATTAGTTGAATTGGTAATACGTTGCCTAACTGATCCAACACTCTCAATTGTCTCTTGAACATTTCCACATCTCTTTCACCCATGGTAATAACTATACCTTTTCCTGATGAATTTTCTCTCCAATATTTCCAAAACTGGCTATTAAATTCATCTTTGGAAACAGAAATTTTGGGGATTGCTTCCGTTTCTCCTTTCTTCAAATTAGTTATTTTTGGCCAAAATAATTCGTCACTATCAAGTTTTAAGAAGGGGAACATTCGTTTTTGAAAATCATGTGCAGTAATCTTAGATGGCTCCCTTGTCAAATAATCATTAAACACATCTGAATTTTTCAAATTCCCTTCAAGGAAACAATAGTCATATATTCTCAATCTTTCACCCATTAATGATAATAGCGAGTTATCTAACTCATCATCATTATGGAAAGTACACATAAGTTCGTTGGTCCATTCTGGATCCTGCTGGTAGATGGTATTAATTAAGTACCTACATCGATCTATTCTTTTCGCTTTTGACCAGTCAGTCAATAATTGACTTTCTTTTTCGCTAAATTTTCGACTTGGAATTAATGAATTAACTAAATTATCTTTTTCCAATATGCTTTCTCTATTCCTATGAATCGCGGCGAATGGTGATACACTATTTGATTTCCTATAAAACATATTCAGTTCATAACTTAAATTGGGTGCATTAGCTGTGATTATTTTTAGACTGCTTGAATATATAAAGTAAAGTATTATTATCACTGTGACCAATATCAGCGAGTTCTTCTTGCCACTTAGCGATCTTCGCAATCTAAAGACTAGCGCTTTAAACATATTACTACCTTTATGCAATATATATCGTTCAGTCTCTCAAAGAAATGTATTTGTTTTCTCAATATATTATAGGCTCTGCCAGGTATTTGCTAACTAATCTTGCCTTAACTTAGCCATCTCCTCGAGAAAAAAAAATATTGATTATTGTAAAAAAAAAAAAAGAAAACAATAGAGAAAAAAACAAGGTTACTGCTTCCAACCAGATTTGAACTGATGATCTCCACATTACTAGTGTGGCGCCTTACCAACTTGGCCATAGAAGCTATCTTTTTTATTTTTTTTGTTATTTTGTGTCAATCGGATTCCGACGGTAAAAAAAGCCACCACCACAGTTTTGCCAAAGTGCACAGAAAGCCCCGCACGAAATCTCGGAGTCAGTGTGTGGGAATCATATCAAATCCACACGGAGCCAAATGCGGATTCAAACTGAAAACAGTGTTAAAATAGTCATCTAGTGTTCAGAGATAGATCTATATGCATGCACTGAGGCATTGGGCAGAAGGTGGATCTTGATGAAATAATATATATATATATATATATATAGATATATACATGAACGTATATAGCATATTCACAAGGTAATCATATTATTTGCGCACATCAACCCATCAAATCTCTCACGAATCAGTCATAAGAGCCTGATTTTACAAAAGCTTAAATTCTAAATAAGACGATAGGAGAAAAAAAATGGCAAATGAAACAGAGACTGTAGTAGATACAGCTGCGACAATTCCTAAAGTTGAACAAAATTCATATTCAGTATCCAATGTTTCACAACAACTACAGGACTTGATCTCAAAAAATTCAGAATTTGGGTCTCGTCTATTGTCGTTATTGTTAGTGAATAGTGATAATTCCAAGGAGATTATAAACGCTATTAATAACGGTGATATTCAAGGCTTGCAAAGTTTGAACTTGGACAGTTTGGATAAGATTACAAAGAATAATAATAATAATAATAATAATGAAGTGAAGTCGGAAACTGTCAGGAAACAGCAACCAACTTCAAATATCAATGAGTCTAAACTACGACAATTGGAGGAAAGGAAAAAGAAAAACACTGAGGCATCCGCTAGATTTAGAATACGGAAAAAGAAGAGAGAGCAAGAGAAAATGGCCAAATTGTCTGAATTGAAGGGTCAAATTGAGGCTCTCTATACTAGAATCGATTCTCTTGTGGAGGAAAATAAATATTGGAAAAAGCGATTGGAGAAAATTAATGAAAAGAAATCTAAGGATCTTTTAGATAGCATCAAAAGATCAAATTTAAGTAGTGTATCATGATCAATCACAAAATTTATCAAAAGCATTTTAATGATATAAAACTTTTCATCTTTTTTTTTTTTTTTTGTATTTAAATTAAAAAAAAAATGGATAGCAATATATAAGTTTATAAATCTTTATTATTTATTTATTTGTTTATACTTGTTTTTTTTTCATAATCTTCTATAATTTATCCTGATAATATGATATTCTTTCGGCCCATTTTTTATTTATTATTATTCTCCTATTTTTCAAATTAGCTAATTCTTCCTGTGAACTCCATCCTGATGCGATAAATTTTTTTTCGAGAATATCTAATTTTTTATCCTCTTCTCGTTGTTGACTTAACAAAAAATCGATATATTCTCGTAACGATGATGTTTTGGATGTACTTGAAAATGATCCAGATCCTGAGGATGAGTTAGAAGTTAAATCGAAGATTGATGGAGAAGCTTGATGAGTAATAGACTCTTTCTCCTGTATTTTCTCCATAGGAATGATATCTTTCATGACTAATACATCTTGAGTGGAATATGATTGTAAATTGTAACTTTTAGATGGTGATTCAGAAAATGTGTGATTCTTATATGTGCTCCTTTTCATTCCATTTTTATGATTCTGAGCATCGGAATTTTGCCACCTTTCCAATGGTGATACACCTTCCTCAATCTTATTATCATGACAGCCTTCTAAAGAAATCGTTTTGGAATTGGAGGATACTACTCTCTTTATTGAACCCGATCTATTCAATATAAAATTAGAAAACTTTTTGGTTATCGTTTTTGCTTCTTCTTGCATTCTATAGGGTTCTTTGCTGTTGTCCACCTTTTCCAAGTCTACACAATTAGTCACGTAATGTAATTGCTTATCGTCCTCCCGCTCATGCTTGGGTATATCAATACCTACTTCTGCAGAGCGTTGATGCATAGCAATATTAGGGATACTATTATTTCTTATAATTGAATTTCTTTCCGCTCTTGTTGACCCGATTCCTGATATACTATTTCTTTTAAGTTCTTTCAAAGTCAAAGATAGATGTGGAAATTTAGAATGCATGGTACCATTGGAGTTCCCGCATAATGTTACGTTTGAATTGGACCGGTTTTGGATGGGAATATCATTTAAGTTAAACAATCTTGGTGATGGTATAGTTGGAGATGAAAATAATCTTGTTTTGATTGGCGGTGGTGAGTTTGATGAGTTTGATGAGTTTCGATAATGTTGTTGAATCCCTTCTGCGAATGATCCAGCTCTGGGTGTAGTATTATTTGATTCGGCAAAGGAATGATTATTTAACATCACAGTGGAAAAGGTCTTCCTCAGGGATAATCTAGGAGTAGAATTCCTAGAAGATATAAATGCAGTGCTGAGTGTTTTTTCTTCTTCGCTTTCAGTTAATTCCGAGTTTAATGGAATCATTAGTGCTTTGGAAAGGTCAGTTGAGAGATCATCTGAATGTGGATCAATTGTGTCTGACCATGTTTGTTCAATAATTCCGGAAAGAGGGCTAGTCACGATACTATCTGAAATAGTGTTTGTACTCACACGTCGTAATGCCATTTCTTCAGTATTACTATCAATACCAAGACCTAAATTTTCTGATTTCTTTTCAATTTGGTCATTTTTCACTTCATTTTGATTAATTACTCCTGGTAGCGGAGGCAATAAGGAAAATTCATCCTTACTTTTCGTGAAGTCAATGAAAAAGTGTGAACTTTCCTTTGATGACTTATCCGTTAAATGTAAAGATGACTCAACCAATGATGAAGTTTCGCTTGATTTAGTCATTATTTCACTATCATCAGCTAATGAGATGGAATTTTTTTCTGGAATTAAGTGTTTGAAGAGTTGTTGTTCCCTGGGAACACTGGAAAGTGTTCCATCTTCATTCATTTCCTCCTCCTTGATATCGTGCAATTGGTTGATGACATTAAGCACATTTTGTCCATTCTTGTCACTATCTCTATCATTATCTTTAAAATCAACTTTATCGTTGTCTGAGTTGTGCGTAGGATTGCTATTATAAGAAGCCATCTTAGTTTGAGACCTGAACTACTTTCCCCCGTCTTGAACGAAACAATGTAATATCCACGACAAGGGGGAAAAGGGTATAATTGACTCAATTGGAGGCCAATTGACGGAAGAAAAAGAAATTGTAACAAATTCTTTTGTCAACTATGCGGTAGTATGCAACAATGGTAGGTACTTGTTGTTCTCTCATTTGCCTGTCAAAAAAGAGAGAAACCGAATCCGCCTGCGCGAGCCACACACATTCCAGGTGCGCTTGTAGATACATACATATCAAAATATATGCAACCAAGACTAATAACGCGGGAGAGTAAATGACACATCATTCCAGTCTATATAGAAGATGACTGTACTACAAATTTCGAATGGTATCGCTATGTAAAGCAAGTAAAAGAAACAATTCGTAAAGTAGTGACAATGAATTTTGTGACCAAATATGTTGTACATGAAAACAATATCTTCAAATCCCTTAGTCATCATATGCTTTACTTATTTAATTATGGTTGGTATAGCTAAACATCGTAACATCTTAAGATGTGTATACAAAAATGTGGAATAAGATTTCTGCCAAGAGCTTTTTAAGTGAAAATCTTGTTTTCAATTTTTTTTTTCAATTGCCTGTTTCTTTGCTGAGAAGTCCCTGCATCGTTGTCTCGAGACAACAAAAGAGAAAAACTTTGAAGCAAGTGTGAGCAAAAACAACGACTGCGATTCAAGGACGGTCAAAACAACTGTACAACGATCTTGACGGGAGAGAATAGTGATCGCGTCTATGAATGATAAAGCACACCATCAATTCCTGTTGTTACTAGCAGTCCAGATGAGAAAGGACACATTTCAGTATTACCAAATGCTCCCCAGCAAATTACAGCTCAGAACGCTTCCTGACATAGGCGGGTACAATGATAGGCCAGTGTGATACACACCTCTTAGTAATACGACCTGTGTGTGCTGTCCACCAATCAAACGGCGCCATAATTTACCCCTCCCCCGCCCCCCAAGCCACTTCCGAGCCGAGCACTTGCCCCTCTCTGGGCTTTTCTTCCTTGCCGTGCGTTCCGTCGGAGTTCGCCGTTTG